>CM077029.1:16771361-17171416 GCA_039090855.1 Macrothele yani | reverse complement strand
CAGCAATGCTAATCGTTTGCATGTCCTCTCGCGGGCGGCGCATGCTGCGAATTTTAGGCCAAGCGGATGCTTCCTTTTTAGTGTTGCAGCTTGGGTGGCCAGCAGTGTAGAAACAAAAAAAAAGTTGTTGTTTTTCTGTTTGATTTTTACGTATATATATAAGATAATGAAATCCATTTCCACGATTTTTCATATGTTTTATAGGTCTAATCTTCACAGAAGTTTTTCGCTATGCGAAAGGAACGTTTATTTGTACATCTGTGTTTGCAGATGTATCGAAAAATTTCCTTGTGAATCAAATGGAAGGAAGTATGATCAAGATTTCTTAATTTTTACCTTTGCAGTTTCTTAATTTTTCTGAACCAGTTTCTTAAATTTCCTGAACCAGTTTCTTAATTTTTCTGAGCCAGTTTCTTAATTTTTCTGAACCAGTTTCTTAATTTTTCTGAACCAGTTTCTTAATTTTTCTGAACCAGTTTCTTAATTTTTCTGAGCCAGTTTCTTAATTTTTCTGATCCAGTTTCTTAATTTTTCTGAACCAGTTTTTTAATTTTTCTGAGTTCCCCTCTGGGAGCCTCATTTGAGAATAATACACAATACTGTTCTTCCGTGAATACGGTATGTTATTTTCTTTTTCTAGAGGGAAACTCACGATAATGAAAATATTGCAAAGCGGAGTTTTTGGGGTTTTTTCGTAAGGACAAATTTTTGCTCAGTACTTTGGTAACAAGCATTTTATTTATTTATTTTTTAATTTCTGACTTGTACAAGCTAGCATAGTCAATTAACGTAATTGATTAGTTCTGTTACTCGATTTGATTTTGACTATGGACGAATTACATTTATCACCCCTGATTGTATGCTTTTGCGTTCTTGTATAGATGTGTGTGTTTTGAACGAGTTCAGCCTGGAGGGTTGGCCAGGTCTTCGTGTACTCCCCTAGATTATTGTTGACATACAACAGTAAAGAAATCGGCGTTTTTCGTTTTCTTATTTTTTCATATGTATATGTACTGCATTAAAGTGGAATAACAAAATAATCGCTTTACTCTTAAATTTTTAAACGAGATAAACAGGTTGATATTAGTAAGACTAAAAGAAAAGAAAAATTACTTTTTTTTGGCGACCTGCTACAACAGACTCAGGAATTTTGTTGAAATTAGTTACCAAAGGTGATAACCAGATGTTTTTTCGTCACAATGTTATTATTATTTATTGGGACTACAGTGAGCAACTCGATGGATTATAAGGCAGTGGGCCGTCCCTAATTTAGGGCTACTGGTTTTCAGGGAAGGGAAGGGTCCAGTGCCGTAAGACAAACTCAACATCCATGCTTCACGGGATTCGAACTCAGACACATCTCGGACGAATGGTCAGAAGCCATAAATTAGACCACTGTGCCATCCACGATATTTGGTGTTGTGCCACAGTATTTTGATATAAAATAAACTAATTGAAAGTACGGTGGGGTACGCACAGAAACACCTAACAAAGGTGGTTGGTTGATTTATTTGTATGGCGCAAGGACCATGCGCTGGCCAAAGAGCGCCATAACAAAGGTGACTGGCGCCCGTGGTGGTAAGTGATGTATAATTTGCGCCTCTTGCGAAACAACAACACAGAAGATTGAGAAAGAGGTTTCGGGGAAGTGACTTGATACATACATACATATCACTAAGCTGTTCTCTGAGATTCAGAGGTTAGCTCCAAAAAGAAATACAAACTTCCAGATATTTTTACTTATTGTTGTCGCATCAAACTTTCTCCATTTACAGCGATCTTGACATACAACTCGTGCTTCACTAATATCCATTACACGCCGTACACAAGATCTTCTATACTTCATACTCATAATCTTTTTCTCATGCAGACACTCCTGAATCTGCTGATCCACCCATGTCTTCCTTGGCCTTCCTCTGCCTTTCCTTCCACTGCCACTTGGGCTGAAAAAGCGATTTTTTCTTAGTAAGCATTTCATCACTCATTCTTTCAACATGGCCAAACCACCGAAGCATATTGGTCTCCACCTTGCCCCAACAACATTTTTGCTTCACATCACACAACAGCAATACATCTTCATTCCTCCACACAATCAGATCGTGTCTTGCCATACAAACCCCACGTAAGTAACGCATTTCTCCAGCACACCAAACGACTCCTATGTCTTCTTCTGCAGTACCCAGGTTTCACTACCATACATCAGAGTAGAAACAATTACACTTTCAAACACAGCCATGCGGGACTCTCTAGAGAACCCATCATTCCTGTAGAAAACCTCCCAGAGCAGCTATGACTTTCCAAAGAAGAATTCACTCTGCCTACTGATTTCACCATCCAGCTTGTTCTCTCTGTCAAACATGCTTCCTAAATACACCCAAACTCACTTTCGCTACCTGGTCAATCACAGTGCCATTTATACTTACATTACATTCCAGTGCTACCTATTCACACTCTCTCAAACACCATAACTTTTGGTTTTTCCCTTATTTATACTTTCAGCTTTGAATTTCATGCAAACTTCTGTACATCCGAGTCAACAAATCTCCTACGCTTCCTGTTTCTAAGGGTTGTTTTAAGACCTAGGGTGCGACACTCCTTCCTGAAATCCTCTCTATATATGATCATGATCAAGATAAAGGTGGGAAGTGACTTGATCATGATCATATATAGAGGATTTTGAGAGGAAGGGAGTGTCTTACTCCCAGGTCTTAAACAACCCTTAGAATATAGGAAGTTAGGAAGGCGATTTGGGCTAGAGCGCCCGATAGGAAGAAAGTGACACGGAAGCGAAGTGCAAGAAAGGGGGAGAAAGACGCCCTTATTTATTACACCGGGGGGGCAGGCACCCGGGGTCCGACGGCTTAACGTGCTCCATCCGACCGCGCGGCGGATATTGGAAGTGGATCGAGCATTCCTGTACCTGCCTGGGATCGAACCTCAGGTCCTTTCCGCGGCAGTCACGAACGTTGCTCCACTAGGCCACCCGCGGCCGGAGAGTGACTCTGAGTATCGGTAAGCACCTACCAGAGGAAAGTTTGTTCTCTTTCTGTATTGAATATATATTCTGAGAGTTTATTCAAAGCAAATTTAATTTCATAGTCATAATAAGTTTAAAAGCATTTTATTTTAAACTTTAACCACGATTAGACAGAGAAAAAGAGTATATGTTATGAATTTGTGCTGGGCCGAAGATCAAGAAGTACCCAAACACGCATGGCACCTATCTAAATGGCGAATTAAAAATAAAAATAAAAAATTTGCGCAATTCTGGTGGCTGAAGTGGTATGAGGCACTGGCTTCTGACCGTTCGTCCAAAATGGGCCCAGGTTCGAGTCTCGGTGAGGATTGGGTGATATATTTGTCTTATGGCCCAGGAACTATGAGAAGTTGCTCCCAAATTAGGAACAGGGCGACTGCCTATATATATAGCTCTTAGAGTTGCTCGTGGTGATCGTTAACTCCGCAACAAAAAGAAGCTGTCTACCTTCCTTGAAAGAGCCACCTAGTTGATGTGCGAAAGCTTGGAAAGTTTTACACAGAAGGTGAGTCGAAAGTTCTGAAATATTTGCATAAACGCATGTGCTGCGGCGGGTATGTCACGTGTTTAAACTAATTCAAGTCGCGCACTGCTGTCAGTCGAAAGGGATATAAAGTGATAGTCGTTGCTTTGAACAGCATTGCATGTCGTCGTTCTGATTGTAGTTGGGACGCCTAAAAGATGAACAGCCACAGCCGGCTAATTAGGGAACTTTTGCTTTACGAGTTTGAACTCGGCAATAACGTTGCTCAAACAACACGAAACATTTGATCAGTACGCGAAAGGGGAAGGTTCCGTGGACCACAGCAATTGCACAACCAGATGGTTCAAAGAAATTTCGCTCAGGTGACAGAAACCTCGACGATCAGCCAAGGCTCAGGTAGGCTGCGAACCGTGGATTCGGAGGCCGTGCGCCAGGCCGTAGAGGCGTAAATCCGACAACCAGCACTCAGAGATTATCAGGCGAGCTGGGCACGTTATCAAAGACCACCGTGGTTCTTCATTTTCAAGACCTTCCTGCAAGGTCTGCAGGAGCTGCCGCATTGTCTCTTACGAACTGACGCCAAGTTGAAGCAAACTGGCTAGTGGAAGTGTGCACAAAACTCTTAGAAAAACCTGCGCGGTGTGCGTTTCATCAAGAGAATTGTTTACGTACAATGAAAAGTGGATCTACGTCCAGTGATTCTAACACACAACGGCAGTGGTTGAGCCAGGACCAGCTTCTAGAACCTGTTGCCAAACGATGGGAGCTTCAAGCACAAGGTGATGCTCTGCGTCTGGTGGAATTTCGAGAGGATAATCCATTAGGAATTTGTTCCAGACGGTCGGACCATCAACGCCAACCTCTACTCTGAACAGCTGGAGCGGATGTATGTCGTTTTAGAGGAGAAGTACCCGACACTGGTGAACAGAAAGCGCGCTCTCCTACAGCAGGACAATGCTCGGCCTAATACCGCGCGAACGACTCAGACTCCAAGAACTTGAGGGCATCGAACTGATACCTTACCTAACATATAGTCCGGATCTTGCTCCGTCGGAATATTACCTGTTCCGGTCCATGGCCCACTTCCTTCGCGGGCGGCACTTCAACAGCCAGGAGGAGATGGCAGCTGGGGTGAAGGAGTTCTTCACCTCGAAGGACAAGAACTGGTACCGCCGCGGAATCGAAGAATTAGCAGACACATTGCTAAAAACGGTACAACACGATGTCCTATACTTTGATTGCTAGTCAGCTTTCGTCGTAAAGATACGTATGAAGACCTAAAGTGATCCAAATATTGCAAAACTTTCGACTGCCCCTCTGTAGAATCCAATAACTGGCAGACAGATGGCTAAAGACGGTGAACACGATGTAATATACTTAGAATTCTAGTCAGCTTTCGTCGTAAAGGTACGTATGAAGACATAAAGTGATGCAAATATTGCGAAACTTTCGACTCACCCTCTGTATTTTTATTTTTCGCCAAGAAATATGGATCATTAGTATAGTTATTATACTATTTTGATTATAATAGGTGTACAGTTCCTACTTATTAAGAAAACAAGAGTTCAGCATTCATTTGCAAGGAAATTTTCTGCATGTAAAAAGCGTATATTTCCATACTATAAAAGTTCTTGCCCTGGTGTATTTCCAACATTAGCAGCAACATCATTTCAACCTTATCAGCGTCCCCATAAATTCGCATCCGAGGGCATGTGTCCCCTTCCTTTCCCATTCGCTGCTACTCCTTTTGGTACGCGTACCCCGGTTGAGAAGCACTGTGGTAAAAGATACAAAACATTGAAAACTTGTTATATGGAGTTTCCGAGAATTTGGTAGCCCATAATAAAAGGTGAGATAACGTGATTTTGTTTAGAAACAGCTTTCAAATAATTTTAGAGGGAGCGTCATACCCAGAGCCGGTAGGCAAGGCTTCGGGGCGTCTTCTCTATAGGCGGGTGTCTTTAACAATGCACGTTTTGTGGAATTTTAAATGTTGCCTACGTGGGAAAATGAAATATTTCTGGAGCTTCTACATCCTTATGTCGTAATATAGCAGAGAGCAAGGAGCGGTTTTTACCCCAAAACAGGACTGACTAATTTATCTTTCCTCCCTCTTTGGCCGCATGCTATCTTGCTTTGTCGCATCTGTCAGTGCATCTCTTCCACTTCATTCTTTTTCTCAGCAAGCGAAACACGGTGTTTATTTGACTGAAGAAACATGGTGTTTATTTATCTTCCACGTAGTGCTGAATTTCTCCGTTAAACAAAGGAAGCAGCTGCTTGCGGTAACAGTTAACGGTAGGGCGGAATTTTACTCTCTAAAGATTTTATGAGGCCCTATTTCTTTTTTTTCTTTTTTTTTCCGCATGAATAAAATGCAGAGGGCATTGGGAAACTTACTTGCGAATTTTTATCACTGTATTCTGAGTAGAGAGAAGCAGCGCCGATTTGACTGGTGCACCTAATAATTTTACGAAGGAGCAGTTCCTGTACAATATTTCTTAAGGTGAATGAAATCACCATTTATCCATTGACAATTTGTATTATGAAGTACTTGAAAGATACTAAAACACCTTATCTCTAAATTATTGGAAGTGGAATGGAGCAGAACAGCCAAATACAAAGGGGGTCTTGAAAGTAATGCCTCCTCCTTAATAACTTTTGAAATTTTGAAGTGATTTTAAGGAAACTGCACTGACATGTACTATGATATGTTACCAATGTGTGAACAAACTTCTTTCAGAACCGAAAGTAAAGATCATGAATGACAGAGAAAAAGCAGCGAGCCGTAATTGAATTCCTGGAAAAAGAGTGAATGTGAGGCTCCAGAAATCCACAGAAGACTCCTGGCGGTGTATGGAGCTGCGTCAGCTGCCACAATCGTAATGTCCGAAGATGGATGAAGAGGTTTTGAGAGGGAGAAAAAGTTCAGTGTCGGACAAACAACGGAGTGGAAGATCCGCACCTGCAGTGACAGATGCCAAGAGGCAACGAGTGAGAGACCTCATCACATCTGATCGTCGTGTCACCATCCAGGAGTTATGTGATGCAATTCATTATGGTCATAATGCTATGGAAGCATTAATTAGGGATCTGAGCTACAGAAAAAAATTGTTCAAAGTGGATTCCAAGAAACCTAACCCGTGAACAATGTGAGCAAAGGGTGGACATGTGCCGGAACCTCTTGGACTGTTATGAGATGGAGGGTGAGATGCTTTTCTCTGCTGCTGTGACGAGGAGTGAAACCTGGGTGTTCTTTCATGACCCAGAAACAAAACGTGCGTCAATGGAATGGCACCGCAAATTTTCACCTCGACAGAAGATGGTGAAAACAACTCGTTCCGCGGGGAAAGTGTTGGTGACAATTTTCTGGGACAAACGTGGTGTCATTTTGACTGATTTCCTTAAACGGGGTGCAACAATAAACAATGCTCACTATGTGCAGACACTGAAGAAGCTAAAGGAAGCTATCAGAAGGAAAAGACGTGACATTCCACTTCACAGTGTTATTTTACAGCATGATAACGCACGTCCCCACACCTCAATGGAGATTTCACAGGCTATTGCCAAAATGGGTTGGACGGTGATGCGCCAACCCCTACAGTCCTGATTTGGCTCCCTCAGACTTTTTCTTGTTTTTCCCTTTGAAAAACACCCTTCGCGGGGAACATTTCGACGATGGCTGTGAACTCATGGGTGAAACGACAGCCTCAGGAATTTTTTCAAAATGGATTTTACCAATGGGTTCAAGGATGGCGGAAATGTATAGAAAAGTGATGGATAATACTTTGAATAGGCTAGCATTAATAACAATATGTCCAAGCATTTTGCCACCAAGTTTCACATTTTTGCTGCTACAAATAAAAATATTATGAAGGACGAGGCATTACTTTCAGGATGCCCTTTGTACACGTGGAGTATGCTAAATTCGAAAGCATTATGCAAATTTTCTACAGGGAAAAGTTTACAAAAGAGCGCCAAATCTGCATTTGCAGCGGGGAGCAAACGCGACATGAGCCGGCGCTGGTCATACCACTAAGACGACAACTATTGTGATTTTTTCTAGGCAAAACATAGTAAAAATTTTGCAGCACCTTAAGAAAGCGCAAACTGTTTAGAAAAAATCGCCTAAGCTAAGCAAAAGAAGTAATATGAAAAGGCCCCTGTACACCACACTTATTTTTGACAGCTAACTGTTTCCTTGCAGAAAACATAAACCTGAAACGTAATTTCTTGTTTTGCGAAAAATCCTTTCACTCGAAGTAGGTCTACTCGTCCTTGGAGGTAAAAGGTATAAGCCGTTCTGCCAGGCGTTCGGTAGAGTGCGCCTGTTCGTGTTGATTTATGCGCAGAAGGCTCATGTTCACCTGAAGAAATGTAAAACGTTTGACGCATTACTCTTTCTTTTCGTTCTTTTCCTTTTTTGATATTTCTGAAGACGCGAGCCGAAATAAACATGTTTTATCTTCGGCAAAGGAATTCAGTAGATACCGTTGGTTCACCATAAAAGAGACCAGCTTTTCTCTAAAGAAAAATAACAGAAGCTAAATAAAATAATAAGAGAGCAATAAAACTTCACTTGCTACGTACGCTCAGCTTCTGTCATTTTCCTCTGTCTGTGGATACGTAAAGGATGTTTGAGAACCTGCAATATTTAAGGACAGCCTCACTACTTTTACCTAAGCTAACATTAATCACCAAAACCGAAAGGTCTCCCAGCAGCCGTGTAGCATGTCTTTAATTTTTGTGCCGAGCAGTGCTCGAAACGGAAATTTTGAAGTGCCGGTGTGCTCAAATTTAGCTAAAAATCATCCAGAAAAAATGCTTTTGGCAGAAAATCTTCAAAACTTGAAAAGTAAAAAATATTCCTAGAAGAAAAACTCCTTTGTTTGGAAATGTAATTGATAATTCCATGGAATACTATTGCACCATTAGTCAGAAACGATGGCGGTGGATTTCAGTTGGTTGGTTTTTGGATCCAGCGGGCATTACTTATGTTACATCGAGGACTAAGGTTAGACATGTTTAGAACGAGGAGTCCCTACCCCGGGACCAACGGATTAACGAGACTTCTTGAATCTCGGCTAATCATTAGTCATTCAAATGGACTTGAACTCAGAACTTTAAGGTTCCGAGCCGAGAAAGCAGCTCCCTTCCAATAGAGACTGTCATGAAGTAGAAAGTCGGGCAATTAGAATCTCCACAATCAGAATGAATATGCAGTCTTAAATTAATACCAATCTCCCCACCTTTGAAAAAAAAGGTATGAAGTGGAAAAAGTTTATATTTATTACAAATTTTGAAGATGATAATTCGATTTTTGGTGTAAATGTGACAAGGATGGTAAGTCAGATAATATCCGAAAACTTGAAAATTTGCACCAAAAATCGGATTGTCATCTTCAAAATTTGTATTATATATTGTAATCCGGTATTTCTTTCATGATTTATACTTATTTGTTGTAATACTAAAATTTGTGTTTAATCTATGTATTACTTCCAATTCTTCATTCTACGAAGAGCTCTTCAAATTGAATATACTAATTAATAACAAATTACTCCTTACTAAAAAAAAATAGTACTAATAATCGGAATTTCTTGGCGTAGAATATAAATCAAAGTTTCCAAGCTTTCGCACATCAACCAGGTGATTTTCAAGGAAGGTAGACAGCTAACTGCAAACTGGATAATGAAACACTTTAATAATTTGAACGTGGTGACTTGACTAGACAATAAATGAATAGGCGCAAATCAGTCATTCGAAGAAAGGAGGACACGTTGGTTGGGCACGCGGTACTGTGGTAAAAAAAAAAACGTTATTTGAAGAATTGATTCCAAATCCGTGGCAACTCGAGGGAGACTTTATCATTGCAAGCCTCGCTTGTGGTCAAGATTTCCCAGGTTTCGCGGATGGCAGAAGATTTGGATGTGGAGTATGAAGCTAATTTCTTTATATCATTCCATACAGGATCGGCGGACTTGAACTCTCTTGATAGGGCAGGAATTATTTTACCGTCTTTTGTATCCCTTTTATGTTCGTTGATTCTAATTCCAAACGAACGTTTGGTCATTCCGATGTAGTATCTCCTGGAGCCGTTCGGATATTGTAGTGGGATTGCGTAAACACCCGCCTCATTGCGAAGAGGGGGCTTGTCAATATTTCTCTTAAGCATCGTACATAAAGATGTCGGAGACCTTATGCCGACACTGAAGCTCATCCTGCTGAGCGCGTTTTTGAGTTAATAGGAAACTTTTGGTATGTAGGGAATAGAGCCCAGGTAGCGAAGTTGCTGCATTGAAGGATTGACACGGCTGGTTCTGGCTTTTTCGATAAAGTTATGCATCTGGGTCGATGTATATCCTTCCTCAGTAGCCCATTCGACGATGTTTTTTAGTTCCGATTCTCTAGAACGAACATCGGAAGAGACGGCGAAGGCTCTTCTAATTCGAGAATGGAAGAAGGCCGTCTTGTAATCATCAGGGCAGTAATGAACTGCGGAGTATCAGGATGGGAATCGGGGTGGGCTTATAATAGACTTCCGAACGAAAGCGGTTGTCATGCGATTTTCTCACTAAGACGTCGAGATAATGTAAGGTACCACTGCGCTCAAGTTCCATAGTGAAGCTGATCGTAGGGTGTAGCCTACATAATTGACTTCATCGAGGAAAGATGGGAGAGTCTTCTTTCCGTGAGGCCTTATGAAAAATACGTCGTCCGCATATCGCAGCCAAGTGGTAGGCCGTGGGGTGATGTTAGTGACTATATGTTGCTCAATGGGGCGAAGTATTGCTTCTGCGAAATTAACGATATAATAAAAACACAAAAATGTATACTAAATTAATGATATAATAAAAATTACGGACATCTTTAGTGAGATGATCTGGGGCTTGGGCAAGATGTGATCATGCGCTATTGCAGTGTTTCTCAAAGAGTGGTCCATGGACCACTAGTGGTCCGCGGCGGCCTATCAAGCGATCGGCAGGAAATTTCACAAGAAAAATTAATGAAGAATGTGATAATGCCTCCTCTTAAATTTTGAGTGCATGCTCGACAGGAATATCCACAGCTATCAGATAGAGCCATTAAACATCTTCTGTTCCCGACGACTTACAACTTTTGAGTTTGGATTTTGGAATTTATAGTTGAAATTAAGAGCAAGAAAAGAAATAGATTAGATGTGGAAGCTATTCAAACTATCGGTCAACCAACTGGACATAGAGTGCTTGGTAAAAAATCGCAAACAGTAGCATCACTCTCACAGATGCTATGATTATTATTGTAGTTATTATTTTTGTTATTAGTTACTGAATCTTTATATGTGGACTTTCAGAAAAGTATTAAAATCAAAAGAGAAAATCAAAGTATAATTGTCCATATGTCATTTTGCATATGATGTAACTTAAATTGTATGGAGAAATTTTTTTTGCCGTAGCGCATGGGCGTACCTACTTGTACAATTTAGGTTGGGGGGGCGATTTTTGGAGAAGGTTTAAGTAATTTCTTACTTTTCGACGTTTCGTGGAGGGATGGAACCCCCGAACCCCCTTCCCTGACTACGCCCATGCTGTGATGCTACATTGCCAATTATTTAATTAACCGAATGATCTCTTTTTAGCACGTCTTTGTAAAAAAGATCGTGCTTATGTTACCGGTTTGTCCGTCCGTCTGTACCCACGATATCTCTGCAACTATTAGTCCGACTTGAAAAATTCTTTTTGCATTGGAAAGCCTGAAATAAGCGGTTTTTTTTTTGGTTTTTTTTTGTTCTTGTTTTACGATGTACAACTTCCCCGCTAGAGGGCGTAAATGCAGATGATGTCGAATTCAAAAAAATACGTTTTATTCCACATATTTGCTTCTAAACATGCGATTGAAAAAATTCTTTTATCTTTCGATTCCCTTTAAGTCGAAGAGTATTTTCGATATAGTTACTTTTTTAAATTACGCATAGATTTTCCGCTATTGGGCGTAAAAATTAATTACATTTTTCCCGACAACTCTTCTTCTAAAACTCCAATTTGAAAAATTGTTTCTTCAGCGAATACACCTCCTAATTTTTAAATCTTTTGCGTATAATTTCAAATTTTTGGTAAAGAATACTTTGGCCACCAGGGGGCGTAAGTGTTAATTTTTGCTTCTGATGTATTTGCCATAAAATCTGAGTCTAAAATATCGATTGAAAAAATTCTTTTCTTGGACTGATGCCACTTACATCGATAAACCTTTCGGAATATTTTCTTCTTAAAATATTCCGCAGTTTCTCCGCCA
Organism: Macrothele yani; assembly: GCA_039090855.1. NCBI lineage: Eukaryota > Metazoa > Arthropoda > Arachnida > Araneae > Macrothelidae > Macrothele > Macrothele yani. Next base: position 17,159,627 of record CM077029.1, on the reverse strand, counting down.
GAGGGCGTAGATGTATGTCTTATTTTTGTCAATATCTCTACTTCTAGAAGTACGATTTGAAAAATGCCTTCTTTGTTGGATAGTGTTTTCAGTGGGACATGTTTTTCATATAATTTCAAAATTTTCAAGCAATTTATAGACTTTCCGCTAGGGGGCGTAGAGGTAAATTGCGTTTTCCTCTTATCTCTGCTTCTAAATCTCCGATTTGAAAAATCCTTTCTGCACCGGATACAGCTCCTGATGGTAGGTCGTTTGCACATAATTTCTAATTTTTGTAAAAAAACGTTTTGGCCACCAGGGGGCGCAAGTCTTAATTCCCGCTTCTGATGTATTTGCAGCAAAATATGAGCTTCTAAATTCTCGATTGAAAAAAACGTTGTTTGTAGACCGATACTACTCATGTCGACAAACCTTTTAGAAACCTTTTCTTCTTAAAATAATGCATGGTTTCTACGCCAGGGGGCGTAGATGCATATCTTATTTTTGTCAATATCTCTCACTTCTAAGAGTCCGATTTGAAAAATTATTTCGGTGTTGGAGAGCGTTTCCGGTGCGAAATGTTTCTCACATAAATTCATGTTTTTCTTAACGCACAAGTCTGCAATCAGAGGGCGTAAGTTTGGGAAAGGTATTATTTTCAAGCAAGAAACAGCTGAAAATAGCTTAAAATTTACCGAAAGAAGTTAAAATTAACTGAAATTACATTTCAAGGGGGCTCGAGCTCATATCTATAAGGCCGCCTATAAATTACATAAATCAGTTGAATACTTTGGTTGTGTCTTTCCTTAGAGAGGGAGGGAAGGAGTCATCACTCACCGGCCAATGAGGGTGTCCAGCAGGTCCTCATATTATTAACCGGGGTTGCCAACCTTAGTTTCAGACAATATATTTTTCAATCTGAAATTTCTCCCAGGGAAGCTCCCCCTCCTCCCCTCCCTTCCCGCTTGGTGGTCCGCGATAAGTAAAGAAATGCTTAAAGTGGTCCATGAGGGACCAAAGTTTGAAAAACACTGCGCTATGGACCTTATTCACCTCGCATTGCATCATGGGAAAGTTTTTCCGTTTCCGCGGACCAACAATAGTTTGTTTACATGCGTTTTCCCATTGCTTAACATGGTGTTACGTTGAAGAGGTTCAAGAAAATCGCGATTTTCTGTAAATTTATTAACGACATGTCTAACTTTTGCTCATCGTATGGTTGTGTTAATAAATCCTGCCACCTAAATTGTATAGAGGAAGGAACAACTTTCCTTAATTTTCCTCTAAAAAGGACGAAATTGTGAAAGGAACGGCTGTGTAAAATGAAACGTGGTGAATTCTATTCCAGTGTACATTCTCTATATGTTCTGCCCACTTTAACAAAAAAAATATTGGATATTATGACATTACGAATCAAAGGCGGTTGAAACCTTGTAGTGTCCCTTCGAATTTCGATTTTCAAAAAGGGGGGAGGAAATTGGTGGTGGATCGGTAAATTACGACGAATTAAGTTCTACGTTCTTTCCCCAAAGAAAGAAACAAACATATCTGTAATTTCTCTATTTAATGTTACGCATTTGTTTAATTTTTAATCAGATTACCTAGTGTGCGAACCCTGGTTTCTTTCCATATTTACGTATTTGCCTGAGCTTCTAAATGTTTTGCAAAAAAAGGTACCCAAGTTCATGTTTCAAATGTTTTGCCAATGTCTGACAATAAGAACATGAAAAATTAATATACCGTGTACGAGAAATGCTCTATTGAAAACATCATAATGACTAATGGCGATGCTCTCTAGCGTTATGTGTAATAAGATAAGCATCGAACACAAAATTGTCTTTGCAACTTTGATTTATTCTTCTACGAAATTAATTTCTTCTTCGCCCTGTAGCTCTATTAATTCGTTGGCAGACTCCATGACGTTAGGATTGTAAAAATTAGAAGGGATAATCAAATAACGAAAACAATGAATCAGCAGCCATGTTGGTCCGCAGAAATCCACTACTGACGTCACATGAATGAGATCCATTGGGTAGCTCCATTTCCATCATTTGAAAGGCGGAACTTATAGCTTGTGTACACCACTCTAGGAACCTTTCCGGTTTCCACACAGCTATTTCACAAGGGTACAGGACATAAGGTTTCATAAATTAATAACAAGGAACAATACACCAACTGTACTTAAATAGTATAACTACACTAGTGATCCGAAATTTCTTGGCGTAGAACAGAAATCAAAGTTTCCAAGCTTTCGCACATCAACCAGATGGCTTTCTCAAGGAAGGTAGACAGCTAACTGCAAACTGAATAATAGAACGGCTCAAGAATTTGAACGTGGTGACTTGACTTGACACTAACGAATAGATGCGAACGTAATTAGGTATTCAAAGACACCAGGCGTTATGCTCGTTTAGCATGCGGAATCATGGAAGAGGCAATCACTATTTGAAAAACTGGTTCCGAAGTCAGTGAGACGCTATCATTGCACGACTCGCTGTTGGTTGTGATCTCCAAAGTTTCGCGAATGGCACTAGGAAACTTTGATTTCTATTCTACGCCAAGAAATTTTGGATCACTAGTATAGGTGTACTATTTAAGTATACATAAGGTTTCTATATTGAATAATACGCGCTCGTAAGTCAGGGACAAAAAATCATTTAGTGATGGTTAAAAAAAAAATAGTGACGGTATGTAAATTCCGGGTAAAAATAAGTGCCGGTACAAAATACTAGGAAAAAGAAGTGCCGGTATGCCGTACCTGCGTATACCGGCCCATTTCGAGCACTGGACTGCCCAGAGCCTGGAACTAGAGTTGCCAACGTTACCTGCATCGATGCTGTTCCAAAGAAAGATACATTAGGCCATATTTTCTTTGTAAAGTAAAAGTAAAAAAAAAAAGACATTTTTAGACCTATTTAATTAAAAATAATTTACCTTCTTAGCCCATTTGGCACAAGTAGAAAAACAACAAAAAACATTTCTAAAATAAAAGATATCACGAAAATAAATAAAATCAGGGAAAAGCACATTTTACTCACACAGTTCCCCTTTCTAACCAAATCAAACTTGCTATCGGTAAAGTCATTCGTTGTAAAAAAAGAAAGAAAATTGGCATTATACACTGACTACCAACAAGTAATTGGACACCCCTGCAATCGACGATATCTGCGGTCCTGATACACGTCACGGCCGCCGCCGTTAAATATCGTGTGGGAAACAACAACGCAACCAGTCGCATGCAAGATGCCACGCAGTTCGGAGCTATCTGATTTCGAGAAAGGTGTAATCGTCGGGTATCACAGAAATGGCCGATCCATACGTGACATATCCAGGTAGTTGAAGTACCCAAAATCGACAGTGGCCTACGTGATTAGCAAGTGGAAGATGAGAGGTGACTGTCGGAATGTGCACCGACCCGGCAGACCCACAAAACTGGGAGTTAGAGACCGACGGGTGCTGGCCAGAGAAATTCGGAAGAACCGCACCAAATCGATGGGCCACATCCGCGAGGAGTTTCAACAGGCATCCGGGAGTGTTCTTTCGATGAATACCATCCGTAAGGAAGCCCATCTGCTCGGTTATCATGAACTTGCTGCCGCCCACAAGCCTTTGATCACCAAGTCCAATAGCGCTGCTCGACTAACGTGGTGCAAAGAACGTCAGTGGATCGTTGAACAGTGGAAACAGGGTCTCTGGAGCGACGAATCAAGGTTCACCCTCTACCGTTCGGATGGCAGGGTCTGGGTTTGGTGTCTGTCTGGAGAACGCCTCCTGCCGGAATGTATTGTGCCAACTGTGAAGTTCGGCGGCGGTGGAATTATGCTATGGGGGTGTTTCTCTTGGTATGGCACGGGACCCTTGGTCGCAATTCCTGGTAGACTCAACGCCGAGACCTACTGCACCATTTTGGATGACCATGCGCTTCCTACGTTGTGGCAGTTTTACGGGGTGGACCCATGTTACTTTCAGGATGACAATGCCACCTGTCATGTTGCGAGGTCCACCATGGCTTGGTATGGTGACAATGGGGTTAATCGAATAGACTGGCCTGCGCAGAGCCCATACCTTAATCCTATCGAGCACCTCTGGGACGAGTTGGAGCGTCGACTTAAGGGGTGCCCCCACCGTCCGAAATCGGTGAAGGAACTGACCTGTCTTCTCCAAGCCGAGTGGAAGAAAAGCCGTCGTACAACGCCTGGTTGAGAGTATGCCCCGGAGGGTCGCAGGTGTAATCGCCGCTCGTGGAGGCTCCACCAACTATTGAAGGTGAATAAACTTCGTTTTCCTTTGCTATCACAGGTGTCCAATTACTTGTTGGTAGATAGTGTATAACCTTCCCGACAGAATAAAAATGATCGCTTTTAAAAGGAAAACTCAATAGTTTGGAAGATATGGATGAGGCCTTTTTTAACAGCAAGTCACAAAGTCGCACGTTATCAATGGGCTCAGAGTCAACAAAACTTTACTGCGAAGAATTGGAAACAAGTAATTTGGTCTGATGAGTCTCTTTTTTTACGCTTTCCAACCGTAGGTTGAAGAAGCGTATATGCTCCAGCTTTTTCCGTCCGTCCGTCTGTCTGTCTGTCGGCACGATAACTCACGTAAAAATGGTTCGATTTCGATGAAATTTTAGTATGTGGTAGGGGACCACCAGGGGACGAACCCTATTGAAAATGGGTGAAGTGGGGTCAAAGGTCACGCCATAAGAGCAGGATCCATTCAATTGCCCTTATGCGTCATAACTTGCGTAAATATGGTTCGATTTCGATGAAATTTTAGTATGTGGTAGGGGACCACCAGAGGACTAACGCTTTTGAAAATGGGTGAAGTGGGGTCAAAGGTCACGCCATAAGAGCGGGATCCATTTCATTGCCTTTATGCGTCATCATCATCATTATCATCATCATTGTCAACCATTATCAATCCACTGCTGGACGAAGGTCTCCCCAAGTTTCCTCCACAACGGTCTGTCTTGTGCCAGTCTCCTCCATGTCACCCCTGCATACTTTCGAATTTCATCCACCCATCTCCCATGTGGTCTTCTTCTGGGTCTTTTCCTGTCCCTTGGAATCCAATCTAAAATTTCGGCTGTCCATCTATGGTCTGTCCTTCTGGCAGTATGTCCAGCCCATTGCCATTTCAGGGATTTAACTCTGATCATGATGTCTTCCACTCTCGTCATTTTTCGGATCCACGAGTTCCTCTTCTTATCTCTCCTGGTTATACCAAGCATGCACCTCTCCATGCCTCTTTGAGTTGTCTGCAGCCTTTGTATGTCTCTTTTAGTTAAGGTCCACGTCTCTGCACCATACGTAAGCACTGGAAGGATGCATTGATCAAACACTTTCCTTTTAAGACATAATGGCATATTGCTCTTGAAAATTATGCTGTTTCTTCCAAAAGCTCTCCAGGCAAGTTTTGTACGCCGATTAATTTCTTCATCAATGTGACCCTCACTTGATATCTGCTGTCCAAGATAAACATACGTATCTGTTATCTCCAGTTTTTCTCCATCAATCGATAAATCTTCATTTTTTGTAAAAGCATTGAACATCACTTTTGTCTTCTGAAAGTTCATTTTTAATCCCACTTCTTTACTCTTGTCAGCAAGTTCCTGGATCATACTCTGCAGCTCTGATGGGGTAGTTGCAAAAATGACTACGTCATCAGCAAAACGAAGGTAGGTTAGATAATCTCCATTAATCTTTATCCCTTTGTTTTCCCAGTTCAGTGATTGAAAGACATTTTCCAATGTGGCATTAAAGAGCTTTGGAGATATGGTGTCACCTTGTCTCACTCCCTTTCCAATTTTTATGTGTGTTGTATTTTCAAACAGCCGAATCTTTGCACTTGCATTTTCATAGATGTTATTAATAATATTAATGTATGCATCTTCAATACCGCAATATTTCAGAGCCGTGGTAACTGCTGATGGTTTCACCGAATCAAAGGCTTTTTCATAATCGATAAAAGCCATGCACAATGGAAGTTCATATTCCCTCGCTCTTTCAATTAGTTCTCTCAGCACATGGATATGATCTATTGTGCTGTAGCCACTCCTGAATCCAGCTTGTTCTCTCGGTTGAGCCATGTCCAGTGTTACCTTCAAGCGGTGTGAAAGAACTTTAGTGAAGATTTTATAAACCACTGATAGGAGGCTGATAGGTCTGTAGTTCCTGAGATCCTCAATGTCACCTTTTTTATGTAGCAGGATCATTGTAGCATTGTTCCAATCCTCAGGAATCTTCCCTTCATTAAGGCATCGAGTGAAAATTTGGGCGAGTACTGTTTCGATTTCTCCACTTGCTTCTTGTATGATGTCTATAGTAATTCCATCTTCTCCTGGAGCTTTCCCCCGCTTCATGTTCTTGATTGCATGAGCAACTTCTGCTGGGAGGACTGGAAGAACTCTGGTACCTTTCATGATGTCTGGAGTACATGTATCATCCCTTTCATATAATTTGGAGTAGAAATCTTTCACTCTTGTCAAAATTTCGCCTCTATTTCTTGTTATAGAACCATCTTCTTTTCGCAGAGCCATAATCTGTTTTTCTTCCCTTACTGAGATGTCCCTTTGCTATCTTCAGGCTTTGGTTGTTTTCAATTGCTTTCCTCACTAGCTCACAGTTGAATTTCCTTACGTCTTCAGTGATACTTTTTCGTGTTGTCTTGCATAGCTCTATATATTCCACTTTGGAAGTCACATCTTCTTTAGTTGTCCTCATCTCTCTTCTTTTTTGCATCAACATTTTGGTTTTTCCTGATAATTTGTTCACATGCAACTTGTTCTTAGACCCAGCTAATTTTGTTGCTGTTTCCATTAGAGCTTTGGTTACTTTTCTGTTAACTTCCGAAATATCCACTTCTTCCGATGTTAGGCCTTCTAAAGCAGAGAATCTGTTCTTCAGTTCCAACTTGAAAGTATTATGGTGTTTTTTAAGGTTGGTTATGTCAATACATTTTTTGTTTGTCTTATGAGCTTGCCACGTTCCAGTTTAGTGTTGAGGTGCATCTTACATCTCACCAATCTATGGTCACTACCTGTGTTGAACTTGTTCAGCACACTGCAGTCTTCGATGACGAATTTTTTGTTACACATAATAAAATCAATTTCACTTGTCGTCCCAATTGGATGTCTCCATGTCCATTTCCTGTGTGGCTTTTTCTTGAAAAAGGAGTTCAAGATGAAAAAATCCTTCTGCCTCTGCAAACTCAACGAGAGTATTTCCACGCTGGTTTCTGTTGCCGTGACCGAATTTCCCTACTGAAGTTTCATTCTGTTGCCGTTGCCCTATTTTTGCATTGAAATCTCCCATAATTATCTTCAAGTGCTGCTTACCTTTATTATTTAGATGACGAATTTCCTCATAAAATTCTTCCAATTTCTTCTTCAGGATGACTTGTGGTGGGTGCATAAGTTTGAATAATCTGAGCCTGGTATCTTCTCGATAGTTGGATAACGAGTCGTGCAGCTCTGTCAGAGGAACTTTCAACTTCTACCACTTTATCCTTCAGTTTCTTGTTTATTATAAATCCAACAATACTAGTTCTGCCAGTATTTGTCCCACGATAATAGAAGAGATGTCCACTTTCCAGTTCAATGAGATCTTCTCCTTTTCTCCTTACCTCACTTAGCCCGACGATGTCCCACCTGGATCCTTTGTAGTTCCTCTTCCAATTCAAGAAGCCTTGAATCAGAAGATAAGGAGCGTCCGTTATAGGTAGCCAAGGTCAGCATCAAATGGCAGCCTAGTCCGGTCCTCCGGGGATTCTTAGCACCCTCTGCCTTCATGTCGCACTGGCCGCTGCCTTGGCCTGGTACATTCCAGCTGCCGGAGACTGAGGGCCAAGATTTAAGTTGTAGAGTCATTTTGGAGGTGTTTGGCCATAACTCACCACGCTGGCCAAGCGGGTTGGTGAGTGTGGGATAGCATTTCCTCTGATCCCGATGGTATAGTTATACCGCTATTGGCGGTCGTCAGAGTCCCTTTAGTGGGAACAGGATGCACCACGAGAAGGCGGGGTTGACATTTGTCAAGGAGAGGCTGTGATGTTACGCATCACCTGACCTTACATCCCTGGAAATAAATCCCGCCCTTATGCCATGCGTCATAAGATGCGCAAAATATGGTTCAATTTCGATGAAATTTCAGTATGTGGTAGGGAACTATCTGGGCACGAACCCTGTTGAGAATTGGCAAATTGGGGTCAAAGGTCAGGCAGGGCATAAGGGCGGGATTTATTCCATTGTCCTTATGCGCCATAACTTGCGTAAAAATGGTTCGGTTTCGATGAAATTTTAGTATGTAGTAGGGAACCACCTGGGGACGAACCCTATTGAAAATGGGCGAAATGGGGTCAAAGGTCAGGACACTGGAGTGGGATCTGTTCCATTGCCCTTGTGCATCATAACTTACCAAAATATGTTTCGATTGCGACAAAAAGTTATCATGTTGTTTCGGAGGTAAAGTGAACCGGTTCTGTTGAATATCAACGAAATGTGGTCAAAGGTCATTGCACAAAAGCATGATTTATTCCACAGCCATTATTCTCATAACTTGCGTAAAACTGCTTCTATTGCGACAAAACTTTGGCATGTTATTCTTGAGGTGTACTGAACCGGTTCTGTTGAATATCATCGAAATGGGGTCAAAGGTCAGGACACATTAGCGAGATTTATTCCACAGCCATTATCCTCATAACTTGAGTAATAATTTCTGGTATGTTGGAAAGCGTATCATAATCAATGCATTGCATGATTTTACTAACTTGTTTGTTTGTACTCTAATGATGGGAAGCGACGAGTGCATCGCAAGCCCAGTGAAGCCATTAATCCTGATTGTGTCGAAGGTGTTGTTCAAGCTGTAGGGGGTTCTGTGAGGTTTTGGGTATGTTTTTTCGTACCACGAAATGGTCCCTCTCGTTGCAGTGACGAGGCATTTCAACCAGCCTGCGTACTTCCGCATTCTGAATGACGAAGTGTTGCTCTTTGCCCCTACATCTCCAGGAGCAGCATCATATTGACACTCGTGTCTTCCAAGACGACAATTGTCGTGTGCACAGGACTAAAACTGTGACTGAGTGGCACGACGAACAATCAGCAAGACTGCCTCATCTCGACTGGTCCGCCAAATCCCCAGATTTAAATCCTATTGAAAATCTGCGGGATCACTTAGAACAGAAGGTGAAACGCAGGAATAGTCATCCACGTAATCTAACGGAACTTCGGGACCAACTGACGCACGAGTGGCTGCAAAACGATGTTCAATACATCCACAACCTCGTGGAGTCACTACTAACCGGATTCATGTTCTTACCAAGGCAACAGGCGCCGTCACCAGTTATTAGGTAAATTCTGCCAGGGGTTACTCATTTTTTGCCCGATGGGCTTATATGAGCTGTGTATTACTTGCAGTGTAGCGGCATGCCTCCTGAGCCCTTGGTAATGGTGGAGTTCCTAGGGTACAGCCCCGTTAGACCCCCCCCCGCACACCACCACCACCACCTTAATCCGGCCTTACATGCGTCCGACAATGGGTCTTAGAATGCCTGTACATTACCAGATGTAGGTTGTAGCATCGGATCACCTGTAATAGATTCCAAGCACGCTCAGTTGGGTTGTGACCCGGTAAACTGAGCGGCTTGAGAGAATGGATAATTCATTATTATGTCCCTGAAATCAATTTACAAACTGTCGGGCCATGTGAAATGGCGCTTTAACTTCTTTATAGGCGCCGGAGTGGTCTGGATACACTATCACTCTGAAGAGGTGTACTTAATCGGCGACACTAGAAAGGCAAGCTCTGTTTTTGAGCAGCTGATTCACTGTGAGCATTGAAACCAGAGCGTGCCGCGCAAGCAATCGCCAAACCACACTGCCACCACATCCAACCTGAAGATCACCAACTGCGCATTCTTGTGCTAGCCTCATGCTGATTTCTACAAATGCGAAATTTTCGATCAACATGTTGCTGGCAACGGGACTCATCTGACTAGGTAACTGATTTCCACATGTCAGTCGTACAACGTTGAAACTGACGTGTCCATGCAAGATAGTGGCGCATCAAACGGAGGCGACGCTCCACTCCAAAGCAGATTTTTTTAATTTAAGGGTTTAACGACCTCCGTGAGCAACACAGCGGCAATAAGCAGTCTCGCGTCCCTAATTTAGGGACGTTGGTCCTGATATAGAGAGCCAGTACCGGCCGACAAACACAACATCCAGTGGATTCACAGGATTCGAACCCGGACTTTTTCTCTGAAGAATGTTCAGAAGCACGAACGTATTTATACTGAAGAGTAATTGAATTAGAGACAGCTGGCGTTATGCAAATGTAGCGCTGTGGGCGGCCCTGTAAACGGAAGCGACATGACGTATGCAGCGATCCAACAATATAAGGAGTGATGTGACGGAAATCAGTAAGAGTCGAACCCAGTATGTGTAAGACGAAGGATCTAAGCGCATTTGATAGTGGGCAAATTGTTGGGGCCCGACGAATGGGTCACTCCATCTCGGAAGTCGTGCAGGCACTGGGATTTTCACGAGCCACTCTGTCACGGGTGCACCGTGAGTACATCGAATCCGGTAAAAACCATCCCTGTAAGGGCCAACTGCCGTGGACAACAGTGTGTGTATGAGCGGGGTCATCGTCGTCTATCTCGCATTGTAACAGTGGATAGACGGGCCACAGTGCAAGAAATCACTCGGCAATTTAACGCTGGTGCACAAAAACATGTAAGCAGCCACGCCATCCAGAACCATCTCCTCGCTATGGGGTACAGAAGCCATCGTCCCACGAGGGTACCGCTGCTGACCGCACATCACAGGGTACAAAGATTAGCATGGGCGCGGGAACATCGCCACTGGACCCTAGATATGTGGAAAAATGTTGTCTGGACTGATGAGTCGAGGTTCACGTTGGTACATGCGGATGGCAGGATACGAGTACGGCGCAAACTAAAGGAAGCAATGGATCCTTCTTGCCAGCAGGGTACTCTTCAAGCTGGTGGGGGTGGCATTCTCGTCTGGGGACTGTTTACTTGGACTGAAATGGGACCCCTGGTACGTGTGACATCGTCCCTCACAGGTCAGCGTTAATGGGACATCCTGGACGACCATTTGCTCCCGTTTATGCGTCTTCAGCATCCTACTGGTGACCTCATCCTGCAAGAAGACAATGCACCGCGCCATCGCTCCCGAATTGTATCCGAATGGTTGAATGAACACTCCACCGACGTGACCTCGCTTCCTTGGCCAGCTAGGTCACCTGACCTCAATCCCATCGAGCACATCTGGGATGCTATCGAGAGAGATGTTCGAGGTTCTGACCCTCCTCCATCAAACCTTCGTGAACTGTGGAGCTTGTTCAGGGGTCGTGGATCCGTATGGCTTCCCAACGCTTCCGGTGTCTTGTCGAGTCCATGCCGAGACGAATCGCCGCCGTCATCAGGACGAAAGGTAGTGCTACACGTTACTAGACAGGTATCTCTAATTCAATTGCTCTTCAGTGTAGGGGGGGGGAGTAGCTCTTCCGAACGTGTTTCGTGTTTTTAAGTTTTTCGTTAAAACAGAAAAATAAAGTAAAAAAGTTTCGAAAGATTACAGTTCTCTCGTTTCTTCCTACTAAATCTCTTAAAAAAAATTAATAAGAAATTGTGTATTGATTGATACAATGCCGGTGTGTGTGCGTGTGTGAAACTTTAATTCCTGAATAACACACCAAACATAAATGGAAGCACCAGGGTTTCATCCGTATAAGAGATAAACTAATTTAGTTTATAGCGTGTTTTCGACTTATTTATTTATCATCTTTTACCAAGAGAAAATAAAAATAATAAAAACATTTTGCGGATGATTGACAGTTGGCATTCACTGTCAATGCCCACACTTTCAAATGTGTTTCCATGGTGACAAAATGAATACACTAGAGCAAAAAAAAATCTTTGTTCAGAGTTCTCATAATATGGCTTTTGGCGGTTTCGTTTCACGGGAACCAATATTAGGCGAAATATTTTGCTTGCGAAAAAAATATACCTCAATCAGAATCTAATTGAAAGCTAATTAAGACTGCTGTAAACAAGCTACTGATTAGGGTTAACAACAGACAAGAAAATAAGATATCAATATTATACTCAAATATTTCAGTTGCTGAAAAGTAAAAATGCACCACTTGACATACAGGGGTTGGACAGAATAATGTGAACACCTAGGAAAAGAAGGTTTTACATACCTAGTAGGGTGAGGGACCATCTTTGGCATTCAAAACTGCCTGAATCCTCCTTGGAATGGACGCATACAAATCCTGGATGGTGGTTAGTGGGATGTTACACCATTCTTCATGCAGAAAGAAGGTTTTACGTACCTAATAAGGTGTGGGACCACCTTTGGCATTCGAAACTGCCTGAATCCTCCTTGGAATGGAAGCATACAAATCCTGGATGGTGGTTAGTGGGATGTTACACCATTATTCATGCAGAAAGAAGGTTTTATGTACCTAATAGGGTGTGGGATTACCTTTGGCATTCAAAACTGCCTGAATCCTCCTTGGAATGGACGCATACAAATCCTGGATGGTGGTTAGTGGGATGTTACACCATTATTCATGCAGAAAGAAGGTTTTATGTACCTAATAGGGTGTGGGATTACCTTTGGCATTCAAAACTGCCTGAATCCTCTCTGGAATGGACGCATAAAAATCCTGGATGGTAATTAGTGGGATGTTACACCATTCTTCATGCGGAAGGAAGGTTTTACGTACCTAATAGGGTGAGGGACCACCTTTGGCATTCAAAACTGCCTGAATCCTCCTTGGAATGGACGCATACAAATCCTGGATGGTGGTTAGTGGGATGTTACGCCATTCTTCATGCAGAAAGAAGGTTTTACGTACCTAATAAGGTGTGGGACCACCTTTGGCATTCGAAACTGCCTGAATCCTCCTTGGAATGGAAGCATACAAATCCTGGATGGTGGTTAGTGGGATGTTACACCATTATTCATGCAGAAAGAAGGTTTTATGTACCTAATAGGGTGTGGGATTACCTTTGGCATTCAAAACTGCCTGAATCCTCCTTGGAATGGACGCATACAAATCCTGGATGGTGGTTAGTGGGATGTTACACCATTCTTCATGCAGAAAGAAGGTTTTACGTACCTAATAAGGTGTGGGACCACCTTTGGCATTCGAAACTGCCTGAATCCTCCTTGGAATGGAAGCATACAAATCCTGGATGGTGGTTAGTGGGATGTTACACCATTATTCATGCAGAAAGAAGGTTTTATGTACCTAATAGGGTGTGGGATTACCTTTGGCATTCAAAACTGCCTGAATCCTCCTTGGAATGGACGCATACAAATCCTGGATGGTGGTTAGTGGGATGTTACACCATTATTCATGCAGAAAGAAGGTTTTATGTACTTAATAGGGTGTGGGATTACCTTTGGCATTCAAAACTGCCTGAATCCTCTCTGGAATGGACGCATAAAAATCCTGGATGGTAATTAGTGGGATGTTACACCATTCTTCATGCGGAAGGAAGGTTTTACGTACCTAATAGGGTGAGGGACCACCTTTGGCATTCAAAACTGCCTGAATCCTCCTTGGAATGGACGCATACAAATCCTGGATGGTGGTTAGTGGGATGTTACGCCATTCTTCATGCAGAAACTGCACCAGGTCCTTGAGAGTTGCAGGATAACGGAATCTCTCTGTTTTCCAAAACAGACCATAGTGGCTCGATTATGTTTAAGTCTGGTGATTGGGGAAGCCAAGGAAGGTGTGAAAGTTAGACCTCATGTTTCTCAAACCGTGATTGGACATTCCGAGCTCTGCGAATTGGGGCGTTATCATCTTGACAGATGGCATCCCCTGCAGGAACAATGCCTGAGCCATTGGATGGACTTGATTGGCCAAAATGGTTTCATACGTCCTGCCAGTCATCTGTCCTTTCAAGGCGATCAGGGGACCTGATGAATACCACGATATGAACGCCTAGAGCATGACAGAACCACTACCATGCTGCACTGTTGGCAGCAGACAGTCTGGGTTGTACGTTTCTGACGGTGTTCTCCACAAGTAAACACGACCTGCGTTGGGGAATAGTGTGAATGTGAATTTATCCGACCACATTACATGCTTCCATGCATCGGCAGTCCACATTGTATGCTTCCATGCATCGGCAGTCCACATTGTATGCTTCCATGCATCGACAGTCCACATTGTATGCTTCCATGCATCGGCAGTCCACATTGTATGCTCCTGGCACCACTGATGTTGCCGTTGTGCATTCACCAGTATCACCAGAGGTTTTGCAATAGCAGCTCTTCCATGAATATCTTATTTATGGAGTTGCGCACTGTTTTCGTTGATACTGGGATCTGTAGTTACAGATTGAGCTCCGCACTAATTTTTGGCGCCGTGGTCTTCTTATTACGGGTCAGTCCTCTTTAATGCTCTCCTGCCTCTATAAGTTAGGGTCGTTTTCCAGCCACTCTTGTGTTCCGCAGATGAAGTTTTGCCATGAACACGGTATGCTGTAATGACGCTAGACACAGTTGTTCTCGATACCCCCACTACCATGGCGCCTGTTTTCACGGAAACACCAACTAGCCAGCCACCAACAATTAACCCTCTTTTCGAAGTCCGTTTGGTCACTCATTTTGTCGTCACCCTGAAAGAAATTTTGCAATAAGACACTTTAAATTCACTTGAATAGACCTTGAGGTTCTAAACAAAACTACATTGTTTAGAACCTCAAGGTCCACTATGTTGACAAAAGTCACCGGACACCCCTTCAAAAGCAAATAAACGGATCTGCTGCGTTGCTAAGATGCGCGGTACAGCTGCAAACGGTATAAAAATAAGCCTGCAGCTGACATCGATCATATCACACTGAGAGGTTGAGTGAAAATGTCGCGACGGGAGAAAACTGACTTTTTGAAATAAAAGATTGTTGGGTGTTATATTAGTGGGTTGTCTATAAGAGAAACCGAGAGGCGTTCAAACATACCCAAGTCAACTGTTTTGGATGTACTGAATAAGTGGAAGACACATGGCGTGCCTGAAGCAGCAAAACGTATCGGCAGACCAAAGAAAATCAGTGATAGAGGACGTCGAAGCCTCAGGAGAGTCGTTACAGCTAATCGACGGAGTACTGCACAAAACCTCAGTGTACAGGTGAGTAAAAATGTTGGAACCTCGGTATGCACACGTATCATTCGCAGAGAACTTCATTCCATGGGTTAAGAGAGACCCTTCGCTGAATATGACATTACTCCACTCGTCAGGGATGGCACCAAGATCAGTCTAATGACTCCGTCGTCTTCCGACTCTCAATCGGTTATCGTCGGCGCTGAGACAGAAGAGAGACCCGTCGTTGAATACACTATTCCATTTGTCCAGCCGCACATGTCTGGTGCGGCGCTACTGCAACCTTGGGCGAAGATGTGCTGCCGTGAGTGGCAGTCGTTGCAATGGCTGGCGAGAGCGTTAACCTGCCTCAGCTAATCTGTGATCCACAGTCCGTTCCGATACTGGGATGTTTGTAACTACCTCCGCACTTCGTCAAATATCTTCCACTGTGGATTGTAGAGCTGCTACAACTTGCGGTCGAATGTGGTGATCGAGGCGTACGAACGTCCGCGTGAATGCACCAGCCTCACTACGTTGAAGTTCGTTACTTTCTTTCAATAACCGTCGCCATATTCGGTCGACAGTAGTTGCATCCCTAAGCGTTTCTGTCGTGAATCGGCGCAGAGACCAACCAGCTGTACGTAGCCCTTTGACGAAGTGTCTGATAAAGGTATGTATGTGATGTTAGGATTCCCAATGACGTCTCTCAAGCACTGTCGCTTAGTACACGTACTTTCGCCAAGATCATTCCGATGCATTGGTTCACAAGCAGGAATCTACCTCCTCCTTCACATCATTTTCTGCTCCCTCTCCCTCCTTCTATCATTCCTCTTTATCCATAACACTTACTCATTTCATACTCTCTTTTCAACCCCTCTCCTTCTTACTTTTCTATTTTTCTTGTTTTGGCCTGCCTTGTTAAACTTCCTATATTTTTCTCCCACCTCTGACTTCTCAAAGCCCACTAGAAGAAAAAAATAATCCTAGCAGCTGTTTTATTAAAACTCGGCGGTTATGGTCTTATCCGTATTGCCCACATTCTATCTAATATATCTCTTCTTTTAAAAAAATTTCTCAATTATCATTAGAGAAGCTTTCTTCACCAGAATTAACTGCACCCGCCAAAAAGATTTAAATTCACTAATCGCTTACTCTTCAGTAACCCACATGGGTCAAGTTCAAGCCCAAGTAAGGACGACCAATTTTAGCTAGGTAGAGCCATTTTGCTCTTTTATCTCCATCAGCTATCACGGGATTGGTTGGCAACTGCAATCATTTACATAACCTAACTGTCTACACATAACCACCAATTTGGATGGCGTTCAGACAAACACTTCCTGGTGTGACATTTTCTATGTCGAGCAGTGTATAAGACCACGTGGAGATGGGCTCGAAAGGCTCTTCCCGTGATTGAGTGGTCTGAGGCGCTGCTTTCTAATTACTTGGATGGTGTTGTGCTTCTCTGATGGTGCTGGCTGTGTCCCTGTCCTGGAACCAGTGCCCCAAATAATGGATGGGCAACTGCTTATAGCCATGAGAGTTACACATGGTGGTCGTTAGACACCGAAAAATAATCGAAAGCATGCCGGAGTGATATAGAAGAAAATGGCTCAAGACAGACAGTTGTGGAAGAGGCTTTGGTAGACCTTCATCCAGTAGTGGATTCAAAATATTTGATGATGATAATATGGCTCATTCAGATATGAACTTAATTTAATGGAAGAGAATGGCTTATGGAGTGATATAGAAGAGAATGGCTTATGGAGTGATATAGAAGAGAATGGCTTATGGAGTGATATAGAACTTATGCAGTGATATAGAAGAGAATGGCTTATGGAGTGATATAGAAGTGATATACAATATATTGACAAAAGTCACCGGACATCTAGAAGAGAAACACAACATAGCATTTATTCACATACATTAGTACGGTGTCGGTCCACTTTTGGTCTTAATGCATGCACTGACCCTTCGAGACATGCTTTTGACAAGGTTTTGGAACACAGTGATAGGTATGCGCTTCCATTCAGTGCATAATGATGCCGCTAACTGTTGCTTAGTAGTAGGCCTTAGTTCCAAACTTTCTTATGCGGCGCTCTAATTCATCCCATAGTAAGGCTCTGCGCTGGCCACTCTCCACACGATACGGAATTATCATCAAACCACGCCGTAACAGTCCTTGCTTTATGGCTCGGTGCATTATCCTACTGGTACTAACAAGGCTTGGTTCCATAATATTGCCACAGAGTTGGTATGGCATAATTGTCCAGAATATCGAGGCAGACGTGCTAGTTAACAGGTTTGTCCACGATAACCAATGTGCTGGAACCATTCCACGAAGAACACCCCAACACGAGTACACTACCAGCTCCAAATTTGACCGGTAAATAGCGTTTCCTCGGCAGCTGCCATACCCACACATGGCCATCAGACTGATGGATCGTGTATCTGGATTCATCAATCCATAGGACCCGTTTCCGTTGATCTACAGTCCACGATAAATGTTCTTTACACCATGCTAAACGACGAGTAGCATTCCGAGTGGAGATGAAAGGCTTATGAGCAGCCGCACGACCACGGTAATCCATGGAATGAAGTTCTCTACGAATGGTGCGTGCACGTACCAAGGTTCAGCATTTTTACTCACCTGTACACTAAGGTCTTGTGCAGTACTCCGTCGATTAGCTGTAACGACTCTCCTGAGGTATATGGAATGCGGAATATAAAATAAAAAAGAATAGTCACACCAGTCATTATATTACATGACTGATATGACTATTCTTATTATATATACAATGTATTATACTTATATAAGGCTTCTGACTATACACAGGCCTGAGTATCGTCAATAAACCTGAGTATCATCATCATCAACAACAACCATTATCAATCCACTGCTGCATGAAGGTCTCCCCAAATTTCTTCCACAATTGTCTGTCTTGGGCCTTCTCCATGTCACTCCAGCATACTTTCGAATTTCATCCATCCATCTCCCATGGGGCCTTCTTGAGGGTCTTTTCCTGTCCCTCGGAATCTAGTATAAAATTTTAGTTGTCCATCGGTGGTCCGTTCTTCTGGCAACATGTCCAGCCCATTGCCATTTCACTGATTTCACTCTGATTATGATGTCGTCCACTCCTGTCATTTTCCTTATCCAGAAGTTCCTCTTCTTATCTTGCCTGGTTACACCAAGCATGCATCTCTTCATGCTCTTTGAGTTATCTGTAGTCTTTGTATGTCTTTTTTAGTTAAGGTCCATGTCTCGGCTCCATACGTAAGCACTGGCAGGATGCATTGATTAAACACTTTTCTTTGAGACATAATGGCATACTGTTCTTAAAAATTGTACTGTTTCTTCCAAAAGCTCTCCATCCAAGTTTTATACGCCGATTAATTTCTTCATCAATGTGACCCTCACTCGATATCTGCTGCCCAAGATAAATGTAGGAATCGGTATAGAGGTCAATATATAGTAGGACCTGAGTCGATCTGTGTTATATATATTATACTTATATATCCTTATCTTATATTATTCTCCATTTGTCATAATAAGCATTATTACTATATTATTTATAATATAAATAATATAATAAGAATGGAGAAGATAATGGGTCTGGTTCATTTTCTCGACGTGTACTTCACCGAAGGGTCACCTAACCGAAAATCACTTCACCGAAAGGATTGTTTCACCGAAAGGATTGTTTCACCGAAAGATTACTTGATCGAAACGTTCATTTCACCGAAGGGTCACTTGATCGAAAGGTACGTTTCACCGAATGGTCACTTGATCGAAAAATTCATTTCACCGAAAGGTCTTTTTACCCAAAAGTTCATTTCATCGAAGGGTCACTTGATCAAAAGGTACATTTCACCGAATGGTCACTTGATCGAAAAGTTTACTTCACCGAAAAGTCTTTTTACCCAAAAGTTCATTTCATCGATGGGTCACTTGATCGAAAGGTACATTTCACCGAATGGTCACTTGATCGAAAAGTTCACTTCACCGAAAGGTCTTTTTACCCAAAAGTTCATTTCATCGAAGGGTCACTTGATCGAAAGGTACATTTCACCGAATGGTCACTTGATCGAAAAGTTCACTTCACCGAAAGGTCTTTTTACCCAAAAGTTCATTTCATCGAAGGGTCACTTGATCAAAAGGTACATTTCACCGAATGGTCACTTGATCGAAAAGTTCACTTCACCGAAAGGTCTTTTTACCCAAAAGTTCATTTCGTCGAAGGGTCACTTGATCGAAAGGTACATTTCACCGAATGGTCACTTGATCGAAAAGTTCACTATTCACCGAAAGGTCTTTTTACCCAAAAGTTCATTTCATCGAAGGGTCACTTGATCACAAGGTACATTTCACCGAATGGTCACTTGATCGAAAAGTTCACTTCACCGAAAGGTCTTTTTACCCAAAAGTTCATTTCATCGAAGGGTGAGTTTATCGAAAACTTAGGATTTCATTACAGGATCTGTTGAAACATGGTGCAAGTTCAGCAGACAGACCACCGAAACATTAGAGGATCATACTTAAATTGCAGTTTTGATTTCTCCGTGTCACAAAGAGCGCAAAGATTTAGTTTCAAGAAAAAAAGTAATTTTAAGTCCCTAGACCTCGGCTTAGGCATTTTTAGTAAATTTTAATCGTGCGTACTCATGTTCATAGGATTTACATAAAAAGTGAAGTTAATGATGTTGCACATTTATTCAGGCAAAAAGAATCAATTTTAGGTTCCTAGGCCTCGGCTTAGGCCTTTTTAGCAAATTTTAATTTTGCGTGCTCATGTTCATGAGGTTTAAATAAAAACCTTATGAACATTAAAAATTCCCAGATCTAGGACTAAGGCCTTAAAACTAATGTTTTAGGTTTGAGCAAGAGTGCAACATATTTTACTTTAAATATTATGTAACGTTTATGAATGTGTAGGGTTTATCTAGGCCTACGGTCAAAACATTAATGTTTTGTGGTTGAGTAAAAGTTGG
This sequence comes from Macrothele yani, assembly GCA_039090855.1. Taxonomy (NCBI): domain Eukaryota; kingdom Metazoa; phylum Arthropoda; class Arachnida; order Araneae; family Macrothelidae; genus Macrothele; species Macrothele yani. Next base: position 17,139,528 of record CM077029.1, on the reverse strand, counting down.
GACATTATTTGCTTCACTTACTATGCAACCCTTATGAACACGCGCTCGGAGGATTAAAATTTGATAAAGAGGCCCAGATCTAGGCCTTATAATTAATGTTATATTTCGAAAAACCTACATATGGAGAGGTGTTTCATAGAAATTAAAAGTGCATTTTTCATAAAATCAGATAATGTTTAGGTGGCCAGTATTTCAAAAACCCGCACCCACACTCCAACAGATCTTCAACAACAAAATTATAAGTTTTCGATAAACTGACCATTCGGTGAAATGATCTTTCGATACAATGAACTTTTAGGTGAAGTAATTCTTCGGTGAAATGAACTTTTCGATCAAATGACCTTTCGATGAAATGAATTTTTAGGTGAAGTGACCTTTCGGTGAAATGAAGTTTTCAGTCAAGTGACCCCTTCTGCGAAATGTACCTTTCAATCAATTGATTTTCGGTGAACTGTCAAATGATCTTTCGATTAAGTGAACGATACCCGAATATAATATATGGAATGGAGTGATATAGAAGTGAACGGCTTATGGAGTGATATAGAAGTGAATGGCTCAAGACAGACAGCTGTGAAAGAGACTTAGGTAGACCTTCATCCAGTAGTGGATTCAGAATGTTTGATGATGGCAATGTGGCTCATTCAGTTATGAACTTATTCTTCCAGTATAATCAGTATTGACTTTGGAAAATTTAATGATATGGTATGAGCGAGTATGACAGAACACCACATGTGGCCAGTGTCGTAGCTGAACTTCAATATTGTGATGGTGGGAACATGACTCTGAAGAAAATAAGGGCACAAAAAACCTCGGTTCAAAAACAGGTACGACCTTGTCTTATTAACAGTAAATTTAGAAATGAAATGAAATGTAAAGGCATTATTTAAAAAAAATCAGCTTACTTGCAGGGGCGCCGACTTCTCCGAATTATTGGCGAGGTTGTGTTGTACTACGAAGGAAGCACATACCAAGACGACAAATTTGCAGCGATGCATTCCGTCGGTGTAGTTTAGTCGGTAGAACAACTCACTCCGGAACGACGAAGCGCTAGTTCCATCCCCGTCACCAACAAATTCCTGTTTTCACGAAGGCAAACTTAAAACGAAATGAGACGCTGGGCGCAGTACCGCCTCTCTCCTATATTATCAGGCGGCAAATGAAAAAAAAAGTTAAAAGTAAATTATGAGATTCGACGTATATTTAAAGAATTAAAAATGTAGTTATATTGCTCCTAAGCAAATATACAAGTCCAAATTCTTACTGAATATTAAGTTTTTTTAAATAAATTTTTGTATGATTTAATAAAAATATTCACAGATTTTACTTCCAAAACTTGTAAAAATGATGGGAAATTATTACTCTTAATCAAAGTGCAATAAATGAATAAATAAATAAATAATAAAAAAATAATACTTAAAGGCTCAAGAGATTGCATTTCTGTATTTTTATTTAAACAGATGAGCCATTACATTACGACCACCCCAACCTGGAAAAATAAGCGCGCCTGAAGACCGAACGGTGAAATTCACAGATCAGTATATATATATATACAACCCGAGGACAGACTTTCGGTTAGTAGAGTGTTCGGAGTCAGAATGGGAAAAGCTACCGATTTACAGGAGTTTGATGAAGGACAAATTGTGATGTCACTGCACCTCGGAGCTACGGTCTCGGAAACGGCGCGGCTTGTGGGTTGTTCACGTGCCGCTGTAGTGAGTACATATCAAAAGTGGTGCACAGATGGCCAAACGACGAACCATCGTCCAGTTGTATGTCGTCCGGAGCTCACTGATGCCAGAGGGGAGCGGAGACTAGAGCGCATTATTCACATCAATCGCAGGGCCACAGTGCGACAAATCACCCTTCGCTACAACAGTGATGATCAGGGCAATGTGCCACAGCACACAGTTAATCACAGCCTTCTGTGCATGGCCCTGCGTAGCCGAAGACCCAGCCGGGTCGCCATGCTCACTGCACGTCATCGCCAACAGCGCATGAAATGAATCCAAGATAATCGAGATTGGATCGTGGATGATTGGAAGAAAGTGGCCTGGTCTGACGAATCAAGATTTCTGGTGCATCATGTAGACGGTAGAGCCCGGATACGCCGATTACCAACGGAGGCTATGGCTCCTGGAAACAAGCCGGCGGCGGCGGTGTTATTCTGTGGGCGATGTTTTCTTGGGACACGTTAGGTCCCATTATTCCAATAGCAAAATCCCTGACAGCTGTCAGGTGTCCAAACATTGTTGCGGAACAAGATCACCCATTCATGGCAACTGTGTTTTTTTCCTTTACCAACAGGATAATACGCCATGCCACACTCCAGAATCGTCCAGGAGTAGTTCGAGGAACATGCTGGTGACTTTCTGTTAATGCCCTGACCTCCAAATTCACCTGACATGAACCTAATCGAACATTTGTGGTTCAACTAGGAAAAGCGGGTTCGTGCGAAATCACCCTCCTATCCTTCCCCGAAATGTACGGGAACTAGAGGACCTTCTGTTGACATAATGGTACCATATACCCCAGGATACCTATCGCCACCTCATCGAAACGATGCCTCGCCGAGTGGCCGCTGTCTTGAGGGCTAAAGGGGAACTACAGCTTATTAGGCAGGTGGTCATAATCGCTCATCGGTGTATATGATAGCCACGACCCGTCAAACATGACAGGTAAAAAACAATGAAATTAAATTAATTCAGCAATTGTTTAATGATTGCATATTTGGTTTTAAACTCACACTTTTTATGATGGTATGATACATGCCATCACCATTAGTGACAATTGAGAGAAAAATATTTGTTATGTCATGCATTTTCATTTTCGAGTCAGATGTTCAGTGACTGCAAACTGCTTACCGGAAGAAATTATATCTGCGTGTGACGAAACAGCTGAATAACGCAATTTAATTATAAGTCTCGTTCCTTTATGATAATCGGAAACGATCTGCACAATGGTTAAGCAAGGCACAGACTGCTGGACGGCATCTTAAGCCATCCCTACACACCAAGAAGATGATGCTCCTTGTCTGGTGGTCCACAGCCGGGATAACTAATCGGAGTTTATTAGCAAGAGGCCAAACCATCACTGCAGAAGGTTATTGTGCTGAATTACACCAGAAATTGCTGCAGAAACAACCGGCTTTAGTCAACAGACAATGGTGTTCTACTGTGACAGGACTAAGCCCGATCTCATGCCGCACAATGGACAATACTGACACTAAGTGCCTTGGGCTATGAAGCACTGCCTGATCCTGTCTATATTCCCCGGACTTGTCTCCGACAGACTATCATCTGTTTCGTCGCCTGGATCACTTCCTGTCCGGGAAAAAGTTCACGACAAACAACGAGGTTCAACTTGCAGTTGATGACTTCTTCGGGTCCAAGCCACAAGACTTTTTCCGTTCTGCGATCATGGACTTACCGGACAGATGGCAAATATATGTCGATGTCGAGGGGAATTACTTTTCCAAGGTAAGTTGTCCTACGTTTCCGTTCTCACAGTCCACGTGTGCTGGACCTTTGCCGGATATTTCATTCGCCCCAACCCAATACATACAGTATTTATGTTACAATCGTATCGAAGTCATCAATATGTATCAAACTCTTCAGAAGCTTGCTGCGCAACAGCAACAGGTAAGGAAACAGCTGATTCATGACTGGTAGAAGCAAGGCTGTGACTTGACTTTGGTTTCAGGGAGGAGGGGCGGTGTTAAAAATATTCCATAGCAAAAATGTAATTATATCTATTCTATCTATCTATCAATCAATCAATTAATCAGGGCCGTAACTAAACTTTTGTTTCGGGGTTGTTGTGTTTTTAACTATGCCACATCAAAAATGTACCTATCTATCTAATCACTTAACAAAATGATAAACTCTTTAGTTTTTATTGGGTTGTCGTAAAAGTCATGACGTATTTTAGCCATGGTTTGCAAAGGTAATTTATTGATAGAAAGAACAGAATAACCTTTTGCCATCTTTCAGTGAGCTGCAGAATGCCTCGTTCATATTAGAAGGACCTGTCTTTCGTGGCAAAAAACTGTACAAGGTGCTGATTTACAGCCTCATCTGAATTGAACGTTATACCACGCAAGGACTGTTGAAGACAGCAAAACAAGTGGAAGTCTGACGGCGCAAGGTCAGGTGAGTATGCTGGGTGCAGTGGCAACACATCCCACCCAAGCTCCAATCATTTTTGGCGGGTGATCAAACTTGTGTGTTGTCTCGCGTTGTCGTGATGCAACACAACACTTTTACGATGAACGAGCTCTGGACGTTTCTAGATTCGTTAAAACTGTCCAATTTCCGACAGTACACATTGGAATTGATTGTTTGGTTCCGTGGTAGGAGCTCGAAAAACCCAACACCTTAAAAATCCCACCACACTGAGACCGGAACCTTCCGCTGAAGAATGTCTGCTTTGGATGTCGTTTGAGGCGAAGCAGCACGTCGGGACCAAGACCGTTTGCGCAGCACATTGTTGTACACAATCCACTTTTCGTCACCAGTTATCAGTCGCTTAAAAAAAGATCGTTTTCCTCAAGTTTAATGAGCATATCGCAGATGTTTATACGCGCCGTTAATTGAGCTTCTTTGAGTTCACGAGGAACCATCACATGGAGCTTACTTACGTATCCCAGCTTCTTCAGGTGATCCTGAACGCTTGAATGATGGATGTGTAATTTGTCTGCAATCTCTCGTGTCGTGTAACGTGGGTTTGACTCGATCAATGCCTTGATTTGGTCGTCATCAACCTCGGTTGGCCTTCCGGACCGAGGAGCATCGTTGTGGTCAAAATCACCAGCACGGAATTTTGCGAACAACCGCTGGCACTAACGTTCTTGTAGAGCATTATCACCGTACACTTTGCGCAACTTTTCACAAGCTTGACGCGCGTTCTTCCCTTTACGGAAGTAAAACAGTAAAATATGGCGAAAATGCACAGTTTGTTCTTCAATCTTCAACTTGATGTCAAATCTCCGCAAATCAACCAAATCTCTCACTATTCCTTTTAGACTGCAGCTAGAGCTGACACCTGTCGAATGCCATAGCGATAACGGAGCTGCGCATGCCTCTAGTACTTCCAAAACCGCCCAACCGCCATCGGGTGTCAAAATAGGTCATGATTTTTCCGACAACCCAATAGTATATTATTATGAGTTAGCGAATAACGACACATAAACTTAGTATTAACAGAAAAAGAAACTGAACAATATGAGACAGAGATTCCATGAAAACAACAAGACTACACAGAAGACAAGATGAAAGCAAGTAAAGTCTGAAAAATGAAAATTTTAAAAAATTTGACACCTCCGTCAGGAAGTGGGTTTAAAAATTCTGATAACGATAGATGAAGCCACCACACCAAGGGACTTTGACGTTAAATTGGCCATCTAATAGTTGCTATCATAGAAAATTTAAACGGCCAATTGCCTTTTTTTTCGTCTCTCTTAACACGATAAAGAAATAAGCGATCTCAAAAGTACCTGATAATAGAATAGTTCCGTTTAATAAAGTGCCAGACACAGAGTTTCCTGTACTTCTATAAATTTGTTACTGCTGACCAGGGGGTATAGTGAGAAAAAAAAACGTCATTCTGAAGTAAGGTTTATCAAAAGAAATAACAGAAACAATTTGTAAATAAGAAAATAATGAAAAGAACGTAATGGCCGCTCCTGTTTATCTTATACAACAGACAACCAAAAAATATTTGCCCAAAGAAATCGTCTACCATTCTTCGAACTTTTAAAAAACGAGAGGTATTCCGGTCCATTTGCTAAAGACGAGACAATGCAGAATTAATTTCGTAAATACTTCTGACATTTCTTTTGTTATGAATCGATTTGGTTCCAGTTCCTCTTCCAAAGCTTCAGCATTTTCTTCTTCTGTAACTTTCGCATCTTACAGCTCGGTGAGATCTGCATTGGATAACTGTTCAGAATGAGAATCAATCAGCTCCTCAATATCATCTTCATCCACTTGAAGATCTAGCTGCTTTGCAAGAATCACAATCTTTTCAGTCGTTGTTTCAAATCCTTCATTAACGTCGAAGTCAGTGAAATCAGGAAAAAATTGTGGACACATTTTCTTCTAGACAACTCTCATTGACTTGTTTGTTACTTCATCCCATGCCTTGCGATATTCTTCCTTGCATGGTAAATCCTGCATGTCTTCCAAAAATCTCTTAGTGTTGGTGATAATTTAGTATCCAATTCATCAATTGCTTCAGTGAATACTCTCCTTAAATAATATGCCTTGAAATTAGCAATAGCTCCCTGGTCCATCGGTTGCAGCAGCGAAGAAGTGTTCAGAGGAATGAACAACAACTTTAACATTTGGATTAAAATCATCCAAATGCACGGGATGGCTGGGAGCATTGTCTACTGAAAGTATTATTTTAAAGTGAATGTTATTTTCTTTGAAATATTTTTCCACTTCTGTAATGAAATGGTTCACAAACCAGTCTTGGAATATTGCTCCTGTCATCCATGCTTTTTTATTCCTGTAGTAGTGTACTGGCAGTGTTACTTTCATAATACCCTTTAATACTCGTGGATTTTCTGATTGATGAAAGAGAAGAAATTTCAGCTTTAACGTTTCAGATGTATTTCCTCCTCACAAAAGCGTTACCCTATTCTTTGATGCTTTATGTCCAGGCATTGTTTTTTCTTCTACTGAAATATAGGTTCGAGATGGCATTTTCTGATAAAAGAAGCCTGTTTCATCCACATTAAAAACTAGTTCGGGCGAGTACTGACCTTCGTCTAACACTTCTTGCAACCATGCAGGATATTTTGCTGCAGCCTCAGCATCTGCACTTGCAGCTTCTCAGGCCGTTTTTATGTTATGAAAACCAGCACGACGTCTAAATCGAGCAAACTAATCACTGCTTGCAGCAAACGTCTGCGTTCCTTCAGGGAATTTTCCTTTAATGCCCTTTAACAGTCTTCTTGCCTTCGTCTGTACGTCATGAAACTAAGCGGAATACGTTTTTGTGGGTTATCTTCAATCCACAATGTTAATAACTTTTCCATCTCCTATTGCTCCTTCACGTTTCTTCGTTACTATTTTTGTTTTAATGGTAGTTCCTTTCATATTCTCTTTTATTCGTGCAGCATCATTAACAATCGTATTCACTGTCGATGTCGTAAAGCCTAGTTCACGTGCTATGACCGATAACTTTTGCCCAGATTCATATTTCTTTATTACATGCAATTTCTGCTCCAAATCAATCGCAGTGCACTTGTGAGATAGTTTTCGCTTACATTCAAGTACACGTTTGCCACTATCCATTGTAAATATAATGATGGAATCTTAAAATTAACCTCTACGCTGAAAAGAGAGACCGTTTTACTGTGCAAAACGCGCGGGAATAGAAATCGATGCCGCGGAGACTTCCCCGCTCATGACGAAGGGAATTCCCTGCTCACGTGACTGAGTTGCCAAGACTCAGGGACGCGTCAGGTGGGGTTTCAACGGGTGATGAGCACCTGGGCGCCAGATTCCGGTGGCGGAAGGACCCACAATCAGTTTTTTCGGTTGATAAATTAATATTAGTGACGTGGGAGAAGTTACGAAAACGTTATACTGTGAGAAATCGTAATGCTAAGTGGGACGTTTACTTTTTTAGTAAAAATAACTCGTTTATAATTCAACAGAAAACGTCTTGAAATCAGAGAATAATTTTTACTGTTTTGTTCAGTAACAGATACCGCGGGCAGAGGATTGAAAAGGATTGCCCCCCCTTTTTTTGTTCTATTTTCCCCTGGTTTTGCTATATTTTGGGATACTCGGTTCCCTTCATTTCGTTTTAAGTTGAGATTATTTTGGTTGTTGTGCGGTCGGGCAATGTTATTTAGTTTACTGGGTTGGTTTTAAAAATCCCTTTTTTAATTTGACAAGTTTAACCTTAAATTTAATCTGTCCTTATAGCAAACTAAATTGGCAGAAACCCACAATTCACTGGTCTCAGTAGATAAATGAGTGATTTTCTTTATGCTTGCCCTTGACGAAGCCATCGAAGAATCAGTCATTGATCTGCTTCCCTGAGTTATTCCGTTTGTTTGATGTCCATCGTTAGGAGCTTGACTGCTTCGGACGGTTGGGGATTGGTGGTTGTTATTCTGCTCGTTCTCGGAATTTTTGTTTGTTTTCGTTTTTTCAAAATTTTGCTCCATGAGTTTTGCATATTTTTAATATTATGGTTTGATCTTTCTTTTATGCAGCCTTTGGCGCTTTGGAATTTCAAATTTGTACTTGGTTTTTGTTTAATTCTTTTTGTTCTTTTTGCTATATTTATACTGTATATACCCCATTAAAGGGGCTCTGACGACCGCTAATAGCGGTATAAGTAGTATACCATCGAGATTAGAGGAAATTCTATCCCACACTCACCAACTCGCTTGGCCAGCGTGGAGAGTTATGCCCCCCTCCTTCCCAACCCCCAATGACTCCACAACTTAATTCTTGGACCTCAGTCTCCTGCAGCTGAAAAATAAAGCGGCCATTGCGAGATGAAGGCAGAAAGTGCTGAGAATCACTGGGGAACCGGACTTCTGTAGGCTGCCATCTGATGCTGACCTTGGCTACGTATGATGGACGCTCTCTATCTTCTGCTTCAAGGCTCTGTGAATTGGAGGAGGAACTACAAAGATCAAGTGGGGCATCGTCGGGCTAAGTGAGTGGGGCATCGTCGGGCTAAGTGAGGAGAAAAGGAGAAGATCTAATTGAACTGAAAAGTGGACATCTCTTCTACTATTGCGGGCAGAACTAGTGGTGTTGGATTTATAATAAACAAGAAACACAAGGATAAAGTTCTAGAAGGTGAAAGTTCCTCTGACAGAGCTGCACGACTCGTTATCCAACTCTCAAAGAAATACCAGACTCAGATTAATCAAGCTTACGCACCCACTACAAATCATCCTGAGGAAGAAATTGAAGAATTTTACGAGAAAATTCGTCAACTAAACGACAAAGGCAAGCAGCACTTGAAGATTATTATGGGCGATTTCAATATGAAATAGAGCAAAAGCATACATTTAATTGAAAAAAAAGAAAGAAAACCCAACAACAACCCAGCAACAGAATGAAACTTCAGTGGCTAAACTTGGTCACGGCAACAGAAACCAGCGTGGAAATACTCTCTTAGAGTTCGCAGAGGCAGAAGGATTTTTCATCATGAACTACTTTTTCAAGAAAAAGGTAGGAAGGGAATTGACATGGAGGCATCCCAACGGGTTAACAAGTGGAATGAATTTTATTATGTGTAACAAGAAATTTGTCATTAAAAACTGCCCTTTACTGAAAAAGTTTAATACAGGTAATGACCATAAAAAGATACACCTTAAGGTTCACCTAAAATTTTGCCTTATGTTTCCAACGGTAAAATTTCCTTACACATTGTTTTTGCAATTAATGTATTCCCAAGGATGAAAATTTGCACATCGATAAAACTAACGTCAAGTTATAACATGGGATACTTAATACTTGCTAAAACTTAACAATAATTATATTAAAAATCAATCATTTTTTTAGTAATGTTCAGACCTGTTAATAGATGGCGAACTTGTACATTGATGACGTCAGTAGACAAGCAAATGTTGGATTGCTTAGTTACGGTTATGTTTTAGCAAGTATTACGTATCCCACGCTATAACTTGAAGTTAGTTTTATCGATGTGCAAAGTTTCATCCTTGGGAATACATTAATTGCGAAGGAAATATGTACAGAGGTTTTACCATTGGAAACATAAGGCTGAGATTTTAGGTGGAACCATCTTAACGCTAAACTCAAGCGTGGCAAGCTCATAAAACAAACAAAACGTATTGACATGACCAACCTTTAAAAAACATCATAATGCTTTCAAATTGAAACTGAGGAACAGATTCTAACGTCGGAAGAAGCCGACATCTCTGAAGTTAACAGAAAACTAACCAAGGCTCGTATGGAAACAACAACTAAAATAGGTGGTACTGAACAAGTTGCATGTAAACAAATGAAAAACCAAAACTCTGGTGCAAAAAGAAAAGAGATGAGGACGAATAAAGATGTGACTTCCGAAGTGGAATATATAGAGCTATGCAAGACAGTACGAAAAAGTATCACTGAAGACGTAAGGAAATTCAACTGTGAACTAGTGAGGAAAGCAATTGAAAACAACCAAAGCCTAAAGATAGCAAAGAAACATCTCAGTAAGGGAAGAAAACAGATTATGGCACTGAGAAAAGAAGATGGTTCTGTAACAAGAAATAGAGGCGAAATTTTGACAAGAGTGAAATATTTCTACTCAACACTATAAGAAAGGGATGATACATGTACTCCAGACATTACGAAAGGTATCAGTACCAGAGTTCTTCCAGTCCTCCCAGTAGAAGTATCACATGCAATCAAGAACATGAAGCGGGGAAAAGCTCCAGGAGAAGATGGAATTACCGTAGACATCATACAAGAAGCAAGTTCAGAAATTGAAACAATACTCGCCCAAGTTTTCACCAGATGCCTTAATAAAGGGAAGATTCCTGAGGATTGGAACAATGCTGCAATGATCTTGCTACATAAAAAGGTGACGTTGAGGATCTCAGGAACTACAGACCTATCAGCCTCCTATCAGGGGTTTATAAAATCTTCACTAAATTTCTTTCACACCACTTGAAGGTAACACTGGACATGGCTCAACCGAGAGAATAAGCTGGATTCAGAAGTTGCTACATCACTATAGATCATATCCATGTACTTAGAGAACTAATTAAAAGAGCGAGGAAACAAGAACTCCCATTATGCATGGCTTTCGTAGATTATGAAAAGGCCTTTGATTCCGTGAAACCATCAGCAGTTACCATGGCTTTGAAATCCTGCGGTATTGAAGCTGCATACATTAGTATTATTAGTAACATCTATGAAAATGCAAGTGCGAACGTTCGGTTATTTGAGGATACAGTACAAATATGATTTCGAAAAGGAATGAGACAAGGTGACACCCTGTCTCCAAACTCTTTAAAGCCACATTGCTAATTGTTTTTCAATCATTGAACTGGAAAAACAAAGGAATAAGGATTAATGGAGATTGTTTACCTCTACCTTCGTTTTGCTGATGACGTAGTCATTTTTGCAACTACCACTTCAGAGCTGCAGAGATGATCCAGGAACTTGCTGACAAGAGTAAAGAAGTGGGATTAAAAATGAACTTTCAGAAAATAATAGTGATGTACAAAGCTTTTACAAGAAATGAAGATTTTGCAATTGATGGGGGAAAGCTGGAAATAACCGATACCTACATTTACCTTGGACAACAGATATCAAGCGAGGGTCACACTGATGAAGAAACTAATCGACGTATAAAACTTGGTTAGAGAGCTTTTTGGAAGAAACAATGCAATTTTTAAGAGCAATATGCCATTGTGTCTTAAAAGAAAAGTGTTCAATCAATGTATCCTTCCAGTGCTTACGTATGGTGCAGAGAAGTGGACCTTTACTAAAAAAACAATGCAATTTTTAAGAGCAATATGCCATTGTGTCTTAAAAGAAAAGTGTTCAATCAATGTATCCTTCCAGTGCTTACGTATGGTGCAGAGACGTGGACCTTTACTAAAAAGTCATACAAAGACGGCAGACAACTCAAAGAGGCATGGAGAGATGCATGCTTGGTGTAACCAGGAGAGATAAGAAGAGGAACTCATGGATCAGGAACATGACAAGCATGGAAGACACCATGATCAGAATAAAATTTCTGAAATGGCAATGGGCTGGATATATTGCCAAAAGGACGGACCATCGATTGGCAACCGAAATTTTAAACTGGATTCCAAGGAACAGGAAAAGACCCAGAAGAAGACCATGTGGGAGATGGGTGAATGAAATCGAAAGTATGCGGGAGTAACATGGAGAATCCTGGCACAAGGGAGACAGTTGTGGAAGAAACTGGGGAGACCTTCATCCAGGAGTAGATCGAGAAGGGTTAATGATGATGATGAATGCTATGAGTGTAGATAAAAAAAGTTTAAAGTTTGCACTTTCGAGCAGGAGAAAGGAAAACGCGAAAACGCACCAACCAAGAAGTGTTTGTGCGATGTGACAAAGGATACGAAGCACAATTTCTCGACGAAATCCCCGTGACGATTCAGATATTTGTCGGACCAAACGACTAGCGTGTCCATCCCGGACCAAAAACGTTTATGTCCCTGCTGAGGTAGCCAACATGGTAGCTTTCACGTCATCGTCACACGTGAAGCGGGTATCAGACAGGTGTGTTTCAGGGAAGGAAAGAGGTGAAATTCACTTGTAACCAAGTCCGTGCTGTAGGCTGGGTGCTTCCACAGCTCCCACCGGAATTTGTGGAGCAAGTTCTGTGTGGTATTGGCTTATGCGGCCTCGCTTTATCGAGAAGGAGAACGATGTCGATGCCATCGCTCAGCAGACCTGGTCATTTTCGTCGAATGCTCTCGTGAAATTTTTTCAACGTGGCACAGTACCGATCAGCGTTGATGGGGCCTCCATGCTCTAAGAAGTCCATCAAAAGCACACCTGCTGAATCCCAGAAAACGGATGCCATGATTTTTTCAACAGACGGTGTGACTTCTAACTTCCTCCCAGCGGTAAATCAGCGCGTTTCCATTGCGTGGAAGCTCTCTTTCTGGTGGGAGCACAGTGGTGGAACCACGTCCGTTCCCAGTCACAGTTCGGTCAAAAAAGCTCTGTCCGTCTTCAGCGTATCGCCGAAGGAACGTCAAACATGCCATCATTCGAGCTGCTTTGTGATCGACGGATAATGAACGTGGCACCCATCTGGCATAAGCCTTACAGTACCGCAAAACATCCACCACAAGATGTTGAATAACACCATTGCTTAATTCCAGCTCGGACGCAATATGGCGCAAAGTTACCCATCGGTCATTTTGAATCATTTTCGTCCACATGTGCAGTGTTGATCTCTGTCGTCGACGAACTTGGACGTCCACTGTTTGTGCGATGTCGGTTCGCCACATCATCCCTGCCGGACTGAAAAGTCTGGCACCATTTCGCCACGTGTTGTCGAGACGTCACTTTGTCACTATGAACTTTGACGAACTGCCGATAAATTTCGGCTGCAGGCACGTTGTTGGACCATAAAAACCTTATCTCATTTCGACCTGAGACCACCTTTCTAACAGCGTCGCCATTTCGAAGTGTTACTGCGCATCTCACGCTGGGCACAGGAGTTCACAGAGGTGCCTGGAGCACTAGCGCCATCTCTCGAACGTTCATGTAATCTATGCCGCTCGTACGACATCCCGCATGTACACTTTATAGCGCGTGTAACCTCCCCCCTTATCTATCTATCTATCTATCTATCTATCTATCTATCTATCTATCTATCTATCTATCTATCTTCTCCGTTCCTTTTATCGCCTTTTTTGGAAATAACGCAACAAACTCAATTACAAAGTTGTATAGCGGTGCATAGCAAAAATAGTACATAATGCGTTTGTCTCGAAAAAGTAAGATACAGAAAGGAATACCCAACAGCATACAAGAAGCAACAGTTAGCCGCTTCTCGAAAGTTCTACGAAAATGTAGGATCCCTAACCGAGTATAAAAACGACAGTCGTAATCGTTAGATAAACCACCCTCCACCCAGACGGTCGCGAGGTCGATCCTAAGTTAGCTGAGATGCTTCGAACCACCGAACACCCACCATGCGCCGGATGGGGATGCAATCCATCACTGGATCCCGTGCCACAAATAAGGCCATCTAATTTCGCTCCCCTCCACCAAAGCATGCTCTGCGACGCCGTAACCTGTCACTCCCAAAACTGCCATCCTCACCTTCAATCCGACACTCTCACTTTCCTGACCCACCTGCGCTCTGTTGTATCCGGCCTCTATATCAATCTAATGTTATTTCATTTCTAATACGCAGCAAAAACGTTTCGTGACACCTAAGTAGTTGCGTTTAAATCTTATGAGAAATGTTTGAGTGCCTGAAAGAAATCAAGGGTGGAGACAGATTGTGAGTCATCTTGAAATTTGGCACTTTATATAAATTGACTGTGTGAAAAGTTTTGCGCTGATGCTGCCTTTCAAATACCATTAATATTTCTAAAATTTTCCTGAGGCAGAAATCTTATAAATTTTTCGCACAAATATCTGGAGCTATTACTTGAATGAATGAGCTTACAGTCTCTCCAATATATATCCGAACAAAAAATAAGGTGAAGACAACTCGTCTGAACTGGTTAGAATTCTTTTAATCACATAGGACCCCGTCTAATAGGGATCCCGTCTGATGTACACAATATCGAAAGATTTGTGGTGAAGGCAGCCGGTCTGATGTACACAATATATGTTAGGTGTAGGCAACCCGTCTGATGTACACAATATGTAACAGATTTTACGGTGAAGGTAACCCGTCTGATGTACACAATATGTAACAGATTTTACGGTGAAGGTAACCCGTCTGATGTACACAATATATGTTAGATATTTTGGTGAAGGCAACCCGTCTGATGTACCCAATATGATGGCCATTTCATTCCAATGGATATATTTTTCATTCCGGAAATGACGTCATTCTTTAAGACGCTCTGATTGGTTGTCGTGTTCAGAATGCTGTGATTTGATTGGTTGTTTACTAATGATTGGATTGGTTCTTGGACGAGCTCAATTATTTTTCTGGGTAGTATCGCCTATATAAAAGTAAGTTATTAGAAAAGATTGTGATAATTAGGAATAAACAAAAATATTGGCCTCCGGAACGGTTTCATATTATAATTGATAAAAGTTTTTATAATATATATTTCGTTCCATAGAGTTATAAATTGTATAATAATTTCCTCTATTTTTGTCATGAATTAATCTTTTTTCTCTTCAAATTGGTTCTCAAAACATTTAGATCTTTTAAAAAGACTGACGAAATAATATTTATCCGTTACTTTCTTGTCCCCCCTAGTTTAGTGATTGAAAGATATTTTCCAATGCGTGGTATTTCAAAGAATTTTGAAAGATAGTGTCATTGAATGTGACTGGTTTTATCGAATCAAAATAATAAAACCACCAAGTATAATGGAAGAGTTTTCTCAGGATTTATAATGTTATACTTTTTTTAAATCCAGATTTTGTGGTGACTCTTCTGACAAGGATTATACACAATATCTGTTTAGATTTTGTGGTGACTCTTCTGACAAGGGTTATACACAATATGTAACAAATTTTTATGGCCTCCAATGGATAATTTTTTCATTCCGGAAATGACGTCATGATTTTTTTATTCCGGAAATGACGTCATTTTAAGACGCTCTGATTGGTTGTCGTGTTTAGAATGCAGTGATTTGATTGGTTGTTTATTTACACAGCTGTGATTTGATTGGCTATCCATTTAGTAATGTAGTGGTTGGATTGGTTCCTGTAGTGGACGAGCTCAATTTTTTTTTCGGGTGGCTATATAAGTAAGTTATTTTTCTGGGGTTGGGCGGGCGGGTAACAGTATGATATAATAATTCAGAGACTACAGACGTACTTACAATGCTCCTAATTATTATTAATAAATAATATGTAATAATTTAATAATACTACTACTACTACTAATAATAATAATAATAATAATAATAATAATAATAATAATAAAATACTACTAATAATAATAAAATACTACTACTAATAATAAAATACTAATTTTGTAGAAATTAATACTTTGACATTGGATAAGATTGTAATAATTAGGAATAAGAACAAAAAATACTAGTATTGTAGAAATAAGTACTTTGACATTGGATAAGATTGTAATAATTAGGAATAAGAATTCAAAAAATAAGAACAAAAAATACTAGTATTGTAGAAATAAGTACTTTGACATTGGATAAGATTGTAATAATTAGGAATAAGAACAAAAAATACTAGTATTGTAGAAATAAGTACTTTGACATTGGATAAGATTGTAATAATTAGGAATAAGAACAAAAAATACTAGTATTGTAGAAATAAGTACTTTGACATTGGATAAGATTGTAATAATTAGGAATAAGAATTCAAAAAATAAGAACAAAAAATACTAGTATTGTAGAAATAAGTACTTTGACATTGGATAAGATTGTAATAATTAGGAATAAGAATTAAAAAAATAAGAACAAAAAAATATTAGTATTGTAGAAATAAGTACTTTGACATTGGATAAGATTGTAATAATTAGGAATAAGAATTAAAAAAATAAGAACAAAAAAATATTAGTATTGTAGAAATAAGTACTTTGAAAGAGTTAAAAAAAACAACTAATTAGAGAACATGGAAATGTAGACCTTAGTATGTAGACTTTTATAAATTATAATATGAAAATACAAAAGCTTTTCCTACAGCCTGCGCTTCGCTTGGCCTCCGGAACGCTTTTGTATTTTCATATTCTAATTTATAAAAGTTTCTATCTTTCCTAACAATAAGAGACGTTATTTCTTAATTACAATAATAAAAAAATTCCGTTGGTTTAGATCATTCAAAAGACTGACGAAATAATGTTTTTATGAATATCGGTATGGCATCGGTCTGTGTATATCGTCATCAAATAACGAATGCATCTTGTTGATGCTGATCAAATTAATAAAGTAACAGACATCGCAATGGATATACATTACACAAATACACTAATACATTACACAAATATATATACACACACACAACAATTAAATAAACATAAAGGTAAGTGGGGAGGTAAGTTTTGTTTTTAATTTACTGTAATTTCCGTATCTTAGGTAGGAAGAAATATTAGAATGATCCAATAGTTTCTAATTATTGAATAATATCAGGTAGTGTGTTCTCCATTGACGTTATACATAATTGACTGTAGAAGAATTATGTTCGTTCTTGATATGTCTGTAACAAGATAACTCTTGTTACTCTGCCAAAGTACACAAAGTCCCCCTCCAATTGATCATTATTAATCCACTGCTATACAAAAGTCCCCAAGTTTCTTCTAGAATAGTGTGTCACGCAATGGCATAATATGATGTAGTTATAATGTTGCCCCATTAGAACTGCAGAATTATAATACTTCCCCTGATTTCATGTTGCCCCATTAGAACTGCAGAATTATAATACTTCCCCTGATTTCATGTTGCCCCATTAGAACTGCAGAATTATAATACTTCCCCTGATTTCATGTTCTTGACTGCAATGTTTGTTGGGATTCTTCTCCCAATTATAGTACAATCTACTACTTAAAATGACCTCTATAGAATCTACTCACCCCCTTTTTTTAATTGTTTTCTTGGGTACCAAATCAAAGACCTTTCTCATAATCAATAAAAGTCATGTATGGAAGTTTTCCCCCCTCACCCGCTCTTTCATCTATAATAGTACTCTGTACCTCATCTTTTTTTTTGAATACCATTTCAATAATATTCCCCATCCATTTCAACCAACTGTATAGATTATCATGAACCACTAATAAGAGAGACATGGTAGTAAAATCATTATAGCAATTTCTCCGTGTTGGTCCTCTTACAAGTATTTAACACATTTCATCTGTAATTTTTTTGAAAACCACTAATTTAAAAAAATCATTTGAACTCGTAGCAGATTGTCCCACAAAATTTCAATGGGGTTGAAATTTGGAGAGTGCAATATGATGCAGTGTACGATAAACAGTGTATGCAGAGATTATTTTGAGCTTTCACAAAATGTGGCAGGACTCCGTCAAATTGTCACCCCCATTTCTCTAGTTGTTTAAGAGGAGAACCTGTTTTTTTTTTTCATCATTACAAGACCTAATCTTTTTCTCAAGCAGAAATCCAATGATGAAGTTATTTTGATCTCACAAGACACTTGAAAGAAATAGGTTGACTTAATTTCTGTTATCCTTAAAAGTTAATTCAACAAAAGACACAATATTAAAAACATTTATTATTTTTTTCCTCACATCTTACAAAAATTGTTACAAACTACAGTTGCTGAAACAGTAAATGATCCATAACATATTTTTTCTTTTTGTATGAAAGAGCTACACATGAATTGCTGAAACAGTCCCTAGACGATTCAGGTCCCTAGACAGCTTCAGGTGACTTCCCTAGAGGATTCAGGTCCCTAGACGATTCAGGTCCCTAGACGATAAGGTCCCTAGACGATTCAGGTCCCTAGACGATAAGGTCCCTAGACGATTCAGGTCCCTAGACGATAAGGTCCCTAGACGATAAGGATTCATCACGTTAAACAGCTGAAAATGGAGAGGAAACAAAAATATATATAATTAAATATCGAGGCATCTGCGTAAACTTATTATAGGTGAAAATTAGACCAATGTCTATAACATACACACACACTAAATACAAGATACTTTTCACTTTTTCTTGGCCTGTACACTCCAATAATGAAGCTATTTTTAATCTCACAAGATACTTTTTGTACTCTTCCAACAGATATGAGCAGCTGTAATAAAGTTTTCTCATCTCAACATTCAGTATCTCACACACAAGACTTTTTATACTTTATAGCTCCTCCTTAAAAGATGATGATATGAGCAGCTGTAATAAAGTTTTCTCATCTCAACATTCAGTATCTCACACACAAGACTTTTTATACTTTATAGCTCCTCCTTAAAAGATAATGAAATGAACAGCTGTAATAAAGTTTTCTCATCTCAACATTCAGTATCTCATACACAAGACTTTTTGCACTTTATAGCTCCTCCTTCACAGATAATGATATGAACAGCTGTAATAAAGTTTTCTCATCTCAACATTCAGTTTAGGTTACCAACACACACAAGACTTTTTATACTTTATAGCCTCCCTTTTTAAAAATAATGATATGAACAGCTGTAATAAAGTTTTCTCATCTCAATATTCAGTTTAGGTTACCAACACACACAAGACTTTTTATACTTTATAGCCTCCCTTTTTAAAAATAATGATATGAACAGCTGTAATAAAGTTTTCTCATCTCAATATTCAGTTTAGGTTACCAACACACACAAGACTTTTTATACTTTATAGCCTCCCTTTTTAAAAATAATGATATGAACAGCTGTAATAAAGTTTTCTCATCTCAATATTTAGTTTAGGTTACCAACACACACACACACACACACACACAAGACTTTTTATACTTTATAGCCTCCCTTTTTAAAAGATAATGATATGAACAGCTGTAATAAAGTTTTCTCATCTCAAATATTTAGTTCAAGTTACCAACACACACAAGACTTTGTAAGCCTCCTTTAAAAAGATAAAGCCCATCTCAAATATTCAGTTCGTTATCTGCAAAGATAAGCCCCTCCTTTAAAAGACATGAGCAGCTGTATTAAAGTTTTCTCATCTCAAATATTGCCTGGCAAGTTATCTCACACACAAGACTTTGTAAGCCCCCTCCTTAAAAGATAATGACATGAGCAGCTGTATTAAAGTTTTCTCATCTCAAATATTTAGTTCAAGTTATCTGGCACACACAAGACTTTGTAAGCCCCCCTCCTTTAAAAGATAATGACATGAGCAGCTGTATTAAAGTTTTCTCATCTCAAATATTTAGTTCAAGTTATCTCACACACAAGACTTTGTAAGCCCCCTCCTTTAAAAGATAATGACATGAGCAGCTGTATTAAAGTTTTCTCATCTCAAATATTTAGTTCAAGTTATCTCACACACAAGACTTTGTAAGCCCCCTCCTTTAAAAGATAATGACATGAGCAGCTGTATTAAAGTTTTCTCATCTCAAATATTTAGTTCAAGTTATCTCACACACAAGACTTTGTAAGCCCCCCTCCTTTAAAAGATAATGACATGAGCAGCTGTATTAAAGTTTTCTCATCTCAAATATTTAGTTCAAGTTATCTCACACACAAGACTTTGTAAGCCCCCTCCTTTAAAAGATAATGACATGAGCAGCTGTATTAAAGTTTTCTCATCTCAAATATTTAGTTCAAGTTATCTCACACACAAGACTTTGTAAGCCCCCCTCCTTTAAAAGATAATGACATGAGCAGCTGTATTAAAGTTTTCTCATCTCAAATATTTAGTTCAAGTTATCTCACACACAAGACTTTGTAAGCCCCCCTCCTTTAAAAGATAATAACATGAACAGCTGTATTAAAGTTTTCTCATCTCAACACACACAAGACTTTTGTAATTTATAGTCCCCAACAGATAATGACATGAGCAGCTGTATTAAAGTTTTCTCATCTCAACACACACAAGACTTTTGTAATTTATAGTCCCCAACAGATAATGACATGAGCAGCTGTAATAAAGTTTTCTCATCTCAACACACACAAGACTTTTTGTATTTTATAGTCCCCAACAGATAATGACATGAGCAGCTGTAATAAAGTTTTCTCATCTCAACACACACGTCCTTTCATCTATTATCTTTTAAGTTACAACTTTACAAATATTATACATAACATATAAACCATTAGATAGAAACTTTTATAAATTAGAATATGAAAATGCAAAAGCGTTCCGGAGGCCAAGCGAAGCGCGACCGTAGGAAAAGCTTTTGCATTTTCATATTATATGTAATTTATAAAAGTCTACATACTAAGGTCTACATTCCATTGAACTTTTTTTATTTAAATTTAAAAATATGATGAATATGATTTAGTTAAAAATTTGGGTTGATTTCATTCGTAATCACAGTACAACAAACACTTTTATCATAAAAAATTCAAATTATCTTTAAAACAGCTGGTTTGTTACATTTAGCAATATTTAATAATGATCATAAAGTCAGTTTAAATCTCACAAATAGTTTAAATTTAAAAAAGTAAGTGAATATTGTCAAATTTCATATAACGGCAAGGAAGATTAGATTTCCGAGAAACCATTTTGATAACAAATAGGAAGATACTTATACTGACTTTTGGGAACGGTTATTTTATACTGACACTAATAACAGACTGTTAAGTGATTTTAAACTTCAGTTCTATGCTTAAATTAAAAATGTAACTGAAAATTTGGGTTGATTTCATTTGTAACGCCACGATACGGGGGAAAAATTCAAATTATCTTTAAAAACAGATGGTTTGTTTGATTGATCAATATCTAATAATGATCATAAAGTCAGTTTTAGTCTCACAAATAGTTTAAATTTAAAAAAATAGGTGAATATTGTCAAATTTCATATATCGGCAAGGAAAGAGTATATTTCCGAGAAAACCATTTTCAAAAATAGTAAAATAATGATACTGACTTTTGGGATTCTCAATAATAAAATAAAGTCTTGTCTCAACGTCTGACTTAATCAAAAAATTACTTTTAAAAAATGTACTTACGACCCTCCTTTTTTCATCCATCTTTAAATAGGTCATCTTTGATGGTAGCAGCCAGTGGTCCTTTTCATCTATAACTTTAAAAATGTCATCTTTTAAGGGTGGCAAGAGATCCATCCATCTTTTAAGGGTGGCAGGATCCATCTTTTGAGGGTAGCATCCATCTTTTAAGGGTATCCATCTTTTGAATGTAGCATCCATCTTTTAATTTAAGGGTAGCGGGATCCATCTTTTGAGGGTAGCATCCGTCTTTTGAGGGTAGCATCCATCTTTTGAGGGTGACAGGAGTGTATGGAAATTTGTTACAATGAATGTTAGTGTAATAATTTTGTGATACATTTCACTGCATGTCCTTTAAAGATTTAACTACAGTGAAATGTGAGCCAAAGGAGTAAATTGAATTATTAATTTGATTTTTTAACTGTGTAGTAACTAGAATTCCCCTTTACCTTTTCGGACAATGTTGTGGATATTTTTTTTATATAAGTCTGATTGTCTGTTTTGAAAGCATTAAAAAAAATATTATGAAAAGACCATGTGTCATTATAGGTGTCAAGGAATGACATTTTTGGGTTACCTAATTTAGTATATTCAGATTTTAAGAGGGAAATCATAAAAAAATCTTCATTCAAAAATGGTGCTGTGTTTAAGTGTCTTTCATCAAGTATGTAGGATATATTATGAAATATGAGGCTTTTGATTATTACCTCGTGTTTTTGTTTGTGGTAGGTTAAAAATATGTCTCCTATTATGTCACTCTGAAATCGTATTATATGTGGGGTTTTGGCTCTTAAAATTTTACTTAGTAAACTTGTTGTGTTTGTTTGTTTTTTGGGTGAAGGGGAATTCTGGTTCTTTTTTCTTTTTTGCTGTGTGGATGATTGCTGTGTTGACGGTTGCTGTGTGGATGGTTGCTGTGATTCTGAATCAGACTCAGAATCAGACTCAGATAGAGATTTGAAAGATTCAGAACTTTCGCCAAAACAATCTTTCATGACAGCATTGTAAGAAGTTGGTTTAGCAGTTGGTGCAGACATCTATAAATAAAAATAAAAGTTAATTAGAGCTAGATTCACACAATGTACTCTATAAAAAAAAGGGGGGAATAAAATTGAGGGGAGGTGGTTTAGCAATATCTAGTATTTATCATAAAGTCAGTTTTAATCTCACAAATAGTTTAAATTAAAAAATAGGTGAATTTCATATAACGGCAAGGAAGATTAGATTTCCAAGGAACCATTTTTTGACAAACAGAAAAATATTAAGAGGACAATAATTATATTAACTTTTGGGAACGGTTATTGTATACTGACACTAATAACAGACTGTTAAGTGATTTTAAACTTCAGTTCTATGCTTAAATTAAAAATGTAACTGAAAATTTGGGTTGATTTCATTTGTAACACTACGATACGGGGGTGAGGAATCAAATTATCTTAAAAACAGCTGGTTTGTTACATTTAGCAATATTTAATAATGATCATAAAGTCAGTTAATGATCATAAAGTCAGTTTAAATCTCACAAATAGTTTAAATTTAAAAAAGTAGGTGAATATTGTCAAATTTCATATAACGGCAAGGAAAGATTCCGAGAAAACCATTTTTTCACAAATAGTAAAATAATGATAATTATATTAACTTTTGGGAACGGTTATTGTATACTGACACTAATAACAGACTGTTAAGTGATTTTAAACTTCAGTTCTATGCTTAAATTAAAAATGTAACTGAAAATTTGGGTTGATTTCATTTGTAACACTACGATACGGGGGTGAGGAATCAAATTATCTTAAAAACAGCTGGTTTGTTACATTTAGCAATATTTAATAATGATCATAAAGTCAGTTAATGATCATAAAGTCAGTTTAAATCTCACAAATAGTTTAAATTTAAAAAGTAGGTGAATATTGTCAAATTTCATATAACGGCAAGGAAAGATTAGATTTCCGAGAAAACCATTTTTTCACAAATAGTAAAATAATGATAATTATATTAACTTTTGGGAACGGTTATTGTATACTGACACTAATAACAGACTGTTAAGTGATTTTAAACTTCAGTTCTATGCTTAAATTAAAAATGTAACTGAAAATTTGGGTTGATTTCATTTGTAACACTACGATACGGGGGTGAGGAATCAAATTATCTTAAAAACAGCTGGTTTGTTACATTTAGCAATATTTAATAATGATCATAAAGTCAGTTTTAGTCTCACAAATAGTTTAAAT
This sequence comes from Macrothele yani, assembly GCA_039090855.1. Classification (NCBI taxonomy): domain Eukaryota; kingdom Metazoa; phylum Arthropoda; class Arachnida; order Araneae; family Macrothelidae; genus Macrothele; species Macrothele yani. The sequence goes on along the minus strand of CM077029.1, from coordinate 17,116,075 downwards.
TTAAAAAAAATAGGTGAATATTGTCAAATTTCATATAACGGCAAGGAAAGATTCCGAGAAAACCATTTTTTCACAAAACAAAACAAAAAATAATGATACTGACTTTTGGGAACGGTTATTGTATACTAATAACAGACTGTTAAGTGATTTTAAACTTCAATTCTATGCTTAAATTAAAAATGTAACTGAAAATTTGGGTTGATTTCATTTTGTAACACTACGATACGGGGGTGAGGAATCAAATTATCTTAAAAACAGCTGGTTTGTTACATTTAGCAATATTTAATAATGATCATAAAGTCAGTTTTAGTCTCACAAATAGTTTAAATTTAAAAAAAATAGGTGAATATTGTCAAATTTCATATAACGGCAAGGAAAGATTCCGAGAAAACCATTTTTTCACAAAACAAAACAAAAAATAATGATACTGACTTTTGGAAACAGTTATTGTATACTAATAACAGACTGTTAAGTGATTTAAAACTTCAGTTCTATGCTTAAATTAAAAATGTAACTGAAAATTTGGGTTGATTTCATTTGTAAAAGATCACACATTAGGATAGGGGAATTATCTTAAAACAGCTGGTTTGTTACATTTAGCAATCTTGATCATAAAGTCAGTTTTAATCTCACAAATAGTTTAAATAAAAAAAAAAATATAGGTGAATATTGTCAAATTTCATATAACGGCAAGGAAGATTCCGAGAAAACCATTTTGATAACTTAAGTTAAAAATGTAACTGAAAATTTGGGTTGATATGAGCAGTTGTATTTTGATATGAGCAGTTGTATTAAAGTTTTCTCATCTCAATATTCAGTTTAAGTTATCTCATGCCAACACACAATACTTTTTGACCTTATAGCCCCCTCTCCTTCACAGATGCCCAAACAATATAATGAAGACTATTAAGTGATTTTTAAACACTATATTCTGTGTTTAAATTAAACAAAAATAGTTCAAAATTGATTGATTTCACTTGTAATCATATTTTTTAAAAACACACGGAGGCTTTAGAAGCTGAATTGCCCCCCTTTTCTTCTTTAATCTCATAAAAACGTTTTAAAGTTAAATAGAGTAAAGAAATTACGATTTGCAGAGGGAATAACATTTAGCCTGAATAGAATCTGACAAAGTGAATACAGAGGGAATAATATATTATTGTTAAAAGCATTTTTTGAGAATTAACAAAAGCGGATAACAGTTGTAGAAATGAATACTGGCCGGAAAAAAATTCGTTATCTTAATGCAATTTTTTTTTTTTAAAAAAGGATAAGATTCTCAATAATAAAGTCTTGTCTCAACGTCTGACTTTATCAAAAAAAAAAAAATTTACTTACAATTTATTCTGAAACGATACCTTCAGGAAGATGCGTGCGATGCCGTCAACAAACACTTTTTTTCCGTCCAACTTGATTCCTATCCTTTCTCAAGCGTCAATGTCGCTGTACTTTATGTTACTTAGAGTCGTGACTCTGCTTTTATAGTCAAGATAATGTTATTCATAAAGGCAATTCCTTCCTATTCTAATTCTCAGAAACTCCGTAATCACGGTCTTGTGTGTCAGCAGTTGCGATGCGAAAAATAAAATGTTATGGTGTAACTAGTTTTCCCCCGATTTGGAAATAAACTAAAGCATTTTGAGAACGTTGCATAAAGGCAATTCCCTTCCTATTCTAATTCTCAGAAACTCCGTAATCACGGTCTTGTGTGTCAGCAGTTGTGATGCGAAAAATAAAATGTTATGGTGTAACTAGTTTTCCCCCGATTTGGAAATAAACTAAAGCATTTTGAGAACGTTGCATAAAGGCAATTCCCTTCCTATTCTAATTCTCAGAAACTCCGTAATCACGGTCTTGTGTGTCGGCAGCTGCGATGCGAAAAATAAAATGTTATGGTGTAACTGGTTTTCCCCCGATTTGGAAATAAACTAAAGCATTTTGAGATCGTTGCATAAATGAAATTCCCTTCCTATTCTAATTCTCAGAAACTTGAAATAACTCGGTAATCTTGTGTGTCGGCAGCTGCGATGCTAAAAATATTATGGTGTAACTAGTTTCCCCGAATTTGCAAATAAACTAAAGCATTTTGAGATCGTTGCATAAATGAAATTCCCTTCCTATTCTAATTCTCAGAAACTTGAAATAACTCGGTAATCTTGTGTGTCGGCAGCTGCCATGCTAAAAATATTATGGTGTAACTAGTTTCCCCGAATTTGCAAAACAAATAAAATTGTTTTGAGAATGTTTATTATCGCGTAATCGTTCTTTCACGGAAAGACACACAGCAAAAAGAACTTGAATCTTTGACCGTATTCTAAGAATTATGTGTTTTTTCAGTAAAATATAAATGTATAAATATGAAAGTTTTCAGCACTAACTACTTCAGTTTTGCCTGATATCTCTTACGGAATATTGCGTGTGGAGATCAACAATTTGCCAAGTTATCGTAAGTAAAACTTTTTCTATCTTATTCTGCTTTTTCAAACGTCCCTTAAATTTGTCCTTAAAGAGAAAAGGAAATATTAAGTTTGATTCAATAATTTTCTACCTTTAAGTTGTTAATTCTTTTATTTGAAACTTTAAAAATACTCGCTTCTTTCTAAAATTAACGATTTGCACGCTAAACTTCCAGCATACGATATTTCTTCTCCCCAACGGAAGGATGTTATTTAAATCGTCAAACATGAAGTTTTTAAACTTAGGACGACAGATTTTTGTATCTAAAGTAAACGAGAAGCGCTTTTTTCCTTACGCTTTCGAACCATAGGTTGAAGAAGCGTAATTTGAAGAAGCGTATATGCTCCAGCTTTGTCCGTCCGCACGTAAAATGGTTCCATTTCGATAAAATTCTAGTAGGTGATAGGGAACCACCTAGGGACAAACCCCTATTGAAAATAGGCGCAGCAGGGGGTAAGGACATAAAAGCAGGAAGGGAATTGCCTTTATGAATAACATTATCTTGACTATAAAAGCAGAGTCACGACTCTAAGTAACATAAAGTACAGCGACATTGACGCTTGAGAAAGGATAGGAATCAAGTTGGACGGAAAAAAGTGTTTGTTGACGGCATCGCACGCATCTTCCTGAAGGTATCGTTTCAGAATAAATTGTAAGTAAATTTTTTTTTTTTTTGATAAAGTCAGACGTTGAGACAAGACTTTATTATTGAGAATCTTATCCTTTTTTTAAAAAAAAAAAATTGCATTAAGATAACGAATTTTTTTCCGGCCAGTATTCATTTCTACAACTGTTATCCGCTTTTGTTAATTCTCAAAAAATGCTTTTAACAATAATATATTATTCCCTCTGTATTCACTTTGTCAGATTCTATTCAGGCTAAATGTTATTCCCTCTGCAAATCGTAATTTCTTTACTCTATTTAACTTTAAAACGTTTTTATGAGATTAAAGAAGAAAAGGGGGCAATTCAGCTTCTAAAGCCTCCGTGTGTTTTTAAAAAATATGATTACAAGTGAAATCAATCAATTTTGAACTATTTTTGTTTAATTTAAACACAGAATATAGTGTTTAAAAATCACTTAATAGTCTTCATTATATTGTTTGGGCATCTGTGAAGGAGAGGGGGCTATAAGGTCAAAAAGTATTGTGTGTTGGCATGAGATAACTTAAACTGAATATTGAGATGAGAAAACTTTAATACAACTGCTCATATCAAAATACAACTGCTCATATCAACCCAAATTTTCAGTTACATTTTTAACTTAAGTTATCAAAATGGTTTTCTCGGAATCTTCCTTGCCGTTATATGAAATTTGACAATATTCACCTATATTTTTTTTTTATTTAAACTATTTGTGAGATTAAAACTGACTTTATGATCAAGATTGCTAAATGTAACAAACCAGCTGTTTTAAGATAATTCCCCTATCCTAATGTGTGATCTTTTACAAATGAAATCAACCCAAATTTTCAGTTACATTTTTAATTTAAGCATAGAACTGAAGTTTTAAATCACTTAACAGTCTGTTATTAGTATACAATAACTGTTTCCAAAAGTCAGTATCATTATTTTTTGTTTTGTTTTGTGAAAAAATGGTTTTCTCGGAATCTTTCCTTGCCGTTATATGAAATTTGACAATATTCACCTATTTTTTTTAAATTTAAACTATTTGTGAGACTAAAACTGACTTTATGATCATTATTAAATATTGCTAAATGTAACAAACCAGCTGTTTTTAAGATAATTTGATTCCTCACCCCCGTATCGTAGTGTTACAAATGAAATCAACCCAAATTTTCAGTTACATTTTTAATTTAAGCATAGAATTGAAGTTTAAAATCACTTAACAGTCTGTTATTAGTATACAATAACCGTTCCCAAAAGTCAGTATCATTATTTTTTGTTTTGTTTTGTGAAAAAATGGTTTTCTCGGAATCTTTCCTTGCCGTTATATGAAATTTGACAATATTCACCTATTTTTTTTAAATTTAAACTATTTGTGAGACTAAAACTGACTTTATGATCATTATTAAATATTGCTAAATGTAACAAACCAGCTGTTTTTAAGATAATTTGATTCCTCACCCCCGTATCGTAGTGTTACAAATGAAATCAACCCAAATTTTCAGTTACATTTTTAATTTAAGCATAGAATTGAAGTTTAAAATCACTTAACAGTCTGTTATTAGTGTCAGTATACAATAACCGTTCCCAAAAGTTAATATAAGTATCATTATTTTACTATTTGTGAAAAAATGGTTTTCTCGGAAATCTAATCTTTCCTTGCCGTTATATGAAATTTGACAATATTCACCTACTTTTTTAAATTTAAACTATTTGTGAGATTTAAACTGACTTTATGATCATTAACTGACTTTATGATCATTATTAAATATTGCTAAATGTAACAAACCAGCTGTTTTTAAGATAATTTGATTCCTCACCCCCGTATCGTAGTGTTACAAATGAAATCAACCCAAATTTTCAGTTACATTTTTAATTTAAGCATAGAACTGAAGTTTAAAATCACTTAACAGTCTGTTATTAGTGTCAGTATACAATAACCGTTCCCAAAAGTTAATATAATTATCATTATTTTACTATTTGTGAAAAAATGGTTTTCTCGGAATCTTTCCTTGCCGTTATATGAAATTTGACAATATTCACCTACTTTTTTAAATTTAAACTATTTGTGAGATTTAAACTGACTTTATGATCATTAACTGACTTTATGATCATTATTAAATATTGCTAAATGTAACAAACCAGCTGTTTTTAAGATAATTTGATTCCTCACCCCCGTATCGTAGTGTTACAAATGAAATCAACCCAAATTTTCAGTTACATTTTTAATTTAAGCATAGAACTGAAGTTTAAAATCACTTAACAGTCTGTTATTAGTGTCAGTATACAATAACCGTTCCCAAAAGTTAATATAATTATTGTCCTCTTAATATTTTTCTGTTTGTCAAAAAATGGTTCCTTGGAAATCTAATCTTCCTTGCCGTTATATGAAATTCACCTATTTTTTTAATTTAAACTATTTGTGAGATTAAAACTGACTTTATGATAAATACTAGATATTGCTAAACCACCTCCCCTCAATTTTATTCCCCCCTTTTTTTTATAGAGTACATTGTGTGAATCTAGCTCTAATTAACTTTTATTTTTATTTATAGATGTCTGCACCAACTGCTAAACCAACTTCTTACAATGCTGTCATGAAAGATTGTTTTGGCGAAAGTTCTGAATCTTTCAAATCTCTATCTGAGTCTGATTCTGAGTCTGATTCAGAATCACAGCAACCATCCACACAGCAACCGTCAACACAGCAATCATCCACACAGCAAAAAAGAAAAAAGAACCAGAATTCCCCTTCACCCAAAAAACAAACAAACACAACAAGTTTACTAAGTAAAATTTTAAGAGCCAAAACCCCACATATAATACGATTTCAGAGTGACATAATAGGAGACATATTTTTAACCTACCACAAACAAAAACACGAGGTAATAATCAAAAGCCTCATATTTCATAATATATCCTACATACTTGATGAAAGACACTTAAACACAGCACCATTTTTGAATGAAGATTTTTTTATGATTTCCCTCTTAAAATCTGAATATACTAAATTAGGTAACCCAAAAATGTCATTCCTTGACACCTATAATGACACATGGTCTTTTCATAATATTTTTTTTAATGCTTTCAAAACAGACAATCAGACTTATATAAAAAAAATATCCACAACATTGTCCGAAAAGGTAAAGGGGAATTCTAGTTACTACACAGTTAAAAAATCAAATTAATAATTCAATTTACTCCTTTGGCTCACATTTCACTGTAGTTAAATCTTTAAAGGACATGCAGTGAAATGTATCACAAAATTATTACACTAACATTCATTGTAACAAATTTCCATACACTCCTGTCACCCTCAAAAGATGGATGCTACCCTCAAAAGACGGATGCTACCCTCAAAAGATGGATCCCGCTACCCTTAAATTAAAAGATGGATGCTACATTCAAAAGATGGATACCCTTAAAAGATGGATGCTACCCTCAAAAGATGGATCCTGCCACCCTTAAAAGATGGATGGATCTCTTGCCACCCTTAAAAGATGACATTTTTAAAGTTATAGATGAAAAGGACCACTGGCTGCTACCATCAAAGATGACCTATTTAAAGATGGATGAAAAAAGGAGGGTCGTAAGTACATTTTTTAAAAGTAATTTTTTGATTAAGTCAGACGTTGAGACAAGACTTTATTTTATTATTGAGAATCCCAAAAGTCAGTATCATTATTTTACTATTTTTGAAAATGGTTTTCTCGGAAATATACTCTTTCCTTGCCGATATATGAAATTTGACAATATTCACCTATTTTTTTAAATTTAAACTATTTGTGAGACTAAAACTGACTTTATGATCATTATTAGATATTGATCAATCAAACAAACCATCTGTTTTAAAGATAATTTGAATTTTTCCCCCGTATCGTGGCGTTACAAATGAAATCAACCCAAATTTTCAGTTACATTTTTAATTTAAGCATAGAACTGAAGTTTAAAATCACTTAACAGTCTGTTATTAGTGTCAGTATAAAATAACCGTTCCCAAAAGTCAGTATAAGTATCTTCCTATTTGTTATCAAAATGGTTTCTCGGAAATCTAATCTTCCTTGCCGTTATATGAAATTTGACAATATTCACTTACTTTTTTAAATTTAAACTATTTGTGAGATTTAAACTGACTTTATGATCATTATTAAATATTGCTAAATGTAACAAACCAGCTGTTTTAAAGATAATTTGAATTTTTTATGATAAAAGTGTTTGTTGTACTGTGATTACGAATGAAATCAACCCAAATTTTTAACTAAATCATATTCATCATATTTTTAAATTTAAATAAAAAAGTTCAATGGAATGTAGACCTTAGTATGTAGACTTTTATAAATTACATATAATATGAAAATGCAAAAGCTTTCCTACGGCCGCGCTTCGCTTGGCCTCCGGAACGCTTTTGCATTTTCATATTCTAATTTATAAAAGTTTCTATCTAATGGTTTATATGTTATGTATAATATTTGTAAAGTTGTAACTTAAAAGATAATAGATGAAAGGACGTGTGTGTTGAGATGAGAAAACTTTATTACAGCTGCTCATGTCATTATCTGTTGGGGACTATAAAATACAAAAAGTCTTGTGTGTGTTGAGATGAGAAAACTTTATTACAGCTGCTCATGTCATTATCTGTTGGGGACTATAAATTACAAAAGTCTTGTGTGTGTTGAGATGAGAAAACTTTAATACAGCTGCTCATGTCATTATCTGTTGGGGACTATAAATTACAAAAGTCTTGTGTGTGTTGAGATGAGAAAACTTTAATACAGCTGTTCATGTTATTATCTTTTAAAGGAGGGGCTTACAAAGTCTTGTGTGTGAGATAACTTGAACTAAATATTTGAGATGAGAAAACTTTAATACAGCTGCTCATGTCATTATCTTTTAAAGGAGGGGGCTTACAAAGTCTTGTGTGTGAGATAACTTGAACTAAATATTTGAGATGAGAAAACTTTAATACAGCTGCTCATGTCATTATCTTTTAAAGGAGGGGGGCTTACAAAGTCTTGTGTGTGAGATAACTTGAACTAAATATTTGAGATGAGAAAACTTTAATACAGCTGCTCATGTCATTATCTTTTAAAGGAGGGGGCTTACAAAGTCTTGTGTGTGAGATAACTTGAACTAAATATTTGAGATGAGAAAACTTTAATACAGCTGCTCATGTCATTATCTTTTAAAGGAGGGGGCTTACAAAGTCTTGTGTGTGAGATAACTTGAACTAAATATTTGAGATGAGAAAACTTTAATACAGCTGCTCATGTCATTATCTTTTAAAGGAGGGGCTTACAAAGTCTTGTGTGTGAGATAACTTGAACTAAATATTTGAGATGAGAAAACTTTAATACAGCTGCTCATGTCATTATCTTTTAAAAAGGGAGGCTATAAAGTATAAAAAGTCTTGTGTGTGTGTGTGTGTGTGTTGGTAACCTAAACTAAATATTGAGATGAGAAAACTTTATTACAGCTGTTCATATCATTATTTTTAAAAAGGGAGGCTATAAAGTATAAAAAGTCTTGTGTGTTGGTAACCTAAACTGAATATTGAGATGAGAAAACTTTATTACAGCTGTTCATATCATTATTTTTAAAAAGGGAGGCTATAAAGTATAAAAAGTCTTGTGTGTGTTGGTAACCTAAACTGAATATTGAGATGAGAAAACTTTATTACAGCTGTTCATATCATTATTTTTAAAAAGGGAGGCTATAAAGTATAAAAAGTCTTGTGTGTGTTGGTAACCTAAACTGAATATTGAGATGAGAAAACTTTATTACAGCTGTTCATATCATTATTTTTAAAAAGGGAGGCTATAAAGTATAAAAAGTCTTGTGTATGAGATACTGAATGTTGAGATGAGAAAACTTTATTACAGCTGTTCATATCATTATCTGTGAAGGAGGAGCTATAAAGTGCAAAAAGTCTTGTGTATGAGATACTGAATGTTGAGATGAGAAAACTTTATTACAGCTGTTCATTTCATTATCTTTTAAGGAGGAGCTATAAAGTATAAAAAGTCTTGTGTGTGAGATACTGAATGTTGAGATGAGAAAACTTTATTACAGCTGCTCATATCATCATCTTTTAAGGAGGAGCTATAAAGTATAAAAAGTCTTGTGTGTGAGATACTGAATGTTGAGATGAGAAAACTTTATTACAGCTGCTCATATCTGTTGGAAGAGTACAAAAAGTATCTTGTGAGATTAAAAATAGCTTCATTATTGGAGTGTACAGGCCAAGAAAAAGTGAAAAGTATCTTGTATTTAGTGTGTGTGTATGTTATAGACATTGGTCTAATTTTCACCTATAATAAGTTTACGCAGATGCCTCGATATTTAATTATATATATTTTTGTTTCCTCTCCATTTTCAGCTGTTTAACGTGATGAATCCTTATCGTCTAGGGACCTTATCGTCTAGGGACCTGAATCGTCTAGGGACCTTATCGTCTAGGGACCTGAATCGTCTAGGGACCTGAATCCTCTAGGGAAGTCACCTGAAGCGTCTAGGGACCTGAATCCTCTAGGGAAGTCACCTGAAGCGTCTAGGGACCTGAATCGTCTAGGGACTGTTTCAGCAATTCATGTGTAGCTCTTTCATACAAAAAGAAAAAAATATGTTATGGATCATTTACTGTTTCAGCAACTGTAGTTTGTAACAATTTTTGTAAGATGTGAGGAAAAAAATAATAAATGTTTTTAATATTGTGTCTTTTGTTGAATTAACTTTTAAGGATAACAGAAATTAAGTCAACCTATTTCTTTCAAGTGTCTTGTGAGATCAAAATAACTTCATCATTGGATTTCTGCTTGAGAAAAAGATTAGGTCTTGTAATGATGAAAAAAAAAAACAGGTTCTCCTCTTAAACAACTAGAGAAATGGGGGTGACAATTTGACGGAGTCCTGCCACATTTTGTGAAAGCTCAAAATAATCTCTGCATACACTGTTTATCGTACACTGCATCATATTGCACTCTCCAAATTTCAACCCCATTGAAATTTTGTGGGACAATCTGCTACGAGTTCAAATGATTTTTTAAATTAGTGGTTTTCAAAAAAATTACAGATGAAATGTGTTAAATACTTGTAAGAGGACCAACACGGAGAAATTGCTATAATGATTTTACTACCATGTCTCTCTTATTAGTGGTTCATGATAATCTATACAGTTGGTTGAAATGGATGGGGAATATTATTGAAATGGTATTCAAAAAAAAAAAAGATGAGGTACAGAGTACTATTATAGATGAAAGAGCGGGTGAGGGGGAAAACTTCCATACATGACTTTTATTGATTATGAGAAAGGTCTTTGATTTGGTACCCAAGAAAACAATTAAAAAAAGGGGGTGAGTAGATTCTATAGAGGTCATTTTAAGTAGTAGATTGTACTATAATTGGGAGAAGAATCCCAACAAACATTGCAGTCAAGAACATGAAATCAGGGGAAGTATTATAATTCTGCAGTTCTAATGGGGCAACATGAAATCAGGGGAAGTATTATAATTCTGCAGTTCTAATGGGGCAACATGAAATCAGGGGAAGTATTATAATTCTGCAGTTCTAATGGGGCAACATTATAACTACATCATATTATGCCATTGCGTGACACACTATTCTAGAAGAAACTTGGGGACTTTTGTATAGCAGTGGATTAATAATGATCAATTGGAGGGGGATTTTGTGTACTTTGGCAGAGTAACAAGAGTTATCTTGTTACAGACATATCAAGAACGAACATAATTCTTCTACAGTCAATTATGTATAACGTCAATGGAGAACACACTACCTGATATTATTCAATAATTAGAAACTATTGGATCATTCTAATATTTCTTCCTACCTAAGATACGGAAATTACAGTAAATTAAAAACAAAACTTACCTCCCCACTTACCTTTATGTTTATTTAATTGTTGTGTGTGTGTATATATATTTGTGTAATGTATTAGTGTATTTGTGTAATGTATATCCATTGCGATGTCTGTTACTTTATTAATTTGATCAGCATCAACAAGATGCATTCGTTATTTGATGACGATATACACAGACCGATGCCATACCGATATTCATAAAAACATTATTTCGTCAGTCTTTTGAATGATCTAAACCAACGGAATTTTTTTATTATTGTAATTAAGAAATAACGTCTCTTATTGTTAGGAAAGATAGAAACTTTTATAAATTAGAATATGAAAATACAAAAGCGTTCCGGAGGCCAAGCGAAGCGCAGGCTGTAGGAAAAGCTTTTGTATTTTCATATTATAATTTATAAAAGTCTACATACTAAGGTCTACATTTCCATGTTCTCTAATTAGTTGTTTTTTTTAACTCTTTCAAAGTACTTATTTCTACAATACTAATATTTTTTTGTTCTTATTTTTTTAATTCTTATTCCTAATTATTACAATCTTATCCAATGTCAAAGTACTTATTTCTACAATACTAATATTTTTTTGTTCTTATTTTTTAATTCTTATTCCTAATTATTACAATCTTATCCAATGTCAAAGTACTTATTTCTACAATACTAGTATTTTTTGTTCTTATTTTTTGAATTCTTATTCCTAATTATTACAATCTTATCCAATGTCAAAGTACTTATTTCTACAATACTAGTATTTTTGTTCTTATTCCTAATTATTACAATCTTATCCAATGTCAAAGTACTTATTTCTACAATACTAGTATTTTTTGTTCTTATTCCTAATTATTACAATCTTATCCAATGTCAAAGTACTTATTTCTACAATACTAGTATTTTTTGTTCTTATTTTTTGAATTCTTATTCCTAATTATTACAATCTTATCCAATGTCAAAGTACTTATTTCTACAATACTAGTATTTTTTGTTCTTATTCCTAATTATTACAATCTTATCCAATGTCAAAGTATTAATTTCTACAAAATTAGTATTTTATTATTAGTAGTAGTATTTTATTATTATTATTATTATTATTATTATTATTATTATTATTATTATTATTAGTAGTAGTAGTAGTATTATTAAATTATTACATATTATTTATTAATAATAATTAGGAGCATTGTAAGTACGTCTGTAGTCTCTGAATTATTATATCATACTGTTACCCGCCCACCCAACCCCAGAAAAATAACTTACTTATATAGCCACCCGAAAAAAAAAAAAATTGAGCTCGTCCACTACAGGAACCAATCCAACCACTACATTACTAAATGGATAGCCAATCAAATCACAGCTGTGTAAATAAACAACCAATCAAATCACTGCATTCTAAACACGACAACCAATCAGAGCGTCTTAAAAAAATGACGTCATTTCCGGAATAAAAAAAATCATGACGTCATTTCCGGAATGAAAAAAAAATTATCCATTGGAGGCCATAAAAATTTGTTACATATTGTGTATAACCCTTGTCAGAAGAGTCACCACAAAATCTAAACAGATATTGTGTATAATCCTTGTCAGAAGAGTCACCACAAAATCTGGATTTAAAAAAAGTATAACATTATAAATCCTGAGAAAACTCTTCCATTATACTTGGTGGTTTTATTATTTTGATTCGATAAAACCAGTCACATTCAATGACACTATCTTTCAAAATTCTTTGAAATACCACGCATTGGAAAATATCTTTCAATCACTAAACTAGGGGGGACAAGAAAGTAACGGATAAATATTATTTCGTCAGTCTTTTTAAAAGATCTAAATGTTTTGAGAACCAATTTGAAGAGAAAAAAGATTAATTCATGACAAAATAGAGGAAATTATTATACAATTTATAACTCTATGGAACGAAATATATATTATAAAAACTTTTATCAATTATAATATGAAACCGTTCCGGAGGCCAATATTTTTGTTTATTCCTAATTATCACAATCTTTTCTAATAACTTACTTTTATATAGGCGATACTACCCAGAAAAATAATTGAGCTCGTCCAAGAACCAATCCAATCATTAGTAAACAACCAATCAAATCACAGCATTCTGAACACGACAACCAATCAGAGCGTCTTAAAGAATGACGTCATTTCCGGAATGAAAAATATATCCATTGGAATGAAAATGGCCATCATATTGGGTACATCAGACGGGTTGCCTTCACCAAAATATCTAACATATATTGTGTACATCAGACGGGTTACCTTCACCGTAAAATCTGTTACATATTGTGTACATCAGACGGGTTGCCTTCACCGTAAAATCTGTTACATATTGTGTACATCAGACGGGTTGCCTACACCTAACATATATTGTGTACATCAGACCGGCTGCCTTCACCACAAATCTTTCGATATTGTGTACATCAGACGGGATCCCTATTAGACGGGGTCCTATGTGATTAAAAGAATTCTAACCAGTTCAGACGAGTTGTCTTCACCTTATTTTTTGTTCGGATATATATTGGAGAGACTGTACGTGTATCCAAATGAGAATAAACGTAACACTCACTCACTAAATACAAATCACTGTGAACAAATGATGCAATGGCTGTTCAACCGATTGACTTGGCGACAGCACTAAGTTGTGCACGTGACTATTTCGCACCGTAGCCTGTCCAGTCTTTCTCGTCAGCCTCGACCAGACCCTTCTAAGATGAACGCATGAACGGTCTTAAGCCAGCGCTCATACCACTACGCCACTAGGGCGGCGACAAATATCTATATGGACTATGTATATACTATAGACAGTTTAGTAGTAAAATTTTGTATTCTAGAACAGGTAATTTTTACTACATTTACCCATTTTATTTCTCAAGTAAACTTTTTAAAAATTGGCAAATTTTGATTTGTAATGAACAAAGGATGGGATCTTTTTTTTTTTATTATGAAGAAACAAAATAAAAATTGGACTGCTTCGGAATTAATTTGGCTACTTTTCAGAGCTAAGTCTGCTACTTTCTCTTTGAACTATCTGGCAACACTAGTTAGATACTTTTTGATGTAACCGTGTCCGCTACAAAGACGGCATTTTCTGCGATGTTCAATTGTTGTATATGTGCTTTCATGGAGTTGACACGAGTTTCGTAGGTTATTGAGCATTTCGAAAAATATTTTATCTGTAATTGAAATTATGGGAACTCAAAAAGCTGTACTTCCCACTGTAGAGCAGATTAATGCCGATGAAATCACTAAACTGGCTAATCAGTACTGGGCACCACATAGTACCAGTCCATGGTTGGAATATAATTGTAAAGTCGTTGATGATATATATGCCACAGAAATCTTGGGTTCTGAGTTTTCTATTCGAAGAATCATGCTTTTGGAATTTAGTCAGTACTTGGAAAACTATCTGTGGCCAAATTTCTCCTCAGAGAAATCCAATCAGGCACATATGATGTCTATAGTTGTCATGGTAAATGAAAAGTTTCGAGAAAGAGTACCAGCATGGTTTACTTTTGAGAAGAAGCCCGACGAATTTTCTGGATTTTTTCGACAGGTAATGAATTTTGTTTTGGATGAAAATACTTCTTTAAAAGAACAAACTGCTCTGTTAGTTTTCCTAGTGCACTGTTTTAACAGTGTTGAGGTGGATCTGATAAGAGAACAGATACAGAAATTGCTCTCTCTTCCAATTTGGATTAATTTGCTCCCAGAAAGACGTGAACAGGAATTCAAGAAGTTTGCTAAGTTAAAAAAGCTTGGAGTACTATCGAAAAGCGTGACAGCAAGCTTGATGACAGTGCTAAAGAAAAAGTGGAATTTGAGCGAAAGTTTCTGTCAAAACTGATTTCCCGCTTCTTTGAAATTTTAGAAAGTATACCTGATAGCACCGCTCGCCCAGAACTTGACAAAACTAACTGGGAGAAGGTTCACTATTGTGAGCGCTTTGTTGAAATGCTTGTTGATTTGGAGGCATTGTTACCCACACGTAGATTCTTTAATGTTCTTCTGGATGACTGTCATCTGGTTGTGAAATGCCACCTTTCAAACTTAAATCAACGACCTGAAGGGAGGCTTTTTAGCCAGTTGCTGGAAATGCTTAAATTCTACTCACGTTTTGAAATTAATGACCAAAGTGGAGAAGCACTGACTGATAAGGACATGATGCTTATTCACTATGATTCAATCACAGCTTTGCAGAGAGTTGCATTCAAGAAATTTCCAGAACTTAAGCGCTTTGCCTTTACAAATGTTGCCAATGTAGATACTCGAGAGAGACTTAAGAAATTTTTTTCACCTCTAGAAAACCAAAAGCTGCATGACATTTGTGCATTTCTTAATCTTCTACCTTTACGGGAGTCTGACCAAGAAGTATATGACTATTCATTTCTGCTTGAGTTAGTCATATCAAAGCATGAAAGGCGACCGTCACAACTTGAAGCTCTGAATGAAATGCCCTTGTACCCTACAGAAGTAGTCATTTGGGATGAAAACATAGTGCCCTCAGAATATTTTTCGGGCGAAGGATGTCTGGCTTTGCCTAAATTGAATCTCCAGTTTTTAACTTTGCACGACTATTTGCTTCGTAACTTTAATTTGTTTCAACTGGAGTCAACATACGAGATTCGTCAAGACATTGAAGACGCAGTTAGCCGCTTAAAACCCTGGAAAACTGAAGATGGTGGAGTTATGTTTGGTGGTTGGGCACGTATGGCCCAGCCAATTGTTTCATTTGTTATTGTAGAGGTTGGAAAGCCTAATATTGGTGAGAGACAGCCATCGCGTGTTAAAGCTGACGTGACTGTAACACTGAGTGTGCGTAATGATATCAAAGCAGAATGGGAATCGTTGAGAAAACATGATGTTTGTTTTCTGGTAACCGTGAAACCTTCATGCCCCCTGGAACACCCTGTAATCCGAGAGAACCTTTTATCCGTCAGGTAGGTCTCGTTTATGTGAGAGGTTGTGAAATCGAAGGTATGCTTGACCAGACTGGCAAGGTTATTGAAGAGGGCCCTGATCCTAAACCAGAATTAACTGGTGAAACTAGAACATTCAGGGTTTGGTTAGATACAAACCAGTACTATCTGGATATGGAAAGTTCAGTTGGTGGCAAAGAGGATGTTTATGAGACTTTTAATGTTATAATGCGGAGGAAGCCTAAAGAAAATAATTTCAAAGCAGTCTTGGAAACCATACGGGACCTTATGAATACAAAGTGTGTCGTTCCTGATTGGTTGCACGATATCATTCTGGGGTACGGAGATCCAGGTGCTGCTCATTATGAAAAAATGGAAAATCAGATTGAAGAGCTTGATTTTAATGATACATATTTGGGCATGGGTCATTTGAGGGAAAGTTTCCCAAATTATGAAATTGGGGTAAACATTGATGATCCCAAAAGCTCGTGCCACCATTCCGTATTAAATTTGAAAAACCCAAGGCACAAGAAAATGAGGCGGATCCTGAAAAGAAGAAAATTGTGATTACTCCGCATGTGATTCCAAGTCGTGGGCCTTATCTGTTTGACCAACCCAAGAAAAACATGGTGCGCTTTACACCAACCCAAATTGAGGCCATAAGAGCAGGAATGCAGCCTGGGTTGACCATGGTGGTTGGTCCACCTGGCACCGGAAAGACTGATGTTGCTGTGCAGATTATATCCAATTTGTACCACAATTTCCCTGATCAAAGAACTTTGATTGTCACTCATTCCAATCAGGCACTGAATCAGCTGTTTGAGAAAATCATGGCACTAGACATCGACGAGCGCCACTTACTCCGTCTCGGACACGGGGAAGAGTCTTTGGAAACTGAGAAGGACTTCAGTCGATACGGACGTGTGAATTTCGTATTAGCCAAGAGATTAGATTTGCTTAATGAAGTAAAGGTGCTTCAGGAGAGCCTTGAAGTACCAGGCGATGTTTCCTACACATGTGAAACAGCAGGTCATTTCTACATGTATCATGTGCTTGCAAGATGGGAAGAATTCCTAAGCAAGGTAAAGCCAGGAAAGGGTGAAAATGTGACTAAAGAAATGATTGAACAGCTATTTCCATTCAGCAAGTTTTTTGAAAAGGCTCCACAACCGTTATTCCGTGGGAAGACTTATGCTGAAAATATTGAGATCACAGAGGGATGTTTTCGTTATATCAAAAAGATATTCACTCAGCTAGAGGAATTCAGAGCATTTGAGCTACTCCGTAGTGGTCTGGATCGTTCACGTTATCTCTTGGTGAAGGAAGCAAAGATCATTGCCATGACTTGCACCCATGCAGCACTTAAAAGAAAAGAGTTGGTTGAATTAGGTTTTACTTATGACAACATCCTCATGGAGGAATCAGCTCAGATATTGGAGATCGAGACATTCATTCCATTGCTCTTGCAGACACCCCATGATGGATTCAACAGACTCAAGAGATGGATTATGATTGGTGATCATCACCAGTTGCCTCCTGTCATTAAGAATATGGCATTCCAGAAATACAGTAATATGGAGCAGTCATTATTTACAAGGTAAGTAATTTTTCTGTGTGTACCACAAACAATTTCAGAAACTGGGTCAAGTTGATTTCCTATTATAATTCTATAAATTGTATGCTAAAATTTTCAGCAAAACAAATCATGAATTCTTAAGTTCATAAATTTTATAAAACATATTAAAATTTGGAAGTCTGATATGCTTTCTTCATGTAAGTTTTTATTTTGCAACACTTGTTGTATATCATTACAGGATTAGGTTTTTGCTGTCAGAAACTGGTTTTTGACATGATGAGCATCTAAACTGGTTTAAACCTTCAAAAAGTAGGAAAAACTTATAACTAATGCCTTCAAACAATTTGTAAGTATTAATAGATATGCTAAATAGTAGGAAACTTACTGCAATGTTAGTATAGCTATTATTTTATTGCAATCATTAAGAGCAGAAAAGTGGCAAACATTTTTATTCTTTAAAATTTCAAAGCTGTACAGAATTGATTTCATTGGTCTTAAAATTATGCAACTACCAATGAATTGCAGAACTAGTAGTCTGGTTCATTTTTACCTCATAGCATCCGATAGCACATAACTAATTTTGCACATTTGTTGACACCTAAATGATTCTTGAGCTTGGAGTGTATAAATCTATAATTAGAATAAACTATTTCAACTGAAGCTGAGCTTGCAGGGCTTGACAGCAAAAGCATTATAATTAATAGTTGAGCAAGTTTAGAAGCAGGCTCAGTTATAAAACCATTGCCAGAGCTTGACAAATCCCAGGTGCCAGGTTTCTAGAAATCTGACCCTGGCTGGTGCCCAATTTTTTTTTTTTACTACAGATTTCATAATTTGCAGTAAACACCGGAATCTCTGTCGTTTAATCTGTGGATTATCTATTATAAATTTATGTTCACCTGATAACATATTGGTAAAGAAAAAAGAAGTTTCTGCATCATTTAAAAAAATCCGCCTAGTAATTGTTGGGAGAAGTGGCATTATTGAAAAGTAGTGAAATTGCAGTAACAGAAAAAACGTAATGCAATATGGAGATAGAGATTGAAAGAATATATAAATATATATATATATTTTTACGAGCGTTCCAGCAAAAAATATGCAACAATTGCTGTATCATTTACGCTCGCAGAATCCTACATGCTGTGAAAAGCCCGTAGAGCTAATCCATGGGGCTCATGTAATCATTTCATGAATGGCATTCATTCATTTTTCTATTGTAATTGTTTTATTTGTGGATTTGTTTTGCAGTTGAAACATATTCAGAAAAGAGATAATTACTATGGATTGTTTGTAATTTCTATGGATATTTTAAGTCTTAACTCGTGAATGAACTACAGTAATGCAAAAGGCTGGGGCTTTAGTTCTTTGTTCAATTAAATGCAACATAAAAGTACTTAAAAATAACAGTTCCTGTTTGTAACAAGACAATTTTTTTCATACTTCTCTGGACTTCTGGGTCAGTCATCCTAAGAGTCATGGTTTTTCTGTCGGAAATTATGATTCAAGATGAACATGACAAGTGCGGGCTATACGACAATCTTTTTTTTTCTTCTGAATTTCATGGTCTACGGACACGCTGCCAAGGACAGGAAAGAAAAAATGTTTTGTTTTTTCTCAAAATTTTATGATCTACGGATATACCCCGCAGCAGACTACAAGTCGGATTTATTTATTTTTTAATTTCAAGGCCTGTGAGTTATACACTGCTATGAATCTTATGATTTTTTTTTTTTTTTTTTTCTGAATTCTATGCAGGGGTTAAAATTCAGGGCGGGATTCCCGCCGAAATAAAGTTGTTAGGCTGGAGCCTCCACGCCTTACGAAATTTTAAGGAAAAATGTATATAAATATAAGATCTTGGACCCGTTTTTGGAAATTTGTGCGTTAAAAACGTATCCTTCGTAAAAATTCATGCGTTAAAAACAGATTGTCAAGGCGGGGCTCAAAATTTCAGGTCTAACTCTACTAGCCAAAAAAAAGTTTTCACTTGCCATCACACCAAGCTGTAACATGCAACAGGCAGTGAATTTGCAGCAAGATTTGTTTTTATGATTGTGTATGCAAATATTTATATACACCGGGTGATCCAAAAGTCTTGCACATTTTGAAAATGTAATAACTTGGAGTTTTGAGAGTAGGGCAACGCATTTTGCGTAGAAATGATCAGAATGACATCGGGTTTTTTATGAAATCACATTAAATTTTACTCGTTTTGCTTGCATTTTTCATCACCAGATGGGCGCCATAGGCGAACAGGTCTGGGATAGTGGGTATAAAAGCAGCAGCTGGGAAGCAACCACAAGTGGTGTGTGTCAGTATGCTGTCATTACCGGACAAAGCGCTCTTGGTGAAATTGTTCTATTGCAACGCTGAATGTGCGAGTGCTGCGTTGAGAGCCTACCAGGCACTGAAAGGTGATCGCAGTGGGAAAGGACCAATGGAAAGTGCGGCGAATGGTGGAAAAATTCGAGAAAACAAGATCTTTGGCAGCACGAACACGTGCTGCTGCAGCAGAGACGATTACGCAGGAAATTGATGTGATTGCAATGCCATCCGCGCATGGCGACTCAGTGCTCGCCATGTTTCTCAGCAAACAGGCATTCCATACAGGACTGTATGGCGAACACTATGATGAATTCTGCACAGATACCCGTACAAACTGCAACGGCATCACGAACTGCAAGCTGGCAATTACGGTCAGAGTCAGGAGTTCGCAGCATGTTTTTTTCGACAAATGGATGTTCAGGAGAACTGGCTGATGAACATTTTATGGACTGATGAGGCACACTTTTCCCTAAACGGAGCAGTAAACATGCACAACTGCCGAATCTGAGCCACGGAACATCCCTGAGCAGTCGTTGAGGCGCCACTTCATCAGCCGAAAGTGTGGTGTGGATTCACGGCTTCCTTCATATCGGTCCCTTTTTTTTTTTTTAGGGGTCCGCGGCACCTCTTTCGAAATTGTTTCAGTGACAGGTGCACGTTATGCGAACATGTTACGAACATACGTTATCCCTAGCTTGCAAGAGCGGGATGCAGTGAGTCTGCACATTTATGCAGGATGGAGCACCACCCCACATCGCACGTTCAGTTAAGCAACTGCTGCAAGAGATGTTTGGCACAAATCGTGTGTTGAGCCGACACTTTCCGAAGGCCTGGCCTCTGTCACCAGACCTGAAATCCTGCGATTTCTGGCTCTGGGGTTACCTAAAATCACAAGTGTACAGACAGAGTTCGCCAGAATACGTAATTGCGCGTCTAGTATGCATCGAAAGGTGTGTTTGCGCATTGAAATTTTGCCAACGCGTAAAAATATGCATCAAAATTTTGCCAACACGAATCGAGAATTCTAAGCTGAAAAATGTTTATTTTCAACTTTTTATTCGAATTTTGTATTTCAAACATATGATCAGCGGTATCCTTTGTTACCTCAGGCCAGATCTCGTGCGTTGTACATGATTCATACCTGGCCGTGTTTTGTTTGGCTCGACCGGAGCTATGGTGTCGTCAGGGAGACATCGTTCCTTACCTTGACGTCATCGGCTCATTGGGAGCGCAATCGCATGGGCTACCGCTCGCAAATCTACTGTCATTGCTGCTACCGCTCATGCTCGATCAGATGAGTGAAGTGCGCAATCGCAATTCCGGAGCGCCTCATGGTGTCGTGATTTGTACTTCGTCATGACGGTGGTACATGGTCGTGATTTGTAGAGATTGAAACAGCTTTATCAGACACTAGTATAGAATGATGTGTCGAAACAGTACTTTAACGTCTTTTTTTTTCCGTTTAGACTCAGTTCAATGCTGTAGAAAAGAAACAAAAGGCAGAGGAAGGAAACAATGAGCTGCAAAAAACTAGCGGTGGAAATACAAAAGCAGCCAACAAACATGGAAACTTCATTAGAAAATGAAGAATGTGTTAATAGACTGTTTCCTGATTTACATTGACGTCAAAGTTGGAAATTCATTCTTGTTTTTTATCAAAATGGTACAAAGAATTTCCAGGGATTACTTTCCATGCGTTTGTAGTGTTTACGTTATTTATGTATCCAGGGCGCGATTTCACCGATTAGCAACTAGCAAATAGCTAGTGAAAAATCAAATTTGCTAGTGAAAAAAAATCGCAGTAGCAAATATTGCTAGTAAGGTAATTTCTTTATTTAAAGTAACCAAAAATCATTATTAATCCACGAAGTTTACATAACAGTTTCTATTATCACTTGTTAAAACAGCGACGATCAGCGATTCTCTTTCGCCAATTTTCTTTCAACACTTAATACCCATCCTCCCCATATCTTTCATCCCTTCCAAACTGTCGTAGAAGCGCATTGAAACTCCTCTCCATCGTGCCCTCATTGGTCTATTACAGAAACTGAACGTGATGTCGGCAATGGTTGCTGTGGCAACCCAGAGCTCTGGGATGGATCGGTTGTTTGACCACCTGCTCTGCCACCCTCCCTTCTTTTGCCCCACGAACTTTGTCCTCAACTCCTGTCGTACTTTAAGCCAAGCGATCGCCTTTATTGCGTGGCATAGATAGACGCTTTTTTACGAAACGTGTTCGTGGAGGGGTAAACGATTACGGAAGAAACTTTTGCTTCGTCTGACTTCTGGTTTTGGAAATTTTCCTTGTATTTTCAAGCTGAAATACAAATATTTATCCAGTAAAATGTTAATGAGCAATAATATTTGACAGAGGCAACATCGTGAGAAAAAAAAAATTATGATTACGGAAAAAATCCGAATTCCGTCGACCTTTCGTTTTCTAGTTTCGTAAAGCCGGAATTCCAATAATAACGAAAAAAGCCAGAATTCCTTGAATTCGCGGAAGAATCTCATGCCTGAAGATTACAGAAAAATTTTGCAGCAGCCAACTTCCGTTTTTGCAAATTGTTCTCCACAGTTTCAAGCTAAAATGCAAACATTCACGCAATAAAATGATATTTAACAAGAAAAGCGGACACAAAGACAACATTGGGAGAACAATTTGCGATTACGGCAAAATTTTCTTACTCCGTTTCACTACTGTGCTCGAAAGTTTTGAAGCACGAAATTTCGTTTCCAGATGGAAAACTACCCCCCCTCTCCCAAATATTGATCTTCAGAATGATCTAACTGATGACAAAAAAAATAAAGCAGTATTCCGCGAATCCCTGTAAGAATCTCGTGCATATCATAAAAATAATAGCAAAAGAAAAATTTGAAACAAAATGAAAATTTGTAGAATCCGTAGTTTTGATAGTGAGTTCCGTAGTCAGACAACTAATTCCGTAGAAACTACGGCATTGTGTGGTAGTTGGCAGATATGAAGTGTTTAGAAGTTTAGCAGAAATTTGTGCGATACTTCCACTTAGTTACTGCATATTGTGAGGTGGGATTCAGTTTTTTAAAAAGAATACAAGGGGATTGGAGGAACAATTTGTCTGTTGAAACTTTAAATGCTCTGATGACAATTGAAATACTGTAGAAGGGCCACAAGAAGAGATTTTTAATCCACGGTCAGCAGTTATAAAGTGGTATGATGACAAAGTCAGACACCCTGAGCATAAACCATATGGGAAGAAATCTGAATTAGAATGTCAGTGAAATATATTCATGTGGTATGAGAATTTGTTAGAAATTAATAATAAAGATAGTCACTAAACTTATCTAAGATTCTATTCATTATTCAAAAAGGTAAGTCAAAATATTTATACACATATTTAAATTTCTGTGTAACTTTATTAGAAAATAAGTTACGATGTGATTTAGTTTTACTTGCTAGTCATGCAAATGTTTTGCTAGCAAACTATTTGGTCACTAGCAAAATTTGCTAGTGAGCAAAAAAGATGAAATCTTGCCCTGTATGTATCATATATATAATTCTTTTTTAATTAAGAAAAGAAGAAAAAGGTCCAAATACATTCAGTAGTAGTGAAAAAACATTTAATATGAAAAAAAAAGTTTTTTTTTATTTCACTCGTTAATTTTTCCAAAATACTCCTCACTTTTAAAAATTACTCCCTAAATTTTTCCAAAGGAGTAAAAATACTCCTTCAAATTATTTTTTCGGCGAACTCTGTGTATAGATGTCGCCTCACTTAATTGGCCATGCTGAAAGATGCCATTCGACACCATATGGCAGCTATACCGCCGGACATGTTCTTCAATGCCGTCCATGGTGTTTTCTTTCGTCTGCAGGCAGTGCTGGAACAGGATGGCCATCACATTGAACACCTGGTATAATGAAGTGTCTAACCTGGTACAACCAGGTGTCTAATTTTTCTCTGCACTTCTAACCTGTGGTTGCTGCGCTATTTGGCGATGAAAAATGTAAGTAAATGAGTAACAATTTATGTGATTTCATAAAAAACTTGATGTCATTCTGATCATTTCTACGCAAACCACGTTGCCCTACTCTCAAAACTCTGCGAGTTATTGCGTTTTCAAAGTGTGCAAGACTTTTGCATTAGAAATGAGTTTGGGCTCAATTTTAGGAGCCCGGGCTAGGCCCACTTTCTTTGATTACAAGTGTTTGCTGAGCCCGGGCCCGGATTCTTGGAAAATTTTGCTTATCAAGGCTTGCTTTTATGCATTAACACTGGCCAAAGATATGGCCCAAGCAAGGATTAGTTTTAAAATCATTAGTTTAAAAAGTTTAGTTCAGTTAATCCACTTCACAATATTAATATGTTTTTAGTATACTATGCATAAAGCCAAATGTTCTAAAATGTGGATTTGAAAATAAATAATTAACGTGCCCTTCGACCGTGTTAAGGGAATCAGTAATTTTGGTAAAAGCTGAAGAAAAAAATTTTGTTTAGAAACAAAAAATTTCCATTCGTTATTTCCTTTGATTTCTAAATTTACTTTTATTTTGAATAAAGTGCATTGTAAAACGTACCACGCTGTACAGACAGTTGCAAGTGTTTGAAATATTGACTCTAGAAAACTAATCTTTGCAATATAATTTACATCTATGCTAATTGGTAAAGGTAGTTTAGAGTGATGTATAGTAGAATATAAAAAAAGGCATGTAGGGAAATTTCCAAAATTAAAAAAAAAAAGAACGTAAAAGCATTCCAGACCAGATTATTCTGCATTTTGTAACATTAACACAAAGCTTTGCGCTTAATAGCATAATAATCACAATATTATCATATGTGTGTGTAGTTTCAGATCAAGTTCATCATGAAAAAAGAGAGAGAGAATTGCATCGAATGCCTCAGTGCTTCAACTTGATCTTCTTTTCTCTAAAACTCGACCTGCTGCACTAAAAACCGTCACCCCAAAAATCACAGGTGAGGAAATTAAAAAAAATAATAACAGTACTTCTAACTGCACAATTTTGGAAATACATCATTTTAAAGATAGGATAAGATTCTGGATTTTCAATAAAATACAAAAAATGGGAATGTGATTTTTTTCCAGTTTTTCGACAACAGACCTCCTTAAACTAATCCTTGCTTGCGCCATAGCTTTGGACAATGCATAATGCAAGTCTTGCTAAGCAACATTTTTCTTGCAATGGCAGCTAGTTTAGGAAATTGAAATCCTTACACCATGGTAACAAATCCACAATGAAATTCAACATGTGTAATTCAACCGGGCATGGAATTACACATGTTGAATTAATTACAGTAATGAAATTCAAGACATGTAATTCCGAGCCCGGGCCCGGGTTTTTCGGTAGTTAATGAATTTTGAGCCCGCCCGGGCCCAAGCTCATCTCTAATTTGCATCATCTGATATATACAACTCTGTGATTGTGCTACAGCTGAGATCTGAGGAAATAATAATAATAATAGCTCTCCAGGTTGTATTAAACCAGGAAAGTCATCAAAAGCCAATATTTTTTAGTGCTGGTGGAAGAGAAATAACTAAAATAACATTAAAAAAAATGTAGGTCATACACCACAACCCAATCCCTCCATAAAGCGAATTGTCAGCACCTCCACCACCATGCTCCTTTTCCTCATATGTACATAAATCAGGGTGCCCACGCATCCTTGAAAACCTGGAATGCCCTTGAATTTCTTTAATTAGCCTGGAAAGTCGTTGAATTTTAAAATCCCACAGCCGAAAAATTTCGACCGAAATTTCCTATCTTTTCCTTTTGTTATTTTTCACTTTTTTTCTGCAATCCCCCATTGACATCAAAAGTCAAAAAGAGTAAACTTCAAAGCAGCTGCGTCACTAGGAGAAAGGGTGACTGCGGTCTAACGGAGTTAAGTAGGTCAAGATTGGATCCCCCCATCTACTGCGAGAGGAGTTGAGTGTTTGCTACCCCAGAGCACTTGTTCTGCAAAACTATCGTATCGTTTCTTTCATTTTCCTTACGGCAAGGCGGGGATTTCCCCTTCTTGTTTCTTTTTTATCTACTTGAAAGCGGGTTCATTCAATGCAGTTAATAGGTGCATTTCACCAGCCCCCCTTCCACCACGGTCGACCAGTTTTAGAAAGGGGTGACCTTGAATGTGCACAGCACGTTTAAACCGCTCGGAGGGTTAAGAAAAACAAAAGTGCATAATTTAAAAACTTTTCATTGGATCCAAGCGAAATTTCCAGGGTAACCTTATAAGACCAAGTTATGGTATCTGTCAAAAATTCAGCTCTGTTAAATGAAAATTTGGAAAATAACTTTTTTTGCATTTTTATCTTTATAGTTAGGAAAGGAGGCAATTCAAAAGGTGGCCCACGGGACTGCGAATGAAATGGTAGACGTGATTGACAAATTGTGCATGTCATCAGGTCCTGCTTGCTGCTGTTGTTCCATGAGAACAAAAAGTTGATATTATTTGTTTGTGTTGGTTCATTTTCCTTATTTTGGTTGCCCTTTTTTTCTGGCCACAGAGTATTATATTACTCTTATGTATCTGGCAATAGCATAGGATTACACACAATGCTCATGGCATTACTGAGTAGGAATTCCTTACATTGCTTTTCCAGAAAGTTCTTTGCAATGTGCGTGTAGCGAGTGAAAAAAAAAATCTTTGATTTTTGTTGGCTTAGTGTTTTGCTTTGAGATGTCTCTAGTTGTAATCTAATTGTTAGATATCAGAATTTTCTTGTTTTTGTGTTTAATAAATATGAGTCGTAAACACAATTTCAGTGATTTTTGGTTGCACAATCCCAATTATTCCACGTGGGTTGGTAAGGATTGCGGCAATAATCATGTTGCGAGATGTTTGTTATGCTTAAAGAACATCGGTATTTCATCCATGGGAGAGTGCATTGCGAAGCCACATAAAAAGTAAAAAGCATGTGACCCGTTCTGAAAACAAAAGTCGGAATTCCACTTTAGATGGACTGTTTGATAAAGTACCGGCACCAGCATCACAAACACCATCATCACCAGAGTCATCTTCATCATCAGCAGCAGGTTGTTTACCCAGAAAAGAACCTACAAAAGCCGAAATATTATTGGCTTTAAAAGTGGTAGAAAAGCCATTATTCGTACAGATCATGTGCTTGAATTGATAAGTTGTTTCGATTGATGTTTCCAGACAGTTAAACGACTCTCAACTTTTCTTGTGGGCAAACAAAATGTTCATATATTTGCTGCTTTGGCTTGGCACCCCATTTTAAATCACTTTTGTTGCAACAGATTAATGAAAGCAATGATTTTGTTGTTTTGTATAAGAGTTTAAATAAATACTCTCAACAAAAACAAGTGGACATTCATATAAGATTTTGGGACAAGAACAGAGTAACATCACAGTATCTGACTTCTGTGTTTTTAGGCCACGTAAGTGCAGAAATTTTTTTAGATAAACTTCAGCAATCTTTGAAGGATTTGCCTTTAAAAGATACAGTTCAGTTTTCTATGGATGGGCCAAATGTGAATTTAAAGCTGTTTTCTTTATTTCAAGATGATTTATCGGCCAATTCAAATGCATCTCTTTTGTGGATTGCACATAGTGCATAATGTAGTGTTCTCCCTAGATTTTTTTTACAGCTGGCTAGCAAAAGAATTTAGCTGGATGGTACTTTTAACCCCTTCTCCAATTAAGAGAGAGAAAAAAAGGATGTTGTTTTGCTGAACATTATTCTACTTATTATACATCTTTAGGGTGTGGTGGGCATTAACGTAACATAACATGATAAAAACATTAGAAAATTGTACATAAATGATAAAAAAAATAGTTATATTCACAGATTTCAGCCAGTTTTCATCAATATTTTATGGTGTATGTGAGAATAAGTTTTCCTCTTACTATTATGCACGTTATGAAAATGTTCATTAAGGAAAATTTAGCTGGGTGGCCAAGAAAATTAGCTGGGTGGGCCACCCAGTAAAAAAGCTCTAGGGAGAACACTACATAATGCATTGAGACATGCTACTACTGTGAATGATTGGGAAATAGAAAAAATTCTCTCAAGTCTATATAGGTTATTTAAAGATTCACCGGCATGGCGTGAGGATTATTTAAATGTGGATAATGCTGTAAAAATGCCACTAAAATTCTGTTCACACAGGTAGGTTGAAAATTCTCCTGTGTTTAATGTGCTATAGAAATTTGGCCCTTTATTTTTAAGTATGAAACTAGTCCAGAAAATTGCAAATAATCCTTGCACAGTTTCCTTTAATATTGTCCAAAAATGGGTGAAGGATCCATTGGCACTTGCCAAATTATATTTTTTTATTCTATTGCAAAGCAACTCAGTCCCTTTTTGAAAAAGTATCAGGCAGATAAGCCAATGCTGCTATTCATGGCTAAAGACTTAGAGAAAATATTAAGGAATCTAACGAGTCGCTTTGTTAAAATGGATGTATTAGAACAAACAAAGACCATTATGGCACTTCTAAAAATTGATCCAACTGATAAAAAAAATTGTTCCACTTATAAGATGATTGATATTGGATTCCAAGCTGAAAAGGAGGTGAATGAAGACTTTGCCGTCAAATGCAAGTGAAAAGCAGATAATGGAATTTCATATGAAATGCAGATCAGTTTTGCAAAACCTTGTCAAACAATTGCTCACTAAATGCCCACTGCAGTATGCTCTTGTGCAGCACATGAAGTGTTTATATCCTAAATTAATGAGTGCTGAGAAGAGAAGGAATCTTGGAATTCTCGTGGATGCAAATCATCTGAAACCTGGTGTTGACACTATTATGCTGCAGTTAAAGGATTTTATGAGTAGTGTTGCAGCAGTAACTTCATATTTTAAACTTTTTGATAACAATTATGAGGAATTGAGAATAGATGTGTTATTTTATGAACATTTATCCTCAATTAAAAACTATGATCTGTTGTGGGAAGTAACTAAAAAGCTGCTCTTGCATGGACAGGCGGAGAGAGGATTCTCCATTAATAAGGAACTAATAATTGACAATATGAAAGAAAACTCTATTGTTTCACAAAAAATAATATATGACCATTTAAGTAACATTGGTGGCATGGAAAAGGTCGTTTTCAAAATTGCTTCTGAGTAATGTCAGATGTGCTCGGCAAAGATATGTAATAAATTTAGAAGAAAAAGCTCAGGACAAGGCTAATTCTGCTGTAGCCCAAAAGAGAAAACAAATACTGGATGAAATAGTAAGTATGAAAAAAATGGGTAGAAAATGAAGTATTAGATTTATTAAAATCAGCTGATGACTTGGCAACAAAAGCAGAAGATACTCATAATTTTAACTGCATTGCTAAATCAAATAGCTTTAGAAAGACAGCTCAAGACAAACAATCATTGATAAAAGAAATAAATTTTGAACTCAAGAAAAAAATGGATTTAGTGAATAATTGTAAATAAATTATTCACCCATTTGCTTAACATTTTTTAATATACTTGTTAATTATATTTTAACGATGATAAATTGAATGTTGTGTTAAAAGTACTGGCATTTGAGTAGAAAAAATTCTAATTATCTGATGGAAGGTTCAGGAAGTAACTCAGGACTTGCTGCATCACTGGTGACTCACCCAGCAATAATAACGGAACTTTCATCGCTCACGGAGCAGTGCGTGACCTGGACTCTCCTAATTGACAGTTGCATCCTGCTCTATTGAAGTACGCATGTTCATGTCAGTGGCGGCTCATGGTTTAAAAAATAGGTGAAGAGCTACAAGAGCAATATGAAAAGATATCTACTGTCTTCAATGAAAAATCACTGTATGGGGACTGACCTTATTTTTTGTATATTAGATCAATTCTTCTTTCTTTTAAAGCTGCACATTTGTCGATTATGTCGTCGTAGAATGGTTGTTTCTTCGTGAGTATCAATAAAATATCTTTCTGAATAGAAATATTTGCCAAAGAAGCAAGTCTGTCTTGAGAAATAGTGTTTCTTCAGTAAGTTTGTATTCTTTTAAGGCAAGAAAAACTTCTTTCCACTGACACACTTGTAGATGGAATGGTTAAAATGAGGGCAACCAATTTATAAGCTTCTGTAAAAATGTCTTTATCTTCATGAAGCACTCGAAGTTCTTGGGTCAATATATTCCTTAATTTTTCGTTGGCATATACAAGACTCAGTTCATTTTCAAGGTGCTGGAGTTTAGTAAATATTTTCCCGTAAAAATGTTGTAGATTTTCAAGAGTGAGAGGGAGAGCTTGAATTAAATTGTTCGAATTTGGTTGTGTCGGCAAGACAAACAAATTGAAGTTTTTCACAGTCTTGAAATCTTATATCCATTTCCATAAGAATGTGGTTTAAAATTTCAAAATACAATTGTTTTGAAAAATTGTTTCTTGTGTAAGAGATACATTCCCGTTTAGATCTGCTTATTTCTGTGGTTTTTCTAGCTTTTCCAAACAGTGTTTCAAATACTTCATCGTTCCTTTTATGACTCAAAATTTCACGAGTTTTTTTTTATTTGAGTTACACAGTAGTTTATGTCTAGTGATTTTTTTTCTGTAAAATTTCGAATAATAGATCGGTGGGGCCCAAAATTTCATTCAAATACTGTTGCCAAAAATGTTAATTCAAAAGTGTTCATATCGTTTAAAAACCACTTTAATTGATTTTTTGTCTGATTGCTCACTATTTGTCAGAAATTCGAATACTTCCTTCAATTTATCCCAATCTTCAACAATTACACTTACTAACTTCGAAGTGGAAGACCATCGAGTTTCTGCTATGGTTGTTATGCATCTTGCGGTTGTACATGTGAGTGTATAAGATCGCTTCGCTGAGTGGTGAAAAAACGAAGGAATTCCAGTAAGGCTTGCGTAAAATATATGACACTTTGAAATTTTGGAAAAACTCTGCTGTAATACAAGGTTCAAACGATGTGCTAAGCAATGAACCAAAAACAGCTTGAGAAGCTTTATCCTTGATTTTTTTCTGGAGCCCATTCAAGTGTCCAGACATTACATTTGCCCCATCGTAACATTGCACTATTAATTTGTGTTGATAATCGAATTGTTCCGAAATTTTGTCTAGTATTTTGTATAAAGCTTCTGACGTTTGATCTCTACTCACGTCGTGGAAACCCAAAAATCGCTCAGCCAATACACCTTCTGAATCAACAAATCTTATTATTAAAGAACACT
The DNA here is from genome assembly GCA_039090855.1 of Macrothele yani. NCBI lineage: Eukaryota > Metazoa > Arthropoda > Arachnida > Araneae > Macrothelidae > Macrothele > Macrothele yani. The sequence goes on along the minus strand of CM077029.1, from coordinate 17,085,148 downwards.
GAGAAGTCTGATTTATGTCTGTGGTGTCATCTATTTGAATAGAAAAGCATTGAACTTCATTTATTTCATTTTTAACGTGATCGTTTATATATTCAGAAATACATTCAATTAATTAATTTTGAATAGTTTTTGAGTCACCTGTGAAGACATTTTTTATCTTTTCGTATTGATTTTGAATTTCTAAAGGACCTTGATATCAACAATGAAAGTAATTCCTTGAAATTTCCACGATTTATCGAGTCCATGCTTTCGTCATGGCCACGGAATGCTAGTTCTTGTTTGCTCAAATATAATACTGCATCAATCACTGTCTGCAGGAAAAGTCTATTTTAACGAACGTTTTCGTTGAAATGCATTTTCAAAAGCCTAGCGTTCTCCCTCAGGGCATCGGCAATGGTGTTCTGATGTTTTTCAAAATTCCTTAGCATTAACTTGCATTTCAGGTGTTCGCTAGAATCGCCATGTTTATGAAGTGAACATGTTATGTTTAATAAACCTGAGAATCTGTCTTTATTCCACGCCGAATGTTTATTACTAAAAAGTAAGCAGTGCCAACAAAATAATTTTTGTAACACAGAAGTACTACAAAGCCATTTTTATATTCAATAAACCAACAATTTTTAAAATTAATATTGTAAGATTTACCGCTCTTTTTGATTTCTTTTTTGGCAACAATTGTCAGTGAATCCGTCGGTCGTCCTTGAAGTAAAATGTCTCTTTTATCTTCATCTTTCCACCGATTAAATGCAGTTTGTAATAAATTACAAACAATGTTGTTCACAGGATACATACTTTAATTAAAACTATCACTAACTGTTAAACTGTACACGAAACTACAGTAACAGCTAAACTTTTTGACGAAATAATCACAAAGCACGAAAAAACAAATCCCTTTCGGAAAGCATGTACCACAACACTGCAAGGTACCCTGGGTAAACTAAACCATCCCGTTTCAAATTTTGAGTTTCACTGTGATCTCCTTCGAAGGTCACGATTCCAACTGCAGAGCTACGGCGCCAAAAGATAAAACACTTCACTTGCGCGCCAGATAGGGGAGGTTGACATCACGGTTACCATAGCAACTCGGTCGAAAGCTGCAGACTTCCAAGGGTTTTCATTTCGGCTCTTCACTTGCACTGTTTTGCGTATGAGGACTTGTTTTCCGCATTGAACGCGCTATGTGAATTGATATCTAATCAAATTTTTGAGTATTTCGTAACACAATAGAGACAAAAAAGAATATATTATACAAATTGCTGAATAAAACTTTATTTTAAGTAAACTAGGTGAAGAGGCACTCACCTGAAAAGCCGCCACTGGTTCATGTCTGGTCTGTTGGTGAATCATATGTTAAGCTCTGGCGACATCAGCCGATAAGTGTACATAAACCGGATTTCCTTCCTGGATGCCTGTAAATAAAGTTGTACATAGGAACTCCGAGTGCTGTAAGTATTAATCTGCGGCAGCCGAGTGTTGCGACAGGTAAATGATGTACTGATTCAAACCGGTACCAGAATAGTTTGAATGGTGGCAGCATACCAATTTATGAGTAATAAATGCTTCTCATTCCAGTGCTATAAAATAACCGCTAAGCCATAGCCACCGTATCACACCACCATAATAAGAAAGAAAATATTGGCCGCAGCGGTGGGATACGAACAGAGAGGCATTCAGAAATTGAGTAAAAAAAAAAAAAAAAAAAGAAACGAGAAAAAAAACTCAAAATGCAAGAAAAAATAAAAGGATTCCCAGCTAAATCAAGAACTGGTCAGTGGTTGAGAGGGTGTCGTAGCGAGAGAAAAAAAAAGAGAAATTGAGAAAAGAAAAAAACAAACAAGAATAATGCGGTTTGAAGTCGGGATGAATTGTCATCTGTAGAAGCAAGCCATCTGTCAGCAAAAGTGAACAAGCGCCTTCTTGAGATATTCAGACGTAGATCCTAACTTTTGTCAGAAGTTCAAAGGGCAAGCTGCCGAATCGTCATTGGTTCCCATGGGAGGAGAAGCGAAGAAACGCCATCGAGTGCACGCACCAGGAGAAAGCGTGCTGGAGATCCGAAAGAGAGGCACCCCCCCCCACACACACACCTGAAAGAGGGTGGGAAATCAGTGAAAGCCAAGTGTTTGTTGGAAAGGTCGCGCTCAAACAAGTGTGGGTGTGTGCGTGTTCCCCCCCCCCCAAATGACTGGTTGTTCATCGTCCGTACAACTCAAGGTAGGAGGATTGTACAAAGTGAACATACATCTATCACGGGCTAGAGATTGCCCATTCGAAAATGTGCTAGTAAGGCTAGGAATTAATTAAAAATAATTAAATGAAAAAATAAGGGCATAACTAAAAATAACGGATAAATGTAGGAAGTAACATCACTTAAAGTGGTGACAGGTCTAGTTAGGTTCAAAAGAAAAAGGTGAGGTGTTCAGAAAAAAAAAAAAAATATCCCACTTACACATTAATGTATTTGGAAAAAGTGTATATAACAGATATGACACTATGAGGAAAATAGCGTGGAAAAAAAGAGAGAAATAACTTCACATCTACACATAAGGAGTATTGTAATAAAGTGCATAGCAGACTTGACACCCTCAAAAAAAAAAAAATCCCAGAGAGAAGATTTAAAGAGGAAAGTTAAAAGAAAAAGTGAGAAATGAACACTAATATGGTAAGCTTACAAAAAAATAAAAATAGAAACAGTGTATGACAAATTGACACTTATACACTATCTACCAACAAGTAATTGGTCACCTGTGATAGCAAAGGAAAACAAAGTTTATTCACCTTCAATAGTTGGTGGAGCTTCCACGAGCGGCGATTACAGCTGCGACCCTCCGGGGCACACTCTCAACCACGCGTTATACGACGGCTAGCGGTATTTTCTTCCACTCGGCTTGGAAAACACAGGTCAGTTCCTTCACCGATTTCGTACGGTAGGGGCACCCCTTAAGTCGACCCTCCAACTCGTCCCCCCAGAGGTGCTCGATAGGGTTAAGGTCCGGGCTCTGTGCAGGCCAGTCCATTCAATTAACCTCATTGTCACTATACCAAGCCATGGTGGACCTCGCAACATGACAGGTGGCATTGTCATCCTGAAAGTAACATGGGTCCACAACGTAGGAAGCGCATGGTCACCCAAAATGGTGCAGTAGGTCTCGGCGTTGAGTCTACCAGGAATTGCGGCCAAGGGTCCCATGCTATACCAGGAGAAACACCCCCATAGCATAATTCCACCTCCGCCGAACTTCACAGTTGGCACAATACATTCCGGCAGGAGGTGTTCCCCAGGCAGACGCCAAACCCAGACCCTGCTGTCCGAACGATAGAGGGTGAACCTTGATTCGTTGCTCCAGAGAACCTGTTTCCACTGTTCAACGGTCCACTGTTGACGTTCTTTGCACCACGTTAGCCGAGCAGCGCTATTCGACTTGGTGATCAAAGGCTTGTGGGCAGCAGCATGTCTATGATAACCGAGCAGATGAGCTTCCTTACGGATGGTATTCATTGAAAGAACACTCCTGGATGCCTGTTGAAACTCCTCGCGGATGTGGCCCATCGATTTGGGGCGGTTCTTCCGAATTTCTCTGGCCAGCACCCGTCGATCTGTAACTCCCAGTTTTGTGGGTCTGCCGGGTCGGGGCACATTCCGACAGTCACCTCTCATCTTCCACTTGCCAATCACGTACGCCACTGTCGATTTTGGGTACTTCAACTCACTGGATATGTCACGTATGGATCGGCCATTTATGTGATACCCGATGATTACACTTTTCTCAAAATCGGAGAGCTCCGAACTGCGTGGCATCTTGCATGCGACTGGTTGCGTTGTTGTTTCCCACATGATATTTAATGGCGGCTGCCCTGACGTGTATCAGGACCGGAGATATCGTTGACTGCAGGGGTGTCTGTAGATAGTGTAGTTACAGTGAGAGGGCTAGAAACAGAACATCACTATGAGTGAGTTAAGAGATCACTATAATGCTGTGGGCATAGAAGAAATAAAACAGAAATGTAGAGAAAGACAAATCAGTATTGGGAAAAAATCTAGATCAAAGCTCGTGGCTGAGTTGTCATGGAGACAACTGCGTGAGCGAGAAGAGAAACTACAAATGCCGTTGTCAGATGGTGATGGAGAACCTGTGCATATCAGGGAGGATATGACAGTCAAGGATGATAGACAGTATCAAATTGAGATGAAAAGATTAGAAATTCAGAAAAAAACCTTAGAGATAAGATTAAAATTACAAGTGGAATTACGGGACCAGGGAGAATCGGTAAATATTGCTAGTGGAGCCGTACCACAGGAAAGGCCCTTAAGTAGTTATAAGGACATCATTAGGAGGTATTCCAAGAACACAGATGAGATGGATGCCTACCTGTATGAGTTCTCAAAAAATTTGTACCGTCTTAGCTATCCCCAGGGAAAGATGGAATCAACTGTTACTCCCCAGACTGAGCCGCCGGGGTGCTGCAGTTATTCACTCCATGAGTGCAGAGGACTTTCCCAGCTTTGAGAAGCTGAGGGAGGGCCTCCTGAGAGAATATAGGGTAACGCCAGAAAAGTACAGGGTGCTATTTAGGAATTTGGGCAAGGGAAAGCACCAAACCTATCAGCAATTTGGTGTTAGGCTGACTGAGCTGCTAGAAAAAGGCTAGCAGGAGTGAAGGTAGATAAGGATTTTGAGGGGTTCAAGTATTGAATTTTGCTAGAGCAATTATATTCTGTCGTGGGGGATAGTGTTAAAGTATACTTTAAGGATAGCGAGCCAGAGACCTTCGAGAAAGCAGTTAGCTTAGCAGACAGATATGTGGAGGCACTGGTGAGACAGCCAGTGTATAATGGGTCTCAACGGCCAGTGCAGAGTAAGGGATTCTCCAAAGAAGTGAGGAAACCGGGATTTAGGGACAGCAACCAGGGCCAAAGAAGCACCCCGTGAGTACAGCAGATGAAGGACAAAAAATCAGGTGTTTTCTGTGCAATAAATTTGGACATAAGAGTTTCCAATGCAAGACTAAGAATGAGAGATATACTTGGAGCAGTAGGGAGGGTGCCCCCAGAAAAAAAGCAGTTTCCAATGCAAGACTAAGAATGAGAGATATACTTGGAGCAGTAGGGAGGGTGCCCCCAGAAAAAAAGCAGTTTCCAATGCAAGACTAAGAATGAGAGATATACTTGGAGCAGTAGGGAGGGTGCCCCCAGAAAAAAAGCAGGCACAGGTAAACAGCAAGGAACACCAAGTAGAGAAAGGTCTCCAACTATGCTGTGTGCAACAAATAAATCAGTATGGGCCAGTAAGGATTCAGTATTTGGACCATATCTGGGTGAGGCACTACTAAATGGGGAAGTACTCTCGACTCTCAAGGATACAGGATCCTGCATTAGCCTAATTAAGGAGACTCTTGTACCAAAAGGGGAAAGGACAGCCCCGGTGACAGGACAGAAACAAGATTTAGAATTGGCAACCGTGAGTATCAGTATAAATGATGAACACAGGACACATGAATTTGCTATAGTCTCTGACATCCAATGGGACATCATTATAGGCAATGATTGGGATACACCCAGTGGTAACTCAGGCATCGAGGAAAATGAGGAAAGGGGCCCAGAGCAAGCACGGATTCAGAGTGGTAGTAAGTTTGGCCCTCAAGTGGTTGGTGAAGGAGAAAACATCCTGGCGGAGACAACGAGCTGCACCAGAGGGAAACAGACTCTTAAGGGAGAATGTGGAGTAGTTACTCGGGGAATGAAGAGAGCAAGGGAAATGGAAGACAGACCAGATAGGGTTAGTCAGAAAGATGAGAATCCACTTCCAGATCAGGGAGATGACCCCAGGGAAGGTAAGCACGAAATGGAAGATGATGGTGGTCAACACCAAACGGAGATGGAGGAACAGTTACAGTCCGTGTTTACAGGGGAGGAATTCCGTAAGGAACAACGGCAGTATGAAACTCTCGGGGGTGTGGAAAAAATTGAAAGGAAGTACACCAGAGAAGAATCTGTCTCACTTTGTAGTAGAAGACAACTTACTAATAAGGGTATACAAAAATCAGGCAAAGCAAGAGGAGATTACACAGCTGGTAGTGCCTAGGAAATGTAGGGGTAAAATTTTGAAGATGGCTAATGACTTGCCAATCGCAGGGCATCTAAGAGTGAAGACCACTGATAGAATTTTGAAAAACTTCTATTGGCCCGGGATATATAAGGAAGTAGGAGAATATGTTGGCTCATGCCCGGACTGCCAGGTAGTTAGAAAGAGAGCAGATCGTGCTCCGAGCCCACTTCAGCCCTTACCCATCATCGAGGAACCGTTCACGAGAGTAAGCGTGGATCTAATTGGACCACTACCAACTACAGAGTCAGGGAAGAAGTACACTGTTGTTGTCATTGACCATGCGAGCAGGTATCCAGATGCTCGAGCACTGGAGAGCATAGAGGCAGAAGAAGTACCGTATGTACTCGCGTATAAGTCGACCCCCCCCCCCCCACTTTCAGAGGAAAAAATCGTAAGAAATCGGAAACTCGCGTATAAGTTGATCCCCCCACTTTCAGAGGAAAAAATCGTAAGAAATAGGAAACTGGCGTATAAGTCGATCCCGGAATGAGAAAAAAAAAATTTCAATGAATTTATTCAAAAACATTTGAAAACGAAAAAAGTTATATATATAATACTAAATTTAATTTGCATACCCATCCGATTCATAGTCAGACTCGCCAAACAGTTCAAAAAAAGTCTTTCTCCGTCATCGGCGCGTCATCATAAACATCAGTATTCCCATCTACGCCTGTGGCATCAGAATCATTGTCATCATCACTCATAAAAATCTCATCATCCTCTGTGCCATCAAGTTTGTTACTATTGCAACATTTCTTGAATGATTTCACGACCATTTCCGCAGGTATCGCATCCCAAGCATCCTTGACCCATCGCGCAATCAAAACAATATCCGGCTTCTTTAGATTTCCGCCCTTGGTTTCAGTCTGCAAATCGGAACTATCCAGTCTGCCCAATACCTCCGCTCATTGTCCTTGAAGGGCTTATTAAGGCAGACATCTAGTGGTTGAAGAACAGATGTCAACCCACCTGGGATGACAGCAAGAGTTGTTTTTGAATTTTCTGCCGTTTTTTTCACTTCTGCACAACGGTGTGCAACAAACATATCCCACACCAAAAGAGAAGGTTTCCTCAAAAGTGCACCTGGCCTTTTGTTCCACACATTCTTTAACCAGTCAATTGTTCCGGATTCGTTCATCCATCCTTTTTCATGGGCACGAACGAGCACACCAGACAGAAAGACAACGCTTTTCAGCAGAGTTTTGCGTTTGAAAATAATTACCGGAGGTAGCTTACTGCCGTCGGCCAAACAGGAAAGAACAACCGTGAAACTGGATTTTTCGCGGCCAGTCGTTTTGATCAAGATATTTTTTCGCCCTTTTGGTTCACCGTCTTATTTCCAGGAAGGTCGAAACACATGGTGGTTTCATCCATGTTCCCTATTTGGGAAAGTTCAAAAGCAGGCTCTTTTCTCTTTTGAATTAGTACATACTTTTGAAATTCCATTATCTTTGCTTCGAGGTCACGAGGTAACTTTTGTGTAATTTTAGTGCGCTGGCGTAAACACAACCCATAGCGGTTCATGAACCTTGTGCACCAACCTGGTGAGGCACGAAAAGTGTTATTTGCGGCTGCAAACTTTTCATCTTTTGCGAGCTTCATTGCTCGCAAACGTATACCAGTTCGCGTTACAATGTAACCATTTTGTCTGCAGCCCACAATCCAATCATTCAAGACACTTTCCAAGCTCTGGGAAAGATGTCGTTCCACGGCGCAGTGCCTTTTGCGATTTGGGGATTTTCACCAAGTCCGTTTTTTTTTTTTTACGCCAATCTCGATTCAGTTTTTCATTAATGCCAAATTGACGTGAAGCAGCACAGTTGTTAGTATTTTCTGCAAAAGAAACCACTTTCACCTTGAATCCTGCGTTATAGGACATCTGTGTCACCCATAATTGGAGAAGCGAGACACGTGCGATTAAGAACAAGCGACACCTAACACTGGCTGTCGCATGGCTCCGTTACGTCAAAGGTCAGCGCAATCAACTGGTAGTCGGAAGGGCAGAGCTTTCTATGCGCTGCTGTGACTGCGCTGTGGATACGCAAAGCCAGGAGAGAGGAGACTTTTCAAAGCGCAGAGAAATTCGGAGGGTCGCGATTTCGTAATTCTACCACATCGGTGTTCTTTCTTTCTTTCGGAGGGTTGCGATTTCGTCATTAATATTGCATCGGCATTTTTATTTCATTTGGGATGGATTGCTTTTTGCCTCATGGGAAGAACTTTTGGACTTACGATTTTTTTAGACCCCGCGTATAAGTCGACCCCATTACTTTGAAGCTCTCATTTTGTCCCAAATTTCTCGACTTATACGCGAGTATATACGGTAGTCACAGCCCTGATCGACGTGTTCACCCACGTGGGATTTCCAACTGAAATACTGTCTGACCAGGGAAAGCAGTTTACATGTAGGCTTACTCAGGAGTTGAGGGCACATTTGGGAATTAAACCCATATTTAGCAGTCCGTACCATCCCCAGTGTAATGGTTTGATCGAGAGATTCAATGGAACTCTCAAGTCAATGCTGAAAAGAGTCAGCCAGGAGCATCCAGAGGAGTGGGACAGGATGTTGCCTTATGTACTGTTTGGGTGCCGAGAAGTTCCTCAGGCCAGCACAGGTCTGTCGCCTTTCGAGCTCATTTTTGGCCACAACGTTCGAGGTCCTTTGGATCTGTTGAGAGGTATGGGGGAAAGATCTGACTGGGAGAAGGTAGAAATTTTGGAATATTTGGACAAAGTGAGTAGGAACTTGGACAAGGCACTGAATTTGGCACATGAAAATTTGGCACAAGCCCGAGACAAACAGAAGGCATGGTACGACAAGCAGGCTAGATTGAGGAAATTCACCGAGGGAGATGAGGTACTGATTCTCACCCCCTAACAAGAAGAGAGCACTCCAGATTGAGTGGGATGGACCCTATCAAGTGGTCAGAAGAAAGGCGGAGAATACCTATGTTGTGGATATTGGTGACAAAGAGCCCTGCCCGAGAACCTACCATGTAAACATGATGAAGAAATATAACAGAAGAAGCGAAGCTGCCAGTAATGTATGTTACTTGCCGGGGGAGGAAGATGAGGAAGCCGGAACCGAGTTTCCCAGCCTGCCGGAACCAAATGACCCAGGGACAGTAGCACACTGGAGACTTGGAGATAATCTCAATGCAAAACAGAAAAGGGACTTGGTAACAATGCTACGAGGTTTTCAAGACATATTGACAGAGGAACCAGGGCGGACCAACATAGTTACCCATGATATTGAACTACTGGAGAGCACATCGGTAAAGTGCAAACCCTACCGAGTGAATAGGGAGAAAAAGCTGCTCATCGACCAGGAGATTGAGCGAATGCTTGCAATGGAGGTCATCCAGGAGAGTAGGAGCCCCTACGCTGCGCCAGTAGTATTGGTCCCAAAGAAGGACGGTAGCATGAGGTTCTGTGTGAACTACAAGAAGCTCAATACTATCACCAAAGGGGATGCATTCCCCACCCCTAACATAGACGAGTTGGTCAATGGATTGCACACTTGCAACTATCTGACTAAGTTAGATCTGACAAAGGGATATTGACAGGTGGGCCTCACGGATAGGGCAAGAGAGTGTAGTGCATTCATCACTACAGACCAACTCTACGAGTTCACAGTCATGCCCTTCGGAACAGTCCCCCAGCATTCTTGAGACTCATGGCAACGGTGCTGAAAGGAACCGAGGACTACGCCAGATGCTATGTGGACGACGTAGTCATCTTCAGCGGAACATGGGCTGACCATCTGATCCATGTGAATGACTGGTAGAGGCAGGCTTGACAGTCAACCCTCGCAAGAGTGAGTTTGGCAATGCCAGCATCGACTACCTAGGATTCCGGGTGGGACCAAATGGTATAGCACCAGAGGAAGCTCGAGTCAGAGTTATACAACACTGGCCGACGCCGAAGACCAAAAAGGATGTCCGAGCTTTCCTTGGGATCACTGGATACTACCGGAAGTTCATTCCGTACTATGCAGAGATCTCCAGTGCATTGGCGGAGACACTGAGGAAAAAGAACCAGATAGTGTCCAGTGGAACGAGGCTTGTCAAAAGGGATTTGACACCCTGAAAACCAAACTGAGTGAGACAAGCATCTTAAAGTGTTTTGACCCAAGCAAAGAGACCATTGTGCAGACACCAGTGGAGTAGGAATAGGGGCGGTCCTCAGTCAGAAGGATGCAACTGGGATAGAGTATCCTGTTGCATACCTCAGTAGGAAACTGACTGAGACCGAGAAGAGGTACTCGACCATAGAGAAAGAAACACTTGCTGTAATGTGGGCATTGGAAAAGCTAAAACCGTACCTAGGGTTGAGACCATTTGTGATCATGAGTGACCACAACCCCTTAGTCTGGTTGGACCATATTAAGGAAAAGAACTCCAAGCTGATGAGATGGTCCTTGTACTTGCAAGAGTATAATTACACCGTGCAGTACAAGCCGGGTGCCCAACATGGGAATGCGGACGGTTTGTCCAGAAGAATGTAAATAGAGGTGAATAGGAGAAACTTGAAAATGTTGTATGTACAATCAGTAGTGTAATTAGTAGTCATAATCCAGAAGGCAGTGATCAGTGTTGTAATGTAGTGTTGTATTTCGTAGGTAGTATTAGAGACTGGAACCACCAGTTAATTGAGGGGAGGTGATCGAGGAAGTCAGATTAGATTTGAAGGGTGGGAGTCTCAGAGTTACTCCACAGGGTTGAGTGGTGAGGAGACTGAGTTCTCGCCAAGCGGCAGTTGACAAGAACCAGTCTGAGGACTTGGGGGGGGGGAGGACTGTGGCAAGGTGAAGGATAGGGACGATAGGGACCAGTATAAAAAGTTACTCTGATCAAGGGACCGTAGAAAAAGTTACGTCAGGATTGCCAGAAGGTGGTCAGTTTTCTCGGAATTCAGAAGGATGCGGAGGTCAGGAGTGCGTGGGCGTGCCCCATAGCAGCAGGCGGATAGTTTGGAAGCATGGAGAAAGAGAGAAAAAGAGTGACATTGACTTATGCCATCGGAGTGCTAGCTGCTGAGGGAGGAAATGCACGTCTGTGATTGGCAGAAAAAGTGCAGAGGACCCCGGGAGAAATGGTGGCTAAACACGGAGGGGAGATTTTCGGGCCACTTTCGCTGCTCACGCCTGGGTCTGACAACATGGCCACGAGTGATCTCTGACAGCTGAGGGTGCCGGAGAAATTAGGAAAAGAGTGTGACTGAGGTCACAAAAATCCTGCAACTGTGCTTAGAAATGTACTGCAGTACATGAGTGTAACTGATAGCATACTGAGGTAAAAACAGTATAAAGAGTTTGAGAACTCGGGACTTGCTGCATCACTGGTGACTCACCCAGCAATAATAACGGAACTCTCGTTGCTCACGGAGGAGTGCATGACCTGGACTCTCCTAATTGACAGTTGCATCCTGCTCTATTGAAGTACACATGTTCATATCTGATCTGTTGGTGAATTGTATGTTAAACTCTGGCGACATCAGCCGATAAATGTACATAAACCGGATTCCCTTCCGGGATGCCTGTAAATAAAGTTGTACATAGGAACTCCGAGTGCTGTAAGTATTAATCTGCAGCAGCCGAGTGTTGCGGCGGGTGAATGATGTACTGATTCAAACTGGTACCAGAATAGTTTGAATGGTGGCAGCAGGGCACGAAAAATCTCAGAACTTTTACCCGTCCTCAGGGACGGTTTGTCTAAAAATGTACCCGTCCTCCTTTGAAAGTAACCCGTCAGACTCGTATAAATACCATAACTACGTAGAATTTAAATATCGTCATTCTTTTTCAGTTTTCCATTCAATAGTGACTTAGCTGTTGGAACTTTTTACATGCTATAGTTCCTTTGTGTGGAATGTAATTTCTCAGTTGGAAAATATCAGTATTTAATGCGAACAAATACCTCGGTAATCAAATGTAATTCAAGGGAAAACTTTTCACGTACCTCTCAGTTGTAAGTGGTCAATGTTCGAATCTTTGTATGGCTGTTCTCATCAGGCTCTTGAGTTTAGATTTTAAAGAATTTGATCGGCACATTTTCTTCACGGGTCCCGAAATTGGATAGACAAATTAATTTATTCGATGAATTTGTCAATTTGATTTCGGGACCAGTGAAGAAAATGTGCCGAGTAAATTCTTAAAAATCTAAACTCAAGAGCCTGATGAGAATAGCCGTACAAAGATTCAAACAGTGACCACTTGCAACTGAGAGGTACGTGAAAAGTTTTTCCTTGAATTACATTTCATTACAGAGGTATTTGTTCGCTGTAAATACTGATAATTTCCAACTGGAAATTGCATTTCACACAAAGGAACTACAACATGTAAAAAGTTCCAACAGTTAAACCACTATTGAATGGATTTAACTGAAAAAGAATAACGTATATAAAACATGTTTTTTAATCTCAATACGTCTAGAAATATGTGCGTATTAAATATTGTCACTTTACTGATTTTTTTTATTTTTTTTTATGTACGTACAGAAAATAAATACATTTCTGCTTTCATAGCAAAAAGCTTGTTTCACGGAATCGAGAATTTTCAACTGCAAAATAGCAAAAGATGAGACATAGAATGTGTGGCATTCGGTACGATCGTCGTCAAGGACGCCAGGAAACATGCGGCAAAACGGTAATGCACGGGAAGCCAATATTACGGCGGGCATCACACGTGAAGGGAAGAAGCAACCGTTGTTTAGTTGCATTGGTTAATACTGGGTCACTCCAGTATTAACAAATGAAACTAAACAAGGTATGACTGGTGGGGGGGGATAGAAGGGAGAGAAAGGAAGAAGAAAAAGAACTGCGAAGTCACTATCCTTACAGTTACACCTCCCGCTTCAGGCGTAAAATTCACACGGGAAAACTTTGAGAGGGAATGAGAAAGCAGCACATTGGCTTAGTACGTTAAAATTTTGGAAGGGAGGGTGTCGCCGCAGAACTATTTCGCCAAAACAAAGAACGGCTTATCGCTTAAGACAGGGGTGGCCAAACCGTGGCGCATTGGATGATTATAAGTGGCGCATTGCATCATTGCGCCTACTTATTCTTTTGAAGTAGGCGCCATAACTGAATTTATCCATCTTCATATTTTCAACACCTGAGTGCTCTCAGTTCAATTCATACAGCCTTTTACTCATCAGTTCAGCCAATTTTTTTTTTTTTTTTGACAGTTTACAATTGAAAGATGTGAACAGTGTGTGTGTGAGAGAGAGAGAAACTGCGTGAGTGAGATGTGGTACGATTGAAAACAGTGCGAATCACCCAATAAAACGCTCTCGCAAAAACTGCTTCAAACTCCACGCCGTGCCGTGGGTGGCTGACCTTGGCAGGTTGCCAGTAAACATCGCTAAGAAGCATTACTTCAGAGCGCTTTTTCTCCGCGAGTGCTGCGCCCTCTGGCAGAAGAAACTGAGTGAGCCATCGTGGCGTGGAGTTTGAAGCAGGGTTTTTGCGAGAGCGTTTTATTGAGTGTACTAGCGTGGTTTTTGTATTGAGAGTGATTGAAAGACATTCAAGAATAAATATGTTTGTCGAAGAAGAGTGCCACTACTGTTTCTTAACGCGAACATAGAATTCAAATCCCACATAATTGATATTCTGTGACTGTGTGATACGACGTACGTACTTGTGATCTATTTGTTCTTTTTCAACATTTAGATTTTTATAGTTTTGTACTTTTCTATTTTTTTTTTAAATTCTTTTTATCCATCATAGAACAAAAGAACATGAGCAAAAGAAGTGCAGAAAGTGATAGTAAGCGTGAATTTAATGAACAGTGGGAAAATGAGTTGTTATTTATAGCAAGTCCATCAGGAAAACCGTTTTGCATTGTTTGTGAAAGTACTCTTTCACATAATAGAAGACATGATCTTAATAAACACTATAAAACACAGCATCAGACTAACATAGAAGAAAAAAATGAAGCTTGTTTTTGGGTCTGAGTTACAAAAAGAATATGTGACTAAGAAAAAGGAAGAAATCCGAAGAAGACAAAATATATTTGCTAAAGAAAGTTGTGAAGACTTGGCGATGACAGAAGCGTCATATGAAATTGCTTTAGCATTGACGAAAAAAAAGGACCTTTTTCTGACGGGGAAGAAATTGTGAAGCCTTGTCTCCAAATATTTGCACGCCATCTTGGTAATAAAGGTATTGAAAGTAAAGCAGACAAAATTGCTATATCAATGCAGACAGTTAAAAGATGTATCGAGGAACTATCTCAGGATATATCTCAGCAACTGGAAGACCTTGTCCATTCTTGTACTTTCTGTTCTCTAGCTTTGGATGAATCAACGGACACATGTGATGTTGCCCAGTTAACCATTTTTATAAGAGGAATTGATGATAATTTTCATGTCTTTGAAGAACTTGCCAGTCTGGAGTCATTGCATGGTAAAACGAGAGGATCAGACATATTTGATAAAGTAAAATCATGCCTAGAAAATCTAAAATTAGATTATAGAAAACTCATCAGTGTGTGTACGGACGGAGCGCCGTCAATGATAGGTAAAGTCAATGGCACTACAACTTTGCTTGAAAAAGTTTTAAACCGTCCTGTATTTAAATATCACTGCATTATACACTAAGAGCAACTGTGTGGGAAAACTTTAAATATGCAGCATGTTATGCTACCGGTTGTGAAATGTGTGAATAAAAGTAGAGCAAGAGCATTACACAGACGAGAATTCAGAAAATACTGTCAATTGTTAGATTTGGAATATGGTGAACTTGTCCTTCATTGTGAGGTACGCTGGCTTTCTAAAGGGCAGGTTCTGAGTAGATTTTGGAAATTGAAAAATGCTGTTTCTAATTTTTTAGAACAGGAAAATGAACTACCTGATGAAAGAACCCTATTATTGGACAACAACTGGCTATTTGATTTGGCATTTTTAGTTTACGTTACTAGCCATCTCAATGATCTAAATTTAAAACTACAAGGCAAGAATAAATGATTTCCTAGCTTAACCAACAGCATCAGTTCATTTAAAATGAAATTAAAACTGTTCATCTCTCAGTTAGAAAATGAGGATTTGACTCAATTTCCACACTTAAAAGAGCAGAGTGAATGTGCTGCGGATAATAGCAATTTAACCAAATATATTGAAAAAATCAAGATGTTGCAAGGGTCATTTGAAAGTCGTTTTCGTGATTTTGCTAAAGAAGAAAACTGCATGCTCGCATTTATAAACCCATTTTCACTTAGTGAACAAAACGTAATGCAGATGCCTAGTAACATACAAATGGAAGTGATTGATTTAAAAACAAATTCATTATTAAAAATGAAATTTGATGAGCTTTTTTCAGATCAAAATGATTCTGACATAATTAATATCTGGCGTTCATTACCCTGTGAACATTTCCCAGAGCTAAGAAAATTTGCAAAAAGTTTTATATGTCGCTTTGGAACCACATACAGATGTGAACAAGCATTATCGTCCATGAACTTGATTAAAAGCAAAACAAGGTCACGAATAACTGATTCAAATTTGAAGAATTCTCTGCTGCTCTCAGTAACAAATTTAACACCAAACATTGAAAGACTAGCGAAATCCAAACACGCTCAAAAGTTTCATTAATGGTAAGTAATGACAGCTGTAATAGATATTGTTTTACATACAATAATTAAATCATTTTAAAATGTCGATTATGTCTGTAAACAAAAGAGATAATTTCTGACTATTGTAGATTGGTGCTCCCATAAACGTGTCTTTTGAACTGGTGTAAATTAATTAATTAATTTAATTGCGTGATTGAGTTATTCCTTTTCCTCCCCTAAGCGAAGAATGTCCTACCCCTATCCCTATTTTTCAACCCCAAACTTGAGTTGTATGGCGCATCTGAACTCATACGTGAAAAAATTGGCGCATGGTATGTAAAAGGTTGGCCACCACTGGCTTAAGAGAATGCATAATTTCGTAAAACTGTGGCACTTAACATGCGCAAAATTTAAATTGGGGGAAAAAATGTAAAATAAAAATGTTCTAATCACAATCATTCTGCAAGCTTCCGGAAAAAAGGGCCGGACGTCGTGGTCAGGAAATTAATCGTTCGCAATGAATTCTTGACCACCGCGGACGGGTGGTTTTGCGCGCCCTGGGTGGCAGCATACCAATGTATGGGTAATAAATGCTTCTCATTCCAGTGCTATAAAATAACCGCTAAGCCATAGCCACCGTATCACACCACCACAGGATTTAGTGCTAAAAAGCTATTAAAAGAAGTGAAGTGCTCAGAAAGGGAGAAACTAGAGTTTAAGCTTTAATTTAGGAAACTTGTGACCAGTATGATTGAAAAACTTAGTGAGAAAAGCCCGCTAAAATTTAAGTTTGTCCATGGGGTAACTTGTTTGGACCCAAATATTATAGTGCAGGTCTAGGCAAAAAGAGGGTGGAAATTGTGCTCAAAGTTTTACTTAGTGCAAACAGGATTTCAGATGACTGTGCTGAAAAAGCTAATAAACAGTATGCTTCATTGTGTGTAGAAGCTCAATCTGCTTTAAAGTCTCAGTTTGATGAATTTTTAGACAGTCATGATGATTCCATTGGATTAGACAAATTTTATAGTGCTCTACTTGACAACCAAAAACAATTCGGTGAACTTTGGGATGTAATAAAAGTTTTTCTCATTATGTCTCATGGAAATGCTTCAGTGGAAGGTGGATTTTCTGTCAATAAGTCTCTTGTGGAAAATCTCCTGGAATAATCCCTGATTTGTCAGACAACAGTTTTTGATGCCATTAAAAATGTGGGAGTAGTAGAACACATTGCCATCAATAGAAGGCTTCTTCTTTCTGTAAGAGCCTCCTGATGAAGATATTAGGATTATCTTGAGAAAAAAGTGTTCTTCAAAACAAAGAAGAAAGAAAACTGAAGGAAAAAAGAAAAATTGATCATGAAATAAAGGAATTGAAGGAAAAAAGACAAAGAGTACGGAATGAACTAGTTGGAAGAAGCAGCATTGCAGGCAAAGATTTCAGATTGGGAAAAGAGGAAAAGTGGTGTGTAATATAAAAACAGTGACTGTGTTCCTACTGTAATATTTTTATAGTAACTGTTCTGAATATTGTGTATGGGTTTGTTTGAGTGCTTCTTTAATAAATGTAAAACCATGAAAAAAAGAGTAAACTTAAAATTAACAAGCTAGTAAAATCATGCAATGCATTGATTATGATATGCTTTCCAACATACTAGAAATCATAAAATGGCTGTGGAATAAATCTCACTCCTATGCCCTAACCTTTGATCCCATTTCGATGATATTCAACAGAACTGGTTCAGTATACCTCCGAAATAACATGATAAAGTTTTGTCGCAATCGAAGCAATTTTACGTAGGTTATGATGCATAAGGGCTATGGAATAGACCCCACTTCTGTGTCCTAACCTTTGACCCATTTCGCCCATTTTTAATAGGATTCGTCCCCAGGCGCAGGCCCCTACAACATACTAACATTTCATCCAAATCGAAACATTTTTACGTAAGTTATGATGCAGAATGGCGGTGGAAGTGATTCCACTCCTATGACCTGATCCTTTGACCCTCATTTTGCCAATTTTCAATAGGGTTTGTCCCCAGGTGATCCCCTACCACATACTAATATTTAATCGAAATCGAACCTTTTTTATGTTGGTTAGGACGCATAAGAACAGTGGATTGGATCCCACTCCTATTTCCTCACCTTTGACCCCATTTCGTTCACTTTCAATAGGGTTCCTTCCCAGGTGATTCCCTTCCACATACTAAAATTTCATCGAAATCGAACTATTTTTACGCGAGTTATCGTGCAGACAAACATACGCACATGACGTAATGAGGCAGATGGGAATCGCGGCCATCTGCTAGCAAAAGTGTGACGTCATAAAACTTTAATAGGATCCGCACATTTGTTTGACTGCTGACGTCATGAAAATACAGGTCGCACCATCTTTTTTCTTCCCAATTATTGCGTTCCCAAGGATGAAAATTTGAACATTGATTAAAATAACTTCATTTTATAACTTGGAATACCTAATATTTTCTAAAACATAACCATAATTATGCAATCCAACATTTGTTTGTCTACTGACGTCATCAAAGTACAGGTCGCGCCATTCTTTTTCTGGTTTCAACACCACCAAAGGAAAAGTTATTGATTTTTAATATAATTATGGTTATGTTTTAGAAAATATTAAGTATTCCAAGTTATAATATAAAGTAATTTTAATTGATGTTCAAATTTTCATTAATTGTGAAGGAAATGTGTACAAAAGTTTTTCCATTGGAAGTATAGGAAGCAAAATTACTTGACGTCCACCTTAATAATATGGAATAAGGGCGATGGAATGGATCGTAATCCTATGTCCTGACCTTTGACCCCATTTCGTCCATTTTCAATAGGGTTCGTCCCCAGGTGGTCCCCTACCACATACTGAAATTTCATGGAAATCGAACCATTTTTACGCACGTTATGGCACATTAAGGCAATGGAATGCATCCGGCTCTTATGTCCCGACCTTTGACCCCAATTCACCCATTTTGAATAGGGTTCGTCTCCAGGTGGTCCCCTACCACATTGTAAAATTTCATTGAAATCGAACCATATTTACGCAAGTTATGATGTATAAGTGCAATGGAATGGATCCCGCTCCTACGTCGTGACATTTGATCCCATTTGTCCCATTTTCAATAGGGTTCATCCCCAGGTGGTCCCCTACCACATACTAAAATTTCATCGAAATCGAACCATTTTTACGCCAGTTATTGTGCGGACGGACAAAGCTGGAGCATATACGCTTCTTCAACCTACGTTTGGAAAGCGCAAAAAAGGTGTGAGTTGGACAGCTATGGGGGAAGGTGGAGGCCGATAAAAATAATAATAATAATAATAATAATAATCAGTTATTTGAGAAACTTTATACGTCAAACGGAAACACTTTTAAATAATATAAGTTTCTCATTTATCCAATTCAATTTTATTTATTATCATGGCACTATATTGAAAAACTCAAACCCATTTGTGTAAGGGATTTCTTATATATTTGGCCAGGGAAATCAGGTTTGATAATTCTGTGGACACCCTGAAGAAGCTGCTGTTTTCACTTATATAGCTAAATTATTTTGTTCCTAAAAATATTTAAAATGCTATTTTATTTATTTATATTAATTTTTTCTCAAAAAATGAGGCATCTTATGTTCTGAAAAATATGGCACTTTTTTTTTTGAGGTTCAAGTTAACACTTACCAGCTTTGTTAATAAACACACAACTTTGATGATTTAGTTTACTTTTCATGGTTATCACTGTTTCAGAACGTAAAAAAAATTTAATCATTCAATGCTGACTTACCTTCTGTGTTTTGCAAGTCATTGTTATTCTATATAACCGTACTAAATCATGCCCCTGCCCTCCCACCCAAATATGTTTTTTAAAAACGAAATAATTGTGTAGAAATACAGTTAATAAATGTGCAGTATAAGCTTAACTTTATATAATATGTAAAAAGCAATGAAAAGTAGCATCCAGTTAAAAGAAAAAAAATTCAGTCATATAATATATAACATACCTTAGCGTACCTCATATTCATGTAACTTAATTCAAGTATGTTCACTAACAGCATGTGGAGCAAGCTTCATTAAAAAATATATATATATATGTTTCTGCAACTAAAATTCAATAAATTTCATGTTTCTTCACTAACTGCAAGGTATGAAACCTCAGAGGTATCCTCAGTGTCATCCACATTAGTTGCCTCATCAGAAACTAAAGGACTATGTCACCATCAATTGTGGAAGTTGAAGGAATAGAAAAGCAGAAGAATTTTTTATTAATAGTGGAGTGGGAGTCGGTGGCGTAAAACTACCACTTCCGTAGTTGCAAGGGGGCGCAGGTAACGAAAGGGCATACAGTTATAAGTGTTATGAAAAAATTCGAACCCACAAAAAAAAAATTAACCCAAAGATGCATATATTTCTTTTAAGATGTATATAGATTTGCCTAAATAAATGTCAAGTTTTACTTTTAAGCACTGGATGTCCTATAGATTGAAGCTATTCGTCCCTTTGGCTTCAATTTGTAATACAATCGCTCTGCAATGATTTGTGGTACAGTCACTCTACAATGGGTTGTAAATAATATGATGGCTGTCCAGTAACTCTGTGCTGCTGAGGAAAAGTGTGAGGCCACATGGGGATTCCCCATGGAAGACTGGGAAAACAGTCACCTAGGATTACATACACAACAGGCTCCAATGTTTATTCACAGAAGCCAGTGATCTGTATTGTATAAGAGGATGATTTCTTCAAGTGATTTATTTTAGTTTTGACAAAACAATTACACGTGTTGTTAAATCTTACTTAAAAAGTTAAAAGTACAGGGCTCTACGTACCACCATTACTTTCTAGATACTTTCCTTGACTTCCTGGTAAAAATCCAGACTCGCGGTCGCCACTGTCAATAAACTTCGTCGTGGTGACTAAAAATTTTTTTATTAAATCGCCAATTCTGGCAACCTATACCGGTACGGGGGAAAAAAAATATTTATTTAATTTTATTTAACTTGTGCTGTACGGAAGAAAAAAAGTTCTAACTTGTACGGAACTCGCACGTTTTTGAAAATTTTTACTCCAAATGTACGGAAATTGCACGAAATGACACAAAATTTGAGTTGAATGGAAGCTATTCTGCTTGAACAGCAGAAAAGAAAAGAAAATTTTATAAAAAAGGAGAGGGCGTCGCGTCGGTTTTTGATCACAAAGAATGCACCGAGGTTCGCAAGGTTGCGTGTGGGGGTGAAAGCTTCTTCCTTTTGGCAATGAATCACTTCCTTGCTGGCCTGTGTTGGGGAAATCGTACTGGGAGAAATTTTCATAAAAAAAAAAAATTTCTCTAATTTTTTAAATAACCGAATGCAAATTTTACAGTAACCAAGACATGGCAAAATAAACTCCCATGTGAAATTTCGTCAAAATCCGATTAAAACTTTAGAAGTTATGCATTTATTTTTATTTCTTATGAATGTTTGCTGAAAGCTTGCATAGTCCGTACTCTGTCTCGCTGCCGTCTCCCGTGTCGAATTTAGTGTGTACCTGCGGGCTTTTGAATCGCAGAGCAGCCGGCTAAAAGGAAAATTTATTTTACAAATTAATCTTGACCGAGCTTTCCATCCGCTTTCCGTGTTCTCTTATATATATACATGTATAACACCTACAAAGCAGAAACTGCAACAACAAAAAAAAAAATGACAATAAAAATAAAAAACTCAAAAGCCAACAGGCAAAGAGAATAAAAAATAAAAAAACAACAATAAATAATAAAACCTGAATGCAGAAAGTGTTGAAAATGCTGAGCCTTGGCTTTATGAAGGACCAGCAAAACTCTGCATTTTCTCACTACCACAAAGACCTAGTTGAAAATGGGTTTCTGCAAAGTCATAGATGCAAGTATAATAAGTCCCCAAAAAATCCAAATTACATAGCCGCCCTCAAAGCTGTGGAAATTAAATAATTAAGCAAAAGTTTTTGCATACATCGATCATTTTCCTGGCCCAACCCATACTCATCATCTCCCACAAAACCCAGAAAAACATTGGCAAAGAGCTCACAAAAATTGTGAGAAGGCTTAAAACTATAGACCCAGAATACTAGGCAAAACCTACAATATATATATATATATATATGAGCAATTCCATGTCAGATCAATCACCTTCTTGACCTCACCATTTCTGATTTTGATGAAATTTGGTATGAAGCACACATATGACAAGGTAACTAATTCTGCCAATTTTCAGATTTTTATTTTGAAAATTCTCCAAGATACACACATAATAAAAATCGAAATTTTCGTAAAAAATGACAAACTCGCACACTTATAAATGGCTGTAAATTTTTTCCTAATTGTAGTAGTGTGACAATTCAAACACAGTTGCAAAGCTAAAGGATTGAGCTTTCTATAGATACCATACATGACCTTCTTACAACAGATTAAAGTTTTAAGGTCATCCACTGTGACCTTTGACCTTGAATATCTCAAAACATGCCATCTTAAAAAATTACGAAAAAAATATATTTTATTGCTACAACATTCTTCTACCAATGTGCCAGATATTAGGCTGGCACCGCTATGGCAAGGCAGTGTAGGATTAATAGGATTGTCATGCTGCACCCGTCTGTATGTAAGGCACAGAGACATACCATGCAATAAATATTTCTTACATTGAGGATTTGTGTTTATTATACATGAAATGTGTATATATTATAACAGATCAACAGATTTATCAGAAATATGCTATGTGACAGCAATTTTACTTGATAGACACAATTTTCAGCAGTAAATAATGTCAACAAATCTTTGAGATCAGAGATTGAAACTCCACCCATTTTAGCCATAGCCAATGACAAAGCTTCTTATTAGAGCCAATGACAGGGTTTCTTATTAAAGCCAATGGCAAGGCTTCTTATTACAGCCAATGAGAAATCTTACTGTTACAGCATTTTACATTTGCTGTTATTTCAATTCTGAGCTTGTGAGTGTGTGGTTATCAATTTATCTGTAACATTGTTAACTGTTTAATTGTTATTTTATTTTATCTTTATTGTTATCTTTATTTAATCAATTTCTTTTTATCAAACTATATTTATTTATCATTTTTTTTTGCAGGTGCAGTTTCGTTAACCAAAATGGACTTTAAAAGTCAAATTTTTTGTTGCAATCCTCTGGGTAAAAGTGGACACACAAGGTTTAGAAAGAATCTGAGAAAAGTACAGCCTTGGATGGTTCAGAAATGTCCAAATATAACATTAGAACAGAAAATATGTAGTTCATGCAGAAAATCTATCTCTGAAATGCCAGGTCCTTCATATATAATTGAAACAGATGCAGAGGCAGAACAACCTCGGTTAAGTGAAGATAATTCAAAAGGAGTGGTGAAGAGTGGGATATGGAATGACAGAGACGCAACTTTGAATAGTCTGAATGATACGTTACTTTCTCTAGGCGAATCTCCTGTGAAAAAAAAAAAAATTAGGTGTTGGACAGTACAGTAAGAAGAAATATCAGAAAATTTGTGAAGTGATAAAAGACTACATAGGTGTTCCAGAATGTGATAATCCTGTGACAGTGTCTGATGAATTGGTCATGATTTCACAGTTGAAAGAAAAATTTCAAGAAACAGACTCTAGCAGTGTTCCAAATACTAACAATATTACCTAGAACCTGGAGTATTCGTAAAATTCAGGAAGAATTTGGTGTAACATATTACATGGCACGAAAGTCTAAAAATCTTGTGGAAGAGCAGGGTATTTTAGCAAATCCTAGGCCTGGGAAAACTCTCAGTGACAGCATAGTTGAAAACGTTATTGCATACTATAATAGTGATGAAGTGAGCCGTTGTTTACCAGGAAAAAGATTTTGTTACAATGATGGAATCAGGATCAAAAGTACAAAAACAGAAACATCTTATTCTAGGAAATTT
Organism: Macrothele yani; assembly: GCA_039090855.1. NCBI lineage: Eukaryota > Metazoa > Arthropoda > Arachnida > Araneae > Macrothelidae > Macrothele > Macrothele yani. The sequence goes on along the minus strand of CM077029.1, from coordinate 17,061,579 downwards.
GAAAGAGATATTTCAAGGATTTAAAGACAAGAATCCTAATGTCAAAGTAGGGTTTTCAAAGTTCTGTGGTTTACGCCCAAATAATTGTGTGCTGGCTGGTGCAAGTGGAACACACTGTGTCTGTGTGTGTTGTGCTCATGAAAATGTAAAACTTATGCTAGCAGGGTGCAAATTGCAAGACTTAACTCGTAATGATGAATTACCAGTTAGGACATACAAAGATTGCCTTGCAAGAATAACTTGTAACCCTCCTCTTCCAGAATGCTTCTTCTTCAAGTGTGATTCTTGTCCTGGTATAGCACACTTACTAGAGCAAATAAGTAGCTTATTCACCATGAATGGGATTGATGAAATTGTATATAAATTGTGGACTACAACTGATTGCACAACACTTATGACAGTCTGTAACACTGTAGAAGAATTCCTTGAGACCTTTGAATCAAAAGTGAAATTGCTATTGCCACATTCTTTTATAGCTATTCAGCAGTCATACTTTCTGTCAAATCTGAAAGAAAACCTTGATGATAATCAGTGTGTTGTGTTGTGTGATTTTGCTGAGAATTATTCCTTCATACTGCAGGATGCAGTCCAAGGATATCACTGGAACAATTCCCAAGCTACTATTCACCCTTTCGTCGTGTACTACAAAAGTTCACACACACTTCAGTTGGATCATGTTTCTTTTGTTGTCATCTCAGAATGTCTTAAGCATGACACTATCAGTGTTCACCTTTTCCAGAGCCAATTGTTGCAGTTTATATCATCACATTTTGACAAGAAAGTAGAACACATCTATTACTTCTCAGACGGTGCAGCCTCACAGTATAAGAACAGGAAGAATTTTGTCAATCTGTGCCATCATGATGTAGATTTTGGTATCACAGCTGAGTGGCATTTCTTTGCCACCTCACATGGAAAGGGGCCATGTGATGGCGTGGCAGGCACCATTAAGAGATTAGCTGCACGTGCCAGCCTTCAGTGTTCATACAATGACCAAATTATGACAGCGCGACAACTGTATGATTGGGCCTCCAGAAACATTCCTTCGTGCCATTTTAAATACAGCACGGACAAGGGCTATGAGAACCACAAGGAGTTCCTCGAGATACGTCATGCTAGTGCTCGACCAATTCCTGGTACTCAAAAACTTCACTGTGTAATACCAGGAAGCCGCACAGCTATTAAAACCAAGATGTATTCAAACTCAACTGAATACAAGGTTGAGTCAGTATTGCTAAATCCAATAGAACTGGATCTGGAGGATATTTGTGGCTGTGTTATTGTTGAGTATGATAACCAGTGGTGGGTTGGTTGTGTTTTGGATGTGAACATTCATACAGAACAAGTTAAGATAAGTTTTCTGCACCCGCAGGGACCTTCAGTGTCTTTCACATACCCACAGAAGCCAGATATATTAGAAGTGGATAAAACAGCGGTCATTACGAAGGTTGACCTACGAACAGCAACAGGTCAGACATATTTTATGGAGAGAAGCGAAATAGAGATGGTCACTAGCAAGATGGCATCACATTCTTTTGGTTTGCAACCTTATTAACCAAGCGGTTCACTTGTATGTGTACACCACTAATATAACCTGTAACACATTGTGAAATTAATACATACATGCATCTAGAAAACAGTTATTGTACATTTGTCCGAACCTAACCTGGAGGACATATACTCCTATTAATCCTACACTGCCTTGCCATAGTGGTGCCAGCCTAATATCTGGCACATGGGTAGAAGAATGTTGTAGCAATAAAATATATTTTTTTCGTAATTTTTTAAGATGGTATGTTTTGAGATATTCAAGGTCAAAGGTCACAGTGGATGACCTTGAAACTTTAATCTGTTGTAAGAAGGTCATGCATGGTATCTATAGAAAGCTCAATCCTTTAGCTTTGCAACTGTGTTTGAATTGTCACTCTACTACAATTGGGGAAAAATTTACAGCCATTTATAAGTGTGCAAGTTTGTCAATTTTTACGAAAATTTTGATTTTTATTATGTGTGTATCTTGGACAATTTTCAAAATAAAAATCTGAAAATTGGCAGAATTAGTTACCTTGTCATATGTGTGCTTCATACCAAATTTCATCAAAATCAGAAATGGTGAGGTCAAAAACTTATTTTTTTTTATTGATCTGACGTGGAATGTCCCATATGTAACTGAGCAACACCCAGAAAACGACAGGTTTGACATGTGGTAAGCAATCTTGCCGCCCAAGTGAGGTTCCAAATGGGAACCAAAAAATGAAAAGCACTTAAAAAGTATCATTCCCTGGGAAAAAGAACTTCCAAAAAATTAAAGAAAAATAAAAAATTAAGAACAGAGACCACAGGAGCAAATGGGAACGTTTTGCAGACAGTTCCCACGAAACACAGAATGCCATAAGATAAAAACACGTAATATAATACATTAGTAAAGGTACATATAGTTAAAAATAAAAGTTGCAATATTTACACAGTATTCTAGGAATGCTTTAAGAAGATTAGAACAACTGAAAATTATTCCACCCAACTCCAAAAGTCGACGAACACCATGAGGTTAGAGACCAGCAAACACCCCTAAAAGGAGCACAAAAACGAGCTCATGGCCAAAATAAATGAAAGAAAATTTTTATATAAATAGAATACAAGCTGCACCAATGCCAAACAAGAAAAAATAATTTTTTAGCATTTAATGAAAACGACAAGAAGAAGAGAAAGAACCTGCATATGAACAAATGAAAGAGCCCACTTAAAATGCTGCGAACCTCTTACCTCCACACTCGCAAAATGGCCGACTGTAAAACAGCAGTCAGGGAGGAGGAGAAAGCCTGAAGATAGTCCCACACAAAAGATACGCTGCACACAAAATTCCTCCAATCAAAATTCAAAACCGAGAATGATGACCTGTTAGTCCAGTAAGAGAAGAATAACTCTCCAGAATACACAAAAATTATCAAATATATCTGATGTGTATTTAATAATATTTACCTGTATTAAAATACCTTAGTGTACATCTACAGACAAAACCAGTAACTTATTTAGTTTAACGTAAGTTTTACCATTTTTGTGTTAGCTATTCTTGAGATAGAATATCTAGTTTACTTTTTATATTTTTTTATCTAAATTTTTTAATCAAATTATAAACTTTTTTTGTGATTTTTAATTTTATTAAGACTGTCCTGTCCATAGCACTAAATGTTCCAGTTTTTAGTCAATATACATCCTCCAGACCAACTTCCAAGAAGTCTTTCATTGACCAGAATCGTTTTATTAACTATGAATAAATTAAAACAGATCTGCTAACCTAACTCTATTTTTCAGGACGATTTTTCTTAATACTCTTTTAATGAAAAGAGCTGGAATCTTGTTATCTAGAAAATTATTACTTGAAGCTGTAGGCAACAATTTGCGAAAACAGAGGTTCTTTTTCGTTATTATTTTGCTCATTCGTGAGATCAATGTACAAATGAACATAATGGGGGGGGGGGGTGTTCATCGGAAGACGGAATTTTATCTAGTTACGAAAATTTCGAAAACCGAAGATCGACAGAGTTCAGATTTTCTCCGCAATTGTAATTCCTTTTTTGTCACGATGTTACCTCCGCCCAGTATTATTGTTAAATAGCATTTTACTGCATAAATATTTGTCTTTCAGCTTGAAAATTGCGGGAAAAATTTCCAAAACTGGAAGTTGCATGCATGGTGTTCAAAAGTATTGATATTCTCAAAGTTACACCATTTATCCAAAACAGTTAAAGCTTTGATATCACACACTCATGGTCCTCAGGCTCTAAGTTCTTTCAGCATGATGGATGAAGTTACTGTTATCTGAGGGCAAAAAAAAAAAGAAAAGAAAGGAAAGCATCAATGAAGAAATAGAGAAAGATATCAGCAGAAAGAAAAATTAAGCAGTGGATGCTGTGCAATTGCAGAGTCAACAAAAGGCAAACTGACAGTAGTTTGCATTCTTGCTGTGTGCTTTGATTTTTCACCCAGTTAAAACGTTCAGCATTTAATCCTTTTTTGGTCTCATCTTGACATAAACTACAAGTTTAGAGGCAGTATGATCATATGGTAAGTGGAGGTTCATGCATTGTGGGTTCACTTGCTTGGATTCCCTGCCTGTCTTAGCGTTGTGGAATTCTAAACACATCTGACTGATTTTTACTGGTGGAAGTTTTGAACTTAAATCTCGCAATGTTACCTATCGTACCCTTGCCAAAAAAAAATCAACTTTGTGTTTCGCACATGTTAGTTTCATTAGTGTCCTTGTTTGTTGTAACGTTTTGTTGTAGCATATATTTCTTTTTCACAAAGAGATGCATAGTTCGTAAAAAAATGTCTATGTATGCCATGCAATATTACTGTTTACCACTGATAAGCTCTTGCCAATGTTGGCAGGCATGGTATTCCTGTGCATAAGTACTTTTTTTTTTTTTACGCCAGTTCTGATGTTTACGAGATCAGCGAAGATCTTTCTTTTTCGTGTGTTAGACTGCTTCTTTTCACCTTACTGTCAGCAGATGATTTAGTTCAAATACAGTTTGTGTGGCTATTAAAAATACTATTGTGTGCAGATGGGAAAACTTTTGCCCTGAAGATGCAATAAAACTATGCCAACCAAACTACAAAGATTAATTTATGTATTTTATTACTTCAGTTTCAACTTTTAAGCATAGTATAATTGAAATATGCAAAATAAAACAGTAATTTTAGAAAAATAGTATGAAATATACAATTTGATTTTTTCAAAGTTTGGCCACTGTCCTAGGAAAATCACTGGTGTTAAGGGGGTGTAAAGTAAATCTTGCAGGAGAGGGCTCACGTTGTACTAGTTATGCCCATGGGTGCAAGTTTTCCGTCTTTTGAAAATATCTGAAGACGGAAGAAAATGTCAGTAAAAATAAAATTTCCAAATATGTATTTTTCTTTTTCCCCCTTTCTATCCATACGCTCTACTCCGGAAAGTAAGTATGCCATCGGCAACCACGCTCGTACCGTAGTACCTTGTTTATCGTAAACTCAGAGTAGCAGCAGCGCCTGATGCATTCTGGTTGAAGAGGAATCGAGGAGCAGCTCTCTTGGAGGTTCTACGTCGATCCTCGCCTACGTCATAACCTCCAACCCAACCTCGCCCGTCCCTGGCTTTCTCTTCGCTACGTGTTCGTCACACACCATAACCGCTTCACCCATCGAGCTTGTATTAGGTGGAGACACCACTGGCTCTGCCGCCATAGGTCACAGCTAACCTTTGGAGTGGGTAGTACCAGTCGATCTTGCCGTATTTTACGCGTGTATGCGTATGCATTTCTATATTAATTTCTGTATGCGAAATTAACTAAGTATTGGTAAATTTGCGATTCCTTTTTTCAACATGCAGTCAGCTATCGCATTCATAGATTCAAAAAATATGTCGGCTTTGAACGATAGCAGTGTTAAAAATAAGTGGTGATGGGAATGATTAGATGAGACTGATTCCCATGACGTCAAATTTGGTTCTTGGTGCCGGAAAATTAAGGAACCAGGATTTAGCTTTTGTATTTTCTGCAGCAGAAAGTTAAACTATGGAAGCAATGGTACAAAAGTGCTGTTCAGACACAGTAAGGATGCTGATCATCAAAAGTGTGTACGATCACAGCAGCATACACAAACATTGCCTGGAGTCGCTCCTGTTCAAAGAAATAAATTCACCTATGAAAATTTGTGATGGTTACTATAAAACTGTGATCATGGTGAAATGAATTAATGAAATGAGCTCTCTGTGTACACAACTACAGTTGAACATGCATAATCTTGATAATTTTTTTTTATCCTTATGTAATTTTACAATTTAAATGATTCTTTCAAAAGTGTGCAACACTTATTTGATATTTTCTATTATGGGCTTAAAATGTTATATAAGCAGCAAATATGTGGATTGGATTTGAATATTATGCAAGATCTTTTTTTTTTTTTTTTTTTGCAAGATAAGGAATTTTGGAGATTTGTTAAATTTCAACTGGTGTAGTTCCTACCTAATAATCAAATTTAACTTTCCGATACAATTTGCATGGACATCAAATTTTATTTACATGTATATGCATTAATGTTCAGTCGTTTTATGCTCTTTTGATTTAATAATGAATTTTAACCACATATAATATTTAATGTATATTGTATTTATGTCTGAGTGTGCATGGTGGTGGGGAGGGGAGGGGGGGTATCAAAATATTTTCAGTCTTGGCCACATCTCACAACTTGCACCCATGGTGGTTACGCCACTGGTAGGAGTGTGCATTTCCCTTCCTAACCACCTTTACTGCAGATTGCAGAAAATACAGGGTGTCAATAACAAAGATGATAGTTCTGAATTTTGCTGAGTTGGATCCAACAGGTACCAAACCACTGGATACCAGATTATTATTAAAGTTTTTTATATATATATATATATATAATGATTTAATATTTACTTCAAAGAAATAAAAAGGACCATGGGACAGTTTATCCTGCTTTATTCTACATTATAGCAAGATATACAGCTGAAGTTTTCTTGATTTCATTTTAAGATCCAAGTCTTGTGTTCTTATATATTTTTTTATAATTTGATTTGATGACAAATACCTTGAGTTTTTGCAACCTTCAAGTATTTAATTTAAATCTAAAATTTAACCCCCTCCCCCCAGTTGTGCAGTGATCTAAGTGTTTGCTTCTGACCATTCATCCAAGTTAGGTCCAGGTCCAGGTTTGAATTTTGGTAAGGTATGTTGTGTTTGTCTTACAGCACTGGGTCTCTTCTCTTAAAGCCCATTCATTAAGTTGCTCTTAGTCGTCATTAAACTTTGAATATATATATATACATTTTTTTTAATGTTTGTGTGCTCATGTTTATGTTCCTATTTGTACTATTTTTCTGTTCTTGTATTTTTTAGGTTTGTCAGGCTTGGAGTGCCAACAGTTGATTTAGATGCTCAAGGAAGATCTCGTCCAAGTATTTGTGAACTGTATCGATGGAGATACAAAGTACTAGGAAATTTGCCTCATGTTTTGAACCTACAGGAGTACAAGATTGCAAATGCTGGATTTTGGTTTAATTATCAACTTGTAAATGTTGATGACTTCAATGGAATTGGAGAGTCAGAACCTAATCCTTATTTTTATCAGGTAAGTTGGGAAGTGGTATTTCTTGATAAACAGTAGCACTCTCTCACTCCGGTGTTTTCTCTGGTTGTGATTAATATGCACTCTCATTCTGAGCAATAGTAAATTTTAGAATTTTATGTACAATACCGGTGATTAAAGATTAAAATTGGTAATTTTTCAAGTGGGCATTGTCCAGTGGATGGTCAAAATCTAGTGGCCACTTTACTAATGGTGATTTCGTGTTGTACACACATTTTATTATTGTGCTGATACCTTTCATATATTTAGACATAGCTAAATTTAAGCTACTATTACCCAGTGCAATCAGACTTGCCAACCTTAAGAAGAGGAAAAATCCTGCAATTTTCTATGAAAATCCTGCAAGCATGCTTTTGTATGTTTGAAATATCAGTGGACATAAATTTGAAGCATATAAAAAATGTAAAAAAATTCTGTTAAAAAATATTTTAAAAATTCTGTTCAGTTATGCATCGATCTCGAGGATAACCCAAATTATGATGGAAAAGGAGAAATTCCTCGAAGCCGTCACACTCTCATGCCTAAAGATTACAGCAAAATTTTTTCGCCGTCGAATTTCCGATTTTGAAAATTTTTCCTCCATTTTTAAACTGAAATACAAATATTTATGTAATAAAATGATATATAACAACAATACTGGACAGAGGCAACATCACAGAAAAAAAGAAATTAACGATTACGGAAAAAATCTTTATTTCGTTTTCTTCCATTTCTAAAAGACAAAGTACCGTCCCAATGAGTATTTTTACAAATTGGTAAAATTATTCGACACATAGTTTTATGCGCCGAGAAAAATTCCTGATGCATATTTTTACGCATTGGTAAAATTTCGATGCGTACTAAACGCGTAATTACACATTTTGGCGAACTCTGGTCAGCACATCACTTGAGCACTCCCGTGGAGAGAGCTACCGCACGATGTCACTCGCCAGCAAGTCAAAGATGACATCATCACGTGACACAGTGCTCGTAAGGTCCGGTAGAAAATCTAAGTGGATGGTTGCAGGGGTTGAAATATTTCGATTGAGCAATCGAAATATTAAAAAATATGTAAAAAAAGACCTCTATCCGTAAATCAGTAAAATTAAGCAGAAATCCGTAAAAGTTGGCAAGTATGCAAGTCCATTTTTGAAGATTTCCCCATTTTGGCAACGACACACGATGCTTTTGTCCTGTCACATGCATATTTTTTTGCAATGTTACTATCTGGGAACATTTTCTTAAAAAGCACACTTGCATGGTCAGCACAGCTTAAATTAGGTAAGTTATGTTACACGAGGAATGAAGTAAACAAGCACTCGGCACGGATAATGGAATTGGAAGAGGAACTATCTCGAGCAAAATTTAATGTTTTGGTATTTTCTACGCACTTAGAATTGTCCAGGTGTTTTTGCATACGAATGTGATTAATGATATCTCCTTTGCCCTTGTGGACAACAGAAAAATCACATCTACAAATAGAGCAAAAGGCAAATTGTTGGCCCTTCCTTGATTCGATTATACACGGATAATCTGTCGTATAACACTTCTTAAAAACAGACTGATATTTTCTACCAGCCATCGCGTGATTAAACATGTGCATGAAAAGTTCTCAGATGAGAAATTCCTGTGAAGAGAGACGAAGTACATCAAACAAACCAAAACGCGCTTCTGATACCGTCAACAGACAAGAAATCTGCGTCAGTATGTACGGCCAACGCCAAGCCTGTTCCTGCTCCGTGCCTGCAGCGCCAGATATCATTAGCGGACAGAAGAGTAAACATTGCGACCAACTGCTGACTCAGAGGGGAAAGGTCGCTTCTCCGCTAATGAACCGATGCCTCGGAGAACTTCGAACTTTTCCCCTCGTTACTTTTGAATTTATGCTACGGAAATCACGATGGAATCCGGCAATATTCATTTATAATCTGAAATTCCGGGAAATGTAATGAAATCCGGCATTGCCGGCCGAAACCCTGAGGGTTGGCAGGTCTGTGCAATTAAATGCATAAATATAACCTTAAAACTTAAATTTTTCTTCAATGGAATATCAACCAAATTTTCTAGACAATTTTTATTGAAAAAACACAATTTAATCATTTTTATTTGGTTCTCTGTATGTTCTCAAATAGAACATCTCTGCCATAAATTGATAGCAGTTAATGGGTCAAAATTTTCAAGCAATAGTTTTGCTTACTGTGCTTGCTACAGTCTATTTCCTAAAATCATTATTTGCATAAGCATTGTCTTGTCATCAAGAATATTGCCCATGACTCTCGTATTCTCTTAACTTCTGCATTGCTTAGCATAATGGTCAGCAGTATTTCAACAATTTGTGCTATGACCTTCGGGTATTAAAAATTGTTTGTTTTCAGTTTCGCCTGCAGTTTCTTCTGAGTTATTGATGGTCAAAAATGTTCAAACATTATGTTTTGAAGCTGCTCTCATTCTGTTAATTTTTTTTCTTTTCACTTCTTTTATTTTTGGTTAGGTTCTTCTTGGTGTCAAAACAAAAACAGGCTGTATAGCTTTCAAAAATGAATTTCATATCTCATGACAGAATGATTTTTGGTACTGTGTGGTTGCCAGTAGAGTACTGAATCATAGCCATACATCTACCTTAACTCAGACTGGAAGAAAATAGGATACCAAACTAGTCACCTTGTTTTAGACTCGCAACAATTCCTAACCACTAGACAGAAAAAATAAAGTTCAGTAGTTTCCTGTGTTGTTCTAATAAATATTATGTTAAAAACCATTGATAAACCATCACAGGTGTTGAAAAGATGTAGTAACAATAAGAACACATGCAGAGTTGCCAAATATGATTTGTCATTTTTTTCTGTTTGCTACACCAGACGCTCCAAGTACTATGAATTCTCTGTAGTCACTATGAGAATTGTCGATCCGCTATGGAGTATGGGAAACATCGAATATACAACTGATATCGAAAATCTCTGTGAAATAATGTTATTCAACATTTGTGCAAAGCTTATTTACATGTTTTCAACACTCATTAAACACTTTTTGGGATTATTTATTGGATTAAATATTTTGACATTTGTTCGATATAATTTGGGCATTGTCATGTCGTCTGCCAAACAAAAATTATTGTTTTAGCACAGATGGAAATGTTCCATAATTTTCTAAATTTTTAATTTTTCTTATGCCAATGTGAGTTTTCCCCCTTTCCGGTTATATTCTCATTTCATATTTTTCTGATTATATTCGTTGTTCTTAATATCTTTGGTAATAGTGAAATCGAACGACTTCATATTTTAAGATTTTTTTTTTCTAGTATTATACATATCACTAAGCTGTTTTCTGGGATTCAGAGGTTAGCTCCACAAAGAAAAACAAACTACCAGATTTTTTTTTTTTTTTGACTGATTATTTACTTACCGTTGCCGTATCAAACTTCTCCATTTACAGCAATCTTGACATACAACTCGGGCTTCACTGACATCTATCACACGACACACACAAAATCTTCTATACTTCATACTCATGATCTTTTTCTCATGCAGACACTCCTGAATCTGATCCTCCCACAACTTCCTTGGCCTTCCTCTGCCTTTCCTTCCTGCCACTTGGACTAAAACAAATTGCTTAGTAAGCATCTCCTCACTCATCCTCTGCCTTTTCTTCCTGCCACTTGGACTAAAACAAATTTCTTAGTAAGCATCTCCTCACTCATTCTTTCAACATGCCCAAACCACTGAAGACTATTAGTCTCCACCTTGCTAACAACATTTTGCTTTACATAACACAACTGCAACACATCTTCATTCCTCACACAATCATAACGTGCCCCCCCCCCGTAAGTAACACATTTCTCCAGCACACAAACTACTCCTATGTTTCTTCTGTAATACTCACATTTCACTGCCATACATCACAGTAGGAACAAATACAAATGGGTTCTCAAGAGAGTCCATGCAGGACTCTCTTGAGAACCCATCATTCCTGTGATAACCTCCCAGAGCAGCTATGACTTTCAATAAAGAATTCACTCGCCTACTAATTTCACCATCCGATTTATTCTTTCTGTCAAACATGCTTCCTAAATACACAAACTCACTCACCTGGTCAATAAATGTGCCATTTAGACTTATATTACATTCAGTATTACCAGTTTCTTGCTCAAACACCATAACTTTGGTTTTCCCCTTATTTATACTCAGCTTGAATTTCATGCAAACTTCGTACATCCGGGACAACATACTCTTCAACTCACTTGTACTCTTTGCCAACAGGACAGTGTCATCAACATGCAGCAAACTGTATACATGGATATCACCAAGACATAAACCAGTATTATATATTTTGGCATCACGCATGCATGCATCCATAAATGCATTAAACAGCCATGGTGACTCTTGCACCAACAGAAAACCATTTGGATAAAACACCATTCACTCTTACACAAGCTCTACTACCAGCATACATGGATTTTATACTTTTAAGTAGATTCCCAGTAACACCATATTCATTCAATACGTTCCACAGAAGTGTCCTATTTACTGGGTCATAAACTTTATCTAAATCTATGAAGGCAGCAAAAACTTTCTTACCAACAGCCAGATACTTTTCAATCATTATGCGCAATGCAAAAATTTGGTTAGTGCAGCCTTTACCCGGCAAGAAACCACTCTGAACATCCCACATTTTCATTGATGGAAGACCCATACTTTTTCAATAATGACCTTACCAAACACTTTCCCGGGCACACTCAGTAGGCTAATACCACAATAGTTCTTACAGTCAGTCTGATCACCTTTTCCCTTATACAAGGAAACAATGATAGCATCCTTCCAATCTCGAGGGACCATTCCTAGCTCCCAGCAGAACTGGCAAATTTCAGTTAATCAGTCAATTACAGTCACCACGCTTTTTCAACATCTCTGCAGTTATGCCATCAACTGCCAGAGCCTTGCCATTCTGAAGATATTTTACAGCTTTACATACCTCCTCTCTTGAGATTCCTCCTGTGTTTCCATCCTTCACTGTGACATGGTCTGCTTCTGCCTCAGAATCACCTTTGCTTTCTTGATCTAATAACTCACAGAAGCATTCATCCCATCTTTCACTTAACTCATTGGGCTCCTATATCATTTCCCCGATCCTATTCTTCACACAACTTACAGCTTTGTTCCCCCCATTTTTTCTGAGTCTCGTGTACTTTCAGAAAGTCTTCCTATCTTTCCAAAAAGCCAGTTCATGCCTTTCCACTTTCTCCTTCCTATCTTTTGCATTACTGTGGCGAACCAGCTTAGCAGCTTCACGCTTCTTACAGCGATATGCATCCACAGAGGCTTTACCTTGCTACATCCCCAAATAGGCTTCCTTCTTTCTCTTTACTGCCTCTTCAATCTCACTATTCCACCAAGCATCACCTCTATTGTTACCCACTATTGTGGTGCCACAGACCTCTTTAGCAGCAGTGACAACACAGTTCTTAAAACATTCCCACTTCTTTTCTACATCCCTCTCACCAGACTTCAGTCGTTCTCTGAGTCAGTCAGAATACTGCTGATGAACTTCAAGGAGCCTATCAACCTTTATTCTTTCTATCCTGGGTCTCTTCCTATTCCTTTTCCTCCAACCAACATTAAGTTTCACTCGTGACACTACCAAGTAATGATCAGAACCAACATCCGCACCTCTCATCACACGGGTGTCAACAACTAAGTGTTTCAAGCGCTGATCGTAGACAACAAAATCTATCACACTCTTTTGACCAAGGATACGATTTTTCCAAGTATATGTGTGAATATACTTGTGGTTGAAAAATGTATTAGATACACACAAACCATTCTCAATGCAGAGTTTAATGAATCTTTCACCATTATCATTCACACAAGGATCATTGAACTTACCCAGAACATTGTCAGAAATTACATTCTGCACACCTACTCTAGCATTGAAATCCCCTGCTATTATAACTTTCTCCTTAGCACCAAACTGGCTCAAAACAGCTTTTAGGTCATTCCAGAAATCTTCCCGAGTCACAAGGAGCATACACTACAACAATTGCAACTCTCTGAAGTTTCAGTTTCAAACGAATCCAAAGAATTATCTCACTAATGCAGCTATAGTGCATCAAGTTGTTTTTCATCTTTTCACTTAAAATCACACCTACACCAGCCTGTCCTCTCACATTATCAAACACTCCAGACCACACACTCACCATTCCATTCACTTCTTCTATCCCAATTTCCTTCTTTTTGGTTTCACTTACACACAGCACATCCAATTTATACTTGTTCATTTCTTCAATCATCTCATTCATCTTGGCATTTATACCTCTAGTATTCCATACACCAATTTTACACTCACTCAGCCGTGATCTCTTTCTCATACACCTTTTAGAAATTCCAGGCCTATTCCGTAGTGGACCGTCCTTCTCAAGTGTGGTAGGTCCACCATATCCCACACTAGAGTCCGGAAATTTATTTCTTTGTGTCTTTTTAATCAGTTAGATACATCAGTGTTGTAGATTAGCCCTCAGCTAACAGTTCCAGTTAGTCATTCAACTTGAAGGATTCTGGAACAAAACCCAGTGAGTTGGAGTCTTTTTGCCAATGTCACACAGAATTAGCTGGCACCTCTCCAAGATTCACAGAGGCCCTCGTTGATGTTCTGTGTGCCATTGCCCACGAAGCGCCCCGAGGAGGCAAACCCATCTCTCACTAAGATCTAAGTCTGTTCTTCAGGACCAATCGGTACGAAACATATTTTTCCTCCTACCACTTTTTAAAGCTGTATTAAATTTAAAAATTGGATATTAATTTCCCCTTGAAGAAATCGGCCATTTCCATGACTACTAAAATTATCACAGCAGAGTGAACAATGCAGTATCTATTTTTGGTATTTAATTTCGCTGAAAAACTTGTTTCCCTGTTGCTGAGTAACATTTTGCTGTATTTAAGAGGCAGAGCAAGATTTTTTTTTATTTTGTTTAAAGTGAAATTGTTCCAAAAAAGCTACTGCATGCAGAGGAAGTACGACCCTATGTGGAATGAAAGACGGTGATGGAAAGTGAAGTCCCGATTTTGAACTTTAATTTCTTACTGTAAACAAAAGGATAAATGTTTGCCCTTTTTGTTTGTGCCTAAGCAATGAGAAACCATGCATTGTGAAACTTAACTTTAAAAAACGAGCTTCTGAAGACTGTTGTGACATCACAGTTTCATCTAAAGCCACAGGTGCCCAATCTTGATATGGTTACTTCGTGCCCAATTTCAGTGGCAAAACAATAATGGCTGCCCCTTTTCTCGATGAGTCAATCTAGAAATAGATCACACCCACTTACTTGTGGAAGGGCTGTTTTTCACCATGCGTGAGTTGAATGATTTGAAAGTGTGTTTCCTAATTGACAGGAGTATTTTTTAAAAACGCAAATAAATTCTTTAGCAGTGAAAAAATAATTTGGTAATTATACCAAATAATCACCAGTCCATGTGGACAGGTACATTTTCAAGTGTGGTGACTAAAGTAACTTTTTCTACTGGCCACTTTATTTTATCCAGTGGCAAGTGGCAACCACTAATTTTAATCTTTACTGGTGTATATAACTTGGTCTGTGAAATTGATTTGAAAAAATTTACATAGTTTCTGAAGATGAAATTTTGACTGACCACTTGTTCTAGCATGTTATAAAGTGTACACTTTAGTAAAGATTAAAATTAACGGCCACCACTCACCACGCGGTGACTGGATAAAATAAAGCGGTCATTAGAAAAAGTTACTGTAGTTTCCATGCTCGAAAATTTGCCTGTCTGCATGTACTAGTGGCGAGCCAAATTAGTTTTTCGTAGCTGAAGAATTTAGCTATAAAAATAATGCATTTTCTAAAACATTAATGTTATAGAAAATGCATTCTGAAATCATCCAACTCACACATGCTGAAAAACAGCCTTTTCCTCTGCAAATAAGTTAGTATGATCTATTTATAGATTCACTCTTCAAGAATGGGGGCAGCTATTTTTGTTTTCTCGCTTAAATTGGGACACAAGGTAACCATATCGGGAATGGACACCAGTGGCTTTAGATGGAACTGTGTCACAACCCATCTTCAGCAGCTTGTTTTTTATAAATTTTAGTTTCTCTGAAAGTGCATGATTTTCCATTGCTTAGGCAGTTCTTGCTTATCAACAAACGAAGAGGACTAGCATTTTTGCTTTCTGCTGCCGTTTTTCATTCCACACAGAGTCGCATTTCCTCTGCATGTGTGAATTTTACTTTAAACAAAATAAGAAAAAACTGTTGCTCTGCCCCTTAATACAGTAAAATGTTACTAAGGAATAGGGAAACACAAGTTTTTCAGCAAAATTAAATATCAGAAAAATATACTATATTGTTCACTTTGCCATGATAGTCATTTTGCGGGTTACGGAAATTGCCGATTCCATATTACCTATTTTGACATTTAATTTAGCTTTAGAAAAAACAAAAAAGGAAAAAATACTTTCCTTACTGATTAGTTTTGAAGAACAAGCTGTTAGAAATAACAAAAACTGTACTTTACTAGAAAACTAGAAAATACTTTTTTTAAATACGAAGTTGCTCTTTTTCACTATTACTGAAGATATTAAGAATAAGAACATAACCAGAAAGTGGGAAAAACGCATCTTGGGGGTAAGAAAAATTTGAAATTTAGAAAATTATGGAACATTTTCATCCGTCATAAAACAACACTTTTGGGCCGCAGACAGCATGAAGACGCCCAAATTACATCAGACAAATGTTGCAATATTAAAAACATCTAATAAACAGTCCCCAAAATGTTTAATGAATGTTAGAATTTTGAAAACAGGAAAATAAATATTGCGCAAATGTTGAATAACATTATTTCATAGATTGTTTATTTCCGTTGTGACTATGGAGAATTCATAGCACTTAAAATATCTGTGATGGGCATACAGGGCAAAATGACAAATCATTAAAATTCTACCAAGACTAAACATTTTCTGGGGAGGGAATCCCAGACATTCCAATTGAATCAGGATATTTAGCAACTCTATATATGTGTTCTCATTTCGCGTCACTACTACTTCTCAACGTCTGTGAAGGTTCATCAGTGTTTTTAACATAATATTTATTAGAACAATGCAGAAAATTACTGAACCTTTTTTCTTCTGTCTAGTGGTTGGTTAGGAATCTGTGTGAGTCTGTAAAACAAGGTGAAGAGTTTGGTATCCCATTTTCTCCCAATCTGAGGTATGGTAGATGTATGGCAATGATTATGCTATGAGATATGAAATTCAATTTTGAAAGCTACACAGCTAATTTTAATTTTGACACCAGGAAGAGCTTAGTCAAAAATAAATGGAATGAACCAAAAATATTTAGCAGAATGGAAGCAGCTTTGAAATATAATGTCCGAACATTTTTGGCCATCAATAACTCGCCAGAGCCTGCTAGAGAAACTGAAAACAAGCAATTTTTGGTACATGAAGGCCATAGCACAAAGTGTTGAAATACTGTTGACTATATTATGCCAAGCAATGCAAAAGTTAAGAGAACACAAGCGCTGTGGGAAGGGGCGGTTTACCATTGGGCCAACCTGGGCGCCAAAATTTTGAGAATACATGTGGCGCAAGACGTTTTACCTCATCAACCCCCCCCCTAGCAAGAGAATCAAATGGGATTTTTCTTTCATTTTTACAAATTATAAACTGAGTAGTCATCATCATCATCATTGTCAACCATTATCAATCCACTGCTGGACGAAGGTCTCCCCAAGTTTCCTCCACAACGGTCTGTCTTGTGCCAGTCTCCTCCATGTCACTCCTGCATACTTTCGAATTTCATCCACCCATCTCCCATGTGGTCTTCTTCTGGGTCTTTTCCTGTCCCTTGAAATCCAATCTAAAATTTCGGCTGTCCATCGATGATCTGTCCTTCTGGCAGTATGTCCAGCCCATTGCCATTTCAGGGATTTAACTCTGATCATGATGTCTTCCACTCTTGTCATTTTTCGGATCCACGAGTTCCTCTTCTTATCTCTCCTGGTTACACCAAGCATGCACCTCTCCATGCTTCTCTGGGTTGTCTGCAGCCTTTGTATGTCTCTTTTAGTTAAGGTCCACGTCTCTGCACCATACGTAAGCACTGGAAGGATGCATTGATCAAACACTTTTCTTTTAAGACATAATGGCATATTGCTCTTGAAAATTATGCTGTTTCTTCCAAAAGCTCTCCAGGCAAGTTTTGTACGCCGATTAATTTCTTCATCAATGTGACCCTCACTTGATATCTGCTGTCCAAGATAAACGTACGTATCTGTTATCTCCAGCTTTTCTCCATCAATCGATAAATCTTCATTTCTTGTAAAAGCATTGAACATCACTTTTGTCTTCTGAAAGTTTATTTTTAATCCCACTTCTTTACTCTTGTCAGCAAGTTCCTGGATCATACTCTGCAGCTCTGACGGGGTAGTTGCAAAAATGACTACGTCATCAGCAAAACGAAGGTGGGTTAGATAATCTCCATTAATCTTTATCCCCTTGTTTTCCCAGCTCAGTGACTGAAAAACACCCTCCAATGTGGCATTAAAGAGCTTCGGAGATATTGTGTCACCTTGTCTCACTCCCTTTCCAATTTTTATGTGTGTTGTATTTTCAAACAGCCTAATCTTTGCACTTGCATTTTCATAGATGTTATTAATAATATTAATGTATGCATCTTCAATACTGCAGGTTTTCAGAGCCATTGTAACTGCTGATGGTTTCACCGAATCAAAGGCTTTTTCATAATCGATAAAAGCCATGCACAATGGAAGTTCATATTCCCTCGCTCTTTCAATTAGTTCTCTCAGCACATGGATATGATCTATTGTGCTGTAGCCACTCCTGAATCCAGCTTGTTCTCTCGGTTGAGCCATGTCCAGTGTTACCTTCAAGCGGTGTGAAAGAACTTTAGTGAAGATTTTATAAACTACTGATAGGAGGCTCATAGGTCTGTAGTTTCCGAGATCTTCAATGTCACCTTTCTTATGTAGCAGGATCATTGTAGCGGTGTTCCAATCCTCAGGAATCTTTCCTTCATTAAGGCATCGAGTGAAAATTTGGGCGAGTACTGTTTCGATTTCTCCACTTGCTTCTTGTATGATGTCTACAGTAATTCCATCTTCTCCTGGAGCTTTTCCTCGCTTCATGTTCTTGATTGCATGTGCAACTTCTGCTGGAAGGACTGGAGGAACTCTGGTACTGGTATCTTTCATGATGTCTGGAGTGCATGTATCATCCCTTTCATATAATTTGGAATATAAATCTTTCACTCTTGTCAAAATTTCGCCTCTATTTCTTGTTACAGAACCATCTTCTTTTCTCAGTGCCATAATCTGTTTTCTTCCCTTACTGAGATGTCTCTTTGCTATCTTTAGGCTTTGGTTGTTTTCAATTGCTTTCCTCACTAGTTCACAGTTGAATTTCCTTACGTCTTCAGTGATACTTTTTCTTACTGTCTTGCATAGCTCTATATATTCCACTTTGGAAGTCACATCTTCTTTAGTTGTCCTCATCTCTCTTCTTTTTGCATCAACATTTTGGTTTTTCCTGATAATTTGTTCACATGCAACTTGTTCTTAGACCCAGCTAATTTTGTTGCTGTTTCCATAAGAGCTTTGGTTACTTTTCTGTTAACTTCAGAGATGTCCACTTCTTCCGATGTTAGGCCTTCTAAAGCAGAGAACCTGTTCTTCAGTTCCAACTTGAAGGTATTATGGTGTTTTTTAAGGTTGGTTATGTCAATAGATTTTGTTTGTCTTATGAGCTTGCCACGTTCAAGTTTAGTGTTGAGGTGCATCTTACATCTCACCAATCTATGGTCACTACCTGTGTTGAACTTGTTTAGCACACTGCAGTCTTCTATGACGAATTTTTTGTTACACATAATAAAATCAATTTCACTTGTCGTCCCATTTGGATGTCTCCATGTCCATTTCCTGTGTGGTTTTTTCTTGAAGAAGGAGTTCAAGATGAAAAACCCTTCTGCCTCTGCAAACTCAACGAGAGTATTTCCACGCTGGTTTCTGTTGCCCTGACCGAATTTACCTACTGAAGTTTCATTCTGTTGCCGTTGCCCTATTTTTGAATTGAAATCTCCCATAATTATTTTCAAGTGCTGCTTACCTTTATTATTTAGATGACAAATTTCCTCATAAAATTCTTCAATTTCTTCTTCAGGATGACTTGTGGTGGGTGCATAAGTTTGAATAATCTGAGCCTGGTATCTTCTCGATAGTTGGATAACGAGTCGTGCAGCTCTGTCAGAGGAACTTTCAACTTCTACCACTTTATCCTTCAGTTTCTTGTTTATTATAAATCCAACACCACTAGTTCTGCCAGTATCTGTCCCACGATAGTAGAAGAGATGTCCACTTTTCAGTTCGATGAGATCTTCTCCTTTTCTCCTTACCTCACTTAGCCCCACGATGTCCCACTTGATCTTTTGTAGTTCCTCTTCCAATTCAAGAAGCCTTGAATCAGAAGATAGGGAGCGTCCATTGTATGTTGCCAAGGTCAGCATCAGATGGCAGCCTAGTCCGGTCCTCCGGGGATTCTTAGCACCCTCTGCTTTCATGTCGCACTGGCCACTGCCTTGGCCAGGTACATTCCAGCTGCCGGAGACTGAGGGCCAAGATTTAAGTTGTGGAGTCATTTTGGAGGGGTTCGGCCATAACTCACCACGCTGGCCAAGCGGGTTGGTGAGTGTGGGATAGCATTTCCTCTGATCCCGATGGTATAGTTATACCGCTATTGGCGGTCGTCAGAGCCCCTTTAGTGGGAACAGGATGCACCACGAGAAGGCGGGGTATAATACCTTTAATGCTTACAAAAATATTAAAGGGTGTTAATACATTCGATGTGTTTAATTATTAAAAATATTAATTCAATTTGAAAGTGAGTTCAGTAAGGCTCAGAAGTCTCCAAGGAAGTTATTTCTTCCTACTTCCTGGCAAGGTCAAAACTCAGAATAGGTCAGAGAGGGGAAGCATTTCTTTTACTGAGCTCGCAGACAACGGGCAACAAGAGTGGGAGAGCTGCCCTGGTGGCGCAGTGGTCTAAGGCGCTGGCCTCTGATCATTCGTCCGTAAGGGGTCCGGGTTCAAATCCCGGTCAGGCATGGATGTTGTGTTTGTCTTACGGCACTGGCTCTATCCCTTCCCTGGAACCAGTGACCCTAAATTAGGGACGGGCGACTACTTATAGCCCATTGAGTTGCTCACGGTGGTCGTTAAACCTCCAATCAAAAAAAAAAAAAAAAAAAAGAGTGGGAGGCTAGGGGAGGGGCACTGCACTGGTGCATAGTTTTTACAAGGCACTGAAAAATCTGAGCGTGAGGACAGCCCTGGGATGTGGATTGAAAGACCGGAATCGGACTCCATGAATTCAAGGTCAGTACTGGTTAAAATGCATTCCATTTCAGCTTATGACACCAGCTGCCTGTTTTGGGACTCCCCTCCGCCGTCCCGTCAGTTTACATATGTGTTTTCATTCTCGCTTTGCTGTTTTAGGGCAAATCCTTACTATTGATCATCACCGTCAGCGAAAATGTCGACTACGAAGCTTTCTGGATGCAAAAATAGAAAAAGAAAGCTTAAAAAGATTGAAAAAGAAGGGCAACTGTTAAAAAAAATACCAAAACTAAAAAAACTTTTTAAACCGGCAGAAGATGACACAGTAAGTGAAAAGAAAATGCAGTGTTTGTTTGCAACT
This sequence comes from Macrothele yani, assembly GCA_039090855.1. Lineage (NCBI taxonomy): Eukaryota > Metazoa > Arthropoda > Arachnida > Araneae > Macrothelidae > Macrothele > Macrothele yani. Next base: position 17,040,727 of record CM077029.1, on the reverse strand, counting down.
TGCAAGATCTACCGATGAAGAAGTGAAGGAGTCAACTGAACAAGAACTAAGGGCTCATGGCGAAGATCAAATTTGTGAGTCTTCCGATGATGAGGAAGTAAGTCTAACCCAAATCTTGGAGGAAATTTTTAAGCTGTTGAAGGAAATGAACTTTTATTAAATCATATGATATTAGATTCTGCTAAATGGAAAGTAGAAGACTGATTTGTTGATTATATTACAAAAAATCCTCCGAATCAAAATTTAAACGAAATAGATTTTACAGTTTCAAAAAGATCTTATAGTGATTGATTTAGATCTGCCTGAAAAGGATTATTGTATAACCGTCTTCAAAATGGTGAAATTAAAAGAAGATCACATTTCTATTATATTTTTAGTCAACTGGGCCCGTTTTTTGTTTACCGTGTAAACTGTTTGCAAAGCGAGAGAGTTCTTTCTCAAGTATAGGTTTCAATGATTGGAAACAAGAAAACCTTGTACGAGCACATAAGTGCTTCATTTGAGCATGTAGAGTCTGTAAAGTGTTTCATAACACGTGCAGAGAATAGTGGAAAATTTGATTCTGCTGTAATTAAACAATTGATGAATGAAAACAATTATTGAAAAGTAGTACTTTTACAGATTATCGAAGTCATTAAATTTCTGTCTTCCCGTGGATTAGCATTTTGTGAAAATGAAGCGAACGACAAGATAGGGAATAATAATAATGGCAATTATCTAGGTATCCTTGAACTGATAGGAAAATTTGTTCTTTTTCTGGAGCAACATTTAAAAAATTTTGGAAATAAGGGTAGTGGAAATGTTTCATACCTTTCGAAGGATGTATGTGAAAAATTTATTTCATTAATGGCCTTATCAGTCACTGGCGCAATAGTTAAAGAGTTGAAGTCGAGCAAATATTACTCTATTATTATAGACTCCCCTCCAGATTTGTCAAAAGTTGACCAGTTGACTGTTATTTTTTGCTATGTTCTGGAAAATGGACAACCAGTGGAACGATTTATTTGTTTCTTGCCCAACACTGGTCATGAAGCAGAAGACATGGAGAAGGCTTTGTTGAAGCTGTTACAAGATTTAAAAATAGATGTTAAAGACTGCACAGGCCAGAGTTATGGCAATGCGAAAAATATGTCTGGTGAATATTCAGGCCTCCAAGCTCGATTAAAAAGTCATAACAGTTTAGCCGACTATATTCCATGCGCAGCACACTCTCTTAATTTGGTTGGTAAGTCCGCAGCGGGATGCTGCCTTTAAGCTACATCTTTTCTTATGTTCGTACAGGACATGTACAACTTTTGGTCATCTCCATCACATAGGTGGCAAATCTTGAAGACAAGTCTTCAAGATAGTTATAAGCTCCACAGCTAAATCTCCACTTCTTGTACCCAAAACGTTATGTAAAACCCGATGGTCAGCAAGGGTTGGTGCATGCAAGGCCTTACGCTCTAGTTATTCCTGCATTACAGATGCACTTCAAGACTTCGCAGAAAACACTGGTGAAAAATTACAAGCAAGAGTAGAAGCAGAAGGATAATTAAGTAAGATGAATTTGTTAGAAATCGGAGAAAGAATTGATAGTGGAAATAAAGCACTGCAGAAAGTGAATATTGACCTTTCAGTTGCTGTAGAACTGTACGATTCACTTATTAAATACACTGACGGGGGGAATCCCAAGACCACGAAAAAATAGTTGTAGAGGAATGAAATGGCGGCAGTACATTTGTATAGGTAACATATTTAATCGATTAAGGTTTCAAGATCGCAGCTTATTGTAAGCGCAAGAAGAGCCATTTTAAATGTGAAATGCTGGTACATTAATAACCGGTGTAACCGCCAGAATGTTGAATGCAAGCATGGAGTTCCATGCCTGTTGCACTTGGTCGGTCAATACAGGGACGGTTAATGCTGGTTGGGGGTGACTGGAGTTGTCGTCCAATGATGCCCCATACCTGCTCGATTGGTGAAAGATCTGGTGATCTAGCAGGCCACGGCAACATGTCGACAGTCTGTAGAGCATGTTAGGTTACAACAGCCGTATGCGGGCGAGCGTTATCCTGTTGGAAAACACCCCTGGAATGCTGTTCATGCATGGCAGCACAACAGGTTGAATCGCCAGACCGACGTACAACTGTGCCGTCAGGGTGCGTGGGATAACCACGAGAGTGCTCCTGATGTCATAGGAAATTGCTCCCCAGACCATAACTCCAGGTGTAGGTCCAGTGTGTCTCGGCCGCAGACAGGTTGGTTGCAGGCGCTCACCTGGCTTCCTGCTAACCAACACACGGCCATCACTGGCACCCAGGCAGAACCGGGTTTCATCAGAAAACACAACAGATCTCCACTCCGTCCTCCAATGAGCTCTAGCTTGACACCACTGACGTCGCAAACGGCAGTGGTTTGGAGTAAGTGAAATGCACGCTACAGGGCGTCTGGCTTGCAGCTGTCCTTCAAGTAACCGATTTGTAACAGTTTGTTGTGTCACTGTGGTGGCAACTGCAGCCCGAATTGCTGCCGGAGACGCGGTACGATGCGCCACGGCTATACGCCATACACGGCGGTCTTCCCTCTCAGTAGTGCCACGTGGCCGGCCGGAACCCAGTCCTCTTGAAGCAGTACCTTCCCTTGACCACCGCTGCCAACAATCATGCACCTAGTGGCTACATTCCTGCTAAGTCATTCTGCAATATTGCAGAAAGAAAATCCAATTTTTCTCGTAGCCCTATTACACGACCTCGTTCAAACTCCGTGAGCTGTTGATAATGGTTCTTCGTCTTCTTAAAGGCATTCTTGACTAACATCAACACACTACATCGAATCTCAACAATAACTAACGCTCACGAACGTTACAGCGCGTATTTGCAGCAAACCTGCTTTGCATGTTCCAAGGGGCGCTACTAGCGCCACACGTATGCGCCGAGCGCGAAATTTGCATAGACGTCATCTTACGGATGTACTCTCACCGCCTACCAACTGTCGTTTATCTAACACAACCCCTTCTTGGTGTTGGGATTTTTTTCCATCAGTGTATTTAAGTGATCTCTGGAATAAATTTGATAAATATGAGGAAGACGGAAAACTTTCGTCACAGTGCGACAAATATAAGAAGAATGTTACCAGAACCCGTTGGAGAAAAGTACAATTTCAAGAGATGAATGGCAATAAAGAAACTGTTTTACATGGAAAGGGGAATATGCAGATATGCGTTTTCCATACGATCATTGATAACTTGGTGCAGCAGTTGAAACGTCGACGAAATGCGTGGAGAGCATGTTTGTGGTTCTAACGCAATTATCAGATGTTGGTGAGACAACAATATCTCTCTACTGACAGTTTACTCTAAAGATTTAGGCCCAGAATTTGAACAAGAATGTCATCATTTCCAGAAATTTGGAATAATTTAGGTAGAGAAGCAGTGACAGATTCAAGCGTTAGTGTTCCTGTTAAGAATATGATGAAACTGATTAGGGAAAAAGGAATTGATTCAACTTTTCCGAACATTGATGTTATCCTAAGGATTTACCTATGTATAACCATCAGTATTGCTTCTGGAAAAAGAAGTTTTTCTCTTTTGAACATCATCTACAATTATTTGAGGACATCTAGTTCTCAAGAAAGAACAAATGCATTGGCAACTTTATCACTTAATTCAAACATTGTAGAAACATTAACATTTGATGATATAGTAGAGGATTTTGCCACAAAGAAATCGAGAAAAAAATCTTTTAGCGGTGAGTGATTTTACTGTATATAAGTTATGTTCATTCATTTCTTCTATCTCTCAGTCACTTAATCGATATACAATAAACATTGGTAGCAGCACTATCATTATATTTTTAAAAAATTCTAAAATTAATATTGCATACGTTGTAAATTTAAATCCAAAATTTTGCAGGCAAATGTTTCAGAAGTGTGTTAAAAAAACAATTTAATTTATAAATATAAAAATTTACTGTGAAATGATGTTTTAAAACTATGCGAATTAAACTTGTGGGGAAACGACATTTATAAATTTTTATTTCAATGCCCAGTTTTAAATAATACATGTGCTAAAAATTTTCAGGGTTGGGTTGCTCTTGAGAATATGCTGATTCTTTGTGTGATAAAAAATCTATATGTGATATGTAATTTAAGTATGAAATTCTAATCGGCCTCAAATTTTTTACAATAAGTTTACTTAGGGGCATCTGATTTTTCTTGGCCCAGGGCGCTGTTAGGCTTAAATCCGCCCCTGGCTGTGGGCAATATTCATGACAAAACAATGCTCATGCAAAAAATGCTTTTAGAAAATAGGCAGCAAATAAAGTAAGCCAAAAGTATTGCTTGAAAATTTAGACCCATTCATTGCTATCAATTTATTGTGGAGAGATTTTATTCATGACCATAGTGAGAGACCAAATAAAAATGATTAAATTATTTTTTCAATAAAAATTGTTTGTCTAGAAAATTTGGTTGATGTGGTTGAAGAAAAATATAACTTTTAAGTTTATATTTATGCATTTAATTGCACTGAGCAATAGACAGTGGAACTACTGAAATTTAGCTATGTCTAAATATATGAAAGGTATCAGTGCAATAATAAAATGTGTATACAACGTGAAATAGCAGTCAGTAAAGAGGCAACTAAATTTTGCCCACAACCGGCCAATGGCCACTTGAAAAAATCACCGATTTGAATCTTTAACTTGTGTGTAAAGCATGTAAATGATGCTGGAAAAACAGACAATGCTGTGTTTCTGTATAACTAGAAACACTTAGGGGAAAGTACTCTTACCGTAGAAAAAATAAGTAGAAATTAGCAGATGGTCAGCATTTGAAGGTAAAGGGGCTTCTCTTCTTGAATTGCATGTACGAGTTCCCATATACTGACTATTTATATACAATGAACTTCAGTAGAATTTGTGTGTTGGTAAATTGTAGTGTAGTCATGATTCTGCTGGCAATGGGCCATAAAGTTTTTTTCTTTTTCTGTTTACAATATCCAATAAATTAAGGAGTTGTAATCTAAAGTGCTATTTAATAAGAATTCTGAGATGAATGTATATTTTCATGAAGATCTGCATCAGAAAAAAATGTGAATTTTTTGTTAATTAATGAGAGGTATCATACACACACCATTGAATCAGTGTAGGATTTACATACCTACTCAGGGCTTGAAAAATACCATGCCTGAAGTATGTAAATTATTAACCTGGGTAGGTAAATAAAAAATCTGGTTGCCTGGACCAGGCAACCAAATTTTAAAATAAAAAAGTGTGGAATAGAATTTTCTACTTCACACACAAAAAAAGACAGTTGTTACATGTCTTGTTTCATTTTGCTGCTAATCACCGGAAGTTGTATTATTGTTACAAAATCGCAAGGACAGAACAGTATAACTTATTTAATTATGTTCTGCTCTAGGTTCAGAAATTAGAACCACCATATGTAGTTTTGCTTCAAATGTTTATAATCAGTGACGGGATGCATGCCTCCGATGGAAATAGCTCGCAGTGTTTAGCGACAAAGCGCGAAAACTTGAATGAAAGGATCATGGCAGAATCATTTCTTAAATACCAATTTCATCATCATGCCATTTCATACTGATTTCAGCATAATCATCATCTTAAAACTTGAGATGCATACTTTTGTTTGGATTGAACATTTTTAATACAGACCCTTAAAACGGAAATGCAGAACATATAAAAAAATCATAATAGGTTGCTTGCCTTTTGTACACATTTCCCTGCACGTTTTATTGTTTTGGCTAGCTTGGTTCAGGCCTCTGGTGCAGTGGTCCTTTTTCGTTTTCAGATTCATTTAATGCCTGGTGAATGCATAAGTTCATGAAGTGTACTGCATTAATGACTAGGCCCCAACAGCGTCTACTTCCCCTCCAACCCCTCTTTACCAGCGTGTAAAACCCAACTTTTGTTGGTTGATTGACATTTATAAAAACCAAAATTTGTGAACTCAAAACCTACTGACCTACTGACATAACCAACAAACATAAACCTCCTATTTACATACATACAAAATTCCAAACAAAAAAATTAAAAGCATATATACAACTACACTGGTGTGCAAAAATTAAGGATGAAGAGGAGAAATTAGCCTAACAGCAGAATGAGCAGGCAAAACGGACCGAAAGACCACTCGGGAGATAGACTAGGGCATGTGCATATATGCAGCATGACGGGGGGTATAAAGCACGCAGCCAGTGTACGCTCAGCAATTCGGTGAAAGCTATTGCACGGTGTACATCGGTTTGGACGACGCCGAGTTGCTGCTACCGTGTGGTATGGACAACAGGCATCCAGTAGACGACATATGGATGACTTTACCCGAGGTAGCGTCATTGGGAAGTTGGAAGAAGGTCGAAGTGTGACTAGTGTGGCCGAGGAGTTCGAGATCACTCACAGCATCATTTCACAAGCTTGGAGAGCATTTCAAACGGCGGGAACAGCTGTCCGAGAGTTTAGCAGTGGTTGTCCACGAGCAACCACAGCAGCGGACAACCGGTATATTGTCCTACAGGCGAGAAGAGACAAACGGCAGACAGCGGGAGAAATCGCAAGGCACGTGCAACAGACAACTGGACGTCCGTTATGGCGTTTTACCGTGGCCAGGGGGTCTATTTGCACGACGACCAGTACGGTGTGTGCCATTAACGCCTACTCATCGGAGACGGCGGTTTCTGTGGTGCCAGGAACACAAGAACTGGACACGTCAGCAATGGGGTCGAGTTCTCTTTACGGATGAGAGCCGTGACGAGCGATTCTGGACGTATTCACATCTGGAGAGAGCAGGGAACACGCAATCACACCTCCAACATCTTCGAAAGGGACCAGTTTGGAGGTGGCGGAGTTCTCGTTTGGGGCGGTATCATGCTTGGTAGCCGTACCGACCTCCACATCTTCCAAGGAGGTTCAGTCACTGGTGTCCTCTATTTTACCGAGGTTCTCCTGCCTCACGTGCGTCTGTTTAGAGGTGCTGTGGGTCCTGAGTTCCTCTTCAGGGACGACAACGTTACACCTCATCGAACAGTGGCTGTTGGAGAGTGAAGATATTCAACGCATGGATTGGCCCTCAAGGTCCCCGGACCTAAATCCAATCGAACACGTGGGGGATTTTCTCGGGAGACGCTTGGCAGCACGTCACCAACCGCCAGCAACGATTCCGCAGCTGCGATTGGCGCTACAAGAGGAATGGACCGCGATGCCTCAACAGCTCCTTGACAACCTCGTCCTCAGCTTGGGCAGACGTTGTAAATCCTGCAACGCAGTCAGGGGTGATCATATTGCTTACTAAAGACTGGATTTTTCTTGGCAGCCGCCTGTCACATGGACGTTTCTGTCTTTTGTCCAGTTGTGCTCGAAGCTACCTTTTCAATAAAGTGCCTTTGTATCCATTGGATTCCTTGTTTGGGCTGTTTTGCTCACTTGTCCCATATTCTTACATCTTGGGGATCTTATGGTATGATCTGAGTCGATGTGGAGCCCTTCTGCACGACGTTACATTAAAAAAACCGTCTCGTCCTTAGTTTTTGTACGCCAGTGCATTTACACACAACTTTACTTATTCCCTTCTATGTCATTCTTTCAGTTCCCTTTCCCAACACCTCACGACAACCAGAGCATTCAGTCACCACACCCAAGCCATTCCCACGCAGACTGCCTCAAGTACTTTCTACCCCCTCCGGGATCATCTTCAGGAGGCATTCCAGATGTTATCTCTCCTGCTATCGTAGTGAGAGTGAGCGACATGTTCGTCTTCCTCGCCCCTGTTCGAACGTCACTTACGAAAAACTTCCACCATGGTGTTGGGAAAGGGAATTGAAAGAATGACATAGAAGGGAATAAGTAAAGTTGTGTGTAAATAGTTGTATACATGCTTTTAATTTTTTTGTTTGGAATTTTGTATGTATGTAAATAGGAAGTTTATGTTCGTTGGTTATGTCAGTAGATTTTGAGTTTACGAATTTTGGTTTTTATAAATGTCAATCAACCAACAAAAGTTGGGTTTTACACACTGGCAAGAGGATTTGGAGGGGAAGTAGATGCTGTTAGGGCCTATAGTCATTAATGCAGTACACTTCAAGGAATTATACATTCACCAGGCATTGAATGAACCTGCACCAGAGGCTTGAACCAAGCTGGACAACCAAAATAATAAAACGTGCAGGGAAATGTGTACAAAAGGTAAGCAACCTATTATGATTATAATTGTATGCACGTAAATTACGGACAGTTGTGGCTTGTGCTATAGTTGTTCTAACACTGAATTACATATAAAAAAAGTTCACATTTTTTAACTTAACAAATATGAGGGTTCTGATTTGTTATCTTAAAAGATAAATTTTTCTGGGCATGGATATTTTTGAAGCCCTGCTGGTCATGCTGACTACAGTATTTCAAATTAATCTTGAAGTCAGTAAAAGTCACTTTTGCTAAATGATTATCCTAAAATCAAATTTAAGGTAGAAGGGCTGAGACTGGTGACCCACCACCTCAAGTTAATGATGATGTGAGGGTGAAGATCTTGCAGTCTAGCTCATATGCTGGTGTGCTGTCATTTAGTAATGGCCCACTGTGAAAGTACTATGTATTAGGTGTATAAATAAGTTTTAAAGTGATTTACAACAACTCAGCATATAATTTGAGAGAAAACAATAATACCTTTACGAATCAAAATATGCTTTGTCATTATCTATCACCTTCCGCCATCGGTCGGGCAGCTGACGGATTCCAGCCATGAAGAATACTTCATCATGTGGTGCGAAGAAGTCGTCTACCCATTTTTGTACTTCGTCACATGTCCGGAACTGTGCAGCAGACAAACCATGTTGCATCGATCGGAGCAAATAATAGTCTGAAGAGACTATGTCAGGACTTTACACTGGGTGCTTCAAAACTTCCCAGCCAAGCATCAATAACGTTTCCTTCACCAATTTTGTGACATGCTGCCTAGCGTTGTCATGCAGTAATTTCATTGGATGCAATCCTTTGCCTGTGAATGGACATTTCCAATAGATTTCCTGGTTCAGTCACAGCATTTGTTGCTTGTAGCGATCAGCAGTAGCAGTTTGACCCTGTTCCAATAATTCATAATAGAGCACATCCTTCATATCCCACCAGATGCACAGCAAAACTTTCTTGGAGTAAATATTGTGTTTTGGTGACCAAGTTGTTGCTTCACCGGGATCTAACCAGAGTTTTTTGTGATTGCGATTATCATACCATATCCACTTTTCATCACCCTTAATGGTTTTCCACAAGAAAGACTTTCTGTGTTGTTTATTCAACAGATTCAAACACTTCATGACACCCTCATCCTTGTTGTGGTGTAGGAAATGTGATAAAAATGTTTCTATACTAAGTAAATGCTTGGAAAATGATGGAAGTTTCCAGCTATTTGGGTAGATCACCCATCAAAATACAGTAAAACCTCTTTTAAACAACTCTTTTGTTAATCCAGAACTCTGTTAACTGATACCTCCCATTGTAGATGATGTGTTTTTTTTTTTTTTTTTTTGTTGTTATTTTATAATTTTCTGTCATCTCTCTGCATCTGGTCAGATGCCAAGGTCGCATATTCTCAGGCCTTGATTTCGTTTTTTTTTTTTTTTTTTTTTTTTTTCAGCTCTAGGAACATTTGCTAATGTCATTTTTTTTTACTAGCAAATTGCATTTTCTACTAGCGAAAGTTTATTAACATAATACGAAAAAGAAATTTTAACTTGTCCCCCTCTATTAGTCAATCATGACAAATTTTGATTTTACCCTTGTAACTGTGACATTGTAATGCTGAAAATATTACAAATATTTAGATATCACTCACCTTTTCATGACCTGACAGATTAATTCTAAGAATTTAATTCAAAGGCAAATATTTAAAGAGCATTTTTTTTTATTTAACTTTATTCACAAAATTCAAGAACACTATTCAAAATCTTAGGTTGTTTTCCGTATGGTTTATGATCTGGGTTTTAGGTTTTTTCATCATACCGCTTTGAAACAGCAGGCCTGGGGTCAAACTTGTCTTTGGACGGAACTCCAATACTCATGAGAGCATTCAATGTTTGTAAGTTTAATCTGCCTCTCCAATCACCCTGGATTCCTCATGAAACTGAATCCAACCTCACATGCAGAAGTAGATAAGGGAAATATACTGGATGTTTCTACTAGTGCCAAAATGTTTTTACAATGTTTGTACTTTTCAAGAAACATTCGTTTCTAGAAAGCAGTTGTTCCATTTTCTATGTGTCTTAAAATATTTCACACACACAATGCAGTGGCGATTTACAGTTCACACTAAAACGTTCAAAAAATTTCCACTAGCAACTTTTCCTAGAACCAGTTTTTATCATTAACAAAATGCATTTGCTTGCTAGCAATTTGCTACTAACTACCGGTAGAAATCGAGGCCTGCATATTCCCATTTCTTTGTCTTCCTCTTCATCTCACCAATCAGAAGTCAGAAGGGTAAGGAACACCAGCCAGCAGTAGAAGGAAGCCAATAAACTCTCAGCTCACTGTGTCTGCTTTGTTCTTGCTGGTTTTACCCTTGAAAAAGTTTGCTAAGTGGTCAATAAGATGGCTTCCACCAGATGAAAATGTCCTGTTTTGACAATGGAGCCAGTAATTTAGATTGTGAATAGACTGGAATGGAAGCAGATGAAACAATTATGAAGCCAGAGAAAAGGAATTTGACTTTGGCAGAACAACAATTGGCAGTATGTGATAATGACAAAAGGGAGTAGTATGTGAAGCATGGTGCAGACAAAAATAAAAATAGTGGATGCTAGTTGTGCAATGTTATGGAAAATGATGAAGACTGCAGATGACAAAAAATTGGACTGTACTTTATATAAATGGTTCATCCAGAAATAAAGTGTGCCAATACCAATAAATCCCATGTAGTACCAATGTAGTGTTCTCGATTATCTGAAATTTTTGATTTTTTTACAGTACTGCAGATGTGCCAACTCTCCGGATTTTCAGCTCTTCCTTCCACCCTCCGGATGAATGTTGAATTCTGATTTTCACTGAGAATTAGCCGTTAGGATAGTCGAAATCCCATCAACACCATGTTCGAATTGCCTGTGAAATCTTTATTTGATGCAAGGTGACATTACAGTAATCTGTTTTGTACTATTCCTCTCCTATCTGCAAAAAGAATGTTGCCCTGATGGAACAGTGGTCTAAGCACTGTCTTCTGACCCATCGTTGGAGATGGGTCATAAAAAAATTGCTTAAAATTTTTTTCTCCCAGTCAGATTGTCACACGATGCGTTCAAGAGCTCACTCACTCTGGCACTAGAATGCCGGGAAGATTCCGTAATTGATGACTGATGAGAACAGCGTGCATTCTAAGTGATGATAAACACTTGAGTCGCGGCAAATTCACTTAATGAAAAAAGGGAGTAGTTACAGTTGGCCTCGCATTATTACAAGAGGGGATGTTAGTACGATGCTTTTTGTTGTCTTCGCCTTTGCACACAACCTAAAGAATAAACGAAAAACAGTTGGCTGCTAATTTATTCATAAAAAACAACATGCAGGCCATTTTACGTTTCGATTGTTTTGTGGAATCGACGTACCTGAAAATTAATTTCAGTAGGGGAGGGAGTGTTTATTTTCACGCTGTTTTTTTTTTTTTTTTTCTCCAGAACTTTTAGCGGGCCAATAATACTACTTCTGGAAAATGTCATTAAAAATAGCGCTTGTGTGATTTTATGAGTTGTAAAAGTCTCCCGATTTTCAGATTTTGGGGATTGGCATGTCTGGTACTGTGGTCCCAATTAGATTTGTTAAGAGCTAATTTGCTTTGATACTGTGTGCACCAATAATTCCAGTACTTAGGAAACATCTTGATGACATCTTTTTGGATTTACTAAGAGTTTTTTTTGTCACATTCTAAATTTCTTTTTCATCCAATCTGTGTGTTATGTTTCAAGCTTTAAACTGGATTACAAAAATAGCCACAGGAAAGTAAATATGTCACCTGTAATGATGGAAAAAGTACTTTTTCTAACAACTGCCTGTTGATAAAGGTTCTCATATGAATTGGATAACAAAAATAGCCATCAGGGAAGTAAATATGTCACCAGTAATGATATAAAAAGTTATATTTTTTCTAACAGCTGCCTGTTGACAGAGGTTCTCATATAAGAACTGGCTACTCTTTCTCATTGTCTATAATGTGAGACATAAGTTTCGGATTCCCCTCAAAATTCTCCAGATTCAGGAGCAGCTTTGCATGTAATGCAGTCTGATTGGATCGTAGACACAAGGATAGCCATTGAGACACAAGATAACATTGTGATCCTCTGAATATTCTCCAAACATCACACTGCAGTTTCTCTGAAAGCTTATTTTATGGGTTTCGGTTGCATATTTTGAAACAATTTTTGATGCATGTTTATGATATAGTAAAAGCACTAATTTTTATGTCATGCAAAACATATCAATTGTGCTCATTTGGAATACTTGCAAGTTAATGAGGGATTTATATATGTTACATCTAGACTTGTGAATGAACATGTATCAAGTCATGGCTTTAAAGGGCACTAAATTTTCAAGTTATTAAGTCATTCCCTGTGCTTTAAAGGTGATATCTAACATGTGTGAGAGAAATTTTCTCAGATACTTCTTGTTTAACTACATATTAATAAGTGTAATAAAAATAATGAATTCCCTTTTAAATGCTTTTATTTTTCATTTCAGAATTTGGCTGAAGCTGAATACATCGTTGGAGTGTTTATGTACATGAGAATTTTAGGTTATCCAGCTGAGAAGATTTCAATTTTGACAACATACAATGGACAGAAGCATCTAATTCGAGATGTTGTGAACAAAAGGTGTGCAGACAACCCACTAATTGGTCGACCACACAAAATAACGACTGTAGACAAATACCAAGGACAACAAAACGACTACATCCTCCTGTCCTTGGTACGCACAAAAGCTGTGGGTCATCTTCGAGATGTTAGACGCCTTGTTGTTGCCATGTCTCGGGCAAGACTGGGACTTTACATATTTGCTAGAGTGTCATTGTTTCAAAATTGTTTTGAATTAACTCCTTCATTTAATATTTTAATGAGGAGACCTCTGCAGCTCTACCTGGTTCCACATGAGACACATCCGTGTTCAAGAAAATCAGAACAGCTTCCTAGTGGGGAACCATTCATCATTCATGAGATGCCACAAATGGCCTCATTTGTGTATGGATTTTATCAGCAAAAAGTTGAGCTGGCAAAAGCACAATTTGCCAACAGGTAGAATAGTAAACTGCAGTGTAGAAATAATGTAAAATAACAATGCAGTTCGTTTTTTTGTTTTTGTTCTTTGTTAAAGATAAATTAAAATTAATTAACTTTTGTAAAATCTTGTGCTGTTTTATTTCAATGATTTTTTCTTTCATACAAGGGGTGTTCAATAAATTCTAAACCTGACCTTGAAAATAGTGGTTTGCGGCTAATGCAAGTATTGCATCATCCTTCAGTTATATAACAGCCATGTCATTTCACTATGTCACCATTTGAGATGGCGCCGCAGGGCATTGAAGTCTATAAGGTGACAGTGGATGAGCGACAGATTAAATTGCAGAACCGAGTGTTGATTGAATTTTACGAAGGAAGGTTGAATGCCATGCAGTATTCATGAGCAGATGTCTGTGGTTACATCGATCGTGCACCTTTATATGCCACAGTAAAAAAAAAAAAATGAGGCTGCTCTCTTCAAACAGGAAGACCCGCTGGAAGGCAACCCTCGTGAACTACGCTAAGTGGCATTGACCACAGATGAAATGGTACCAGAAAATGGAGGATCTGGTGATGTCAAACTGGCAAATCTGTGTCTTACAGATTGCTGAGGAACTGAAATTAAGTAATGGCAGTGTTTGGACCAGTGGTTGAGGTGGCACAGAGCTACTACTGGTATGGTGTTGACCATAGATCCACATAGTATAAATAGGAGGTTTTGAAAGAAATACATACCATTCCACATAATTTTTTTTTTTTTTTTTTGGGTATTAAAAAGTTTATGTATATAATAAAAAAATGTAATGATTAAAAAAAAAAACCTTCATTGAAGGGTTTGTGGTCTCTTTCAGTCCCAGCGGCTAATCATTTGTCAATTTTATCAGTTAAAAATGTCATTTGCCAATTTTTGCTTTAAAATTTGTGCTTTCATCCTAATTTCTTTACGTAGTTTGTGACGGGTTCATAATTTATAATTATTACATACCGGGATGATAAATAATGTTTTTTTAACAGCCTGTATGCTCACTTCTATTTTTGTTAACTACTGGTATGCCATACTGCCCACTTCAAACACTGGTTTGGATCATTTTGTATAAGAGGATAAGATGTCAGATGTCTATGCAGGATGGGCTCTTCAAATGTTGACACCTGAGATAAAGAATGATTGTGTTGAAGCAAGTAGAGTTCAGCTTGACCGCATTAACCACAGTGACTTCTATTCCTGCATTGTGACTGGTAATTAAATGTGGCTTCACCTTTGCGACTCTGATACTAAACAAGAGAGCGAGCATGCAGTGGAAACATAGTGGATCACCACCACCAAAAAAGTTTAAAACACGACCATCTGCAGGGAAGATAGTGACCACCATTTTTTTGGACTCAGAATAGTTGCTGTTAAATAATTACTTGTCTCATGAAAGGCTTATGATGCTGCCTATTATGTCATGCTATTGCGACAATTGCATCAGGCCATCAAGAGTAAACAGCTAAGAAAATTGTGACGGGGTGTTTTTCTTCTCCAGGATAATGCTCCAATCCACACCGCTGGTGGTTCCTTGCAAGCTATGGCAGAATGTGGCTTCCAACTGCTTTCCAACCTACCATACTCACCCTGGTGAATTCTTCCTCTTCAAAAATCTGAAAAAACATCTGCTAAGAAGGGATGATTCTGAACTGAAGGAAGCAATGAAGTGTTAGTTTTAGGAGAAAGATAAATCGTTTTTCACAGCAGGGATTCACCAGCTATGATTGGTATAACAAGGGTATCCAAGTCAGGGAAAACTGTGTGAAAAAATAAAGGCTCATTTGGGGGGGGATCTTTGTATGTTAGGCATCAGATTTATTGAGTGCCTTATGAATTAAGTAGCAAAAGTACAAGTCTAGGCTAAGTGCATTAACAGATCTCAAATGGGAGTTCACAAAACTTTCATAGCGTTATGGTCGTATCTAGAAAAAAACTGAGCACATTTTACATATGTACGTATCACTTAGCTGTTTTCTGAGATAAAGAGTTAGCTCCTCAAAGAAAGCTCCTCTAAGAGATTAAAGTTTAAAACTGATGGTGCTAGATTTTACATACTGTTGATGTACCAAATGTCTCCATTTAAAGTAATCTCAGCCCATTACTCAAGCTTCACTGACATCCATTAATCACAAGTCTCGCACAGGACCTTTTGTATTTCATACTTATGTTTTCATGGTTCGTACACGTTCTGGAAATCCTAGAAAGAATTCCATTTTGTCGTGGAAATGTCCTAAAATTCTGTTTTGTCCTGGAATTTTATCCATTCCTGCCTTTTTATCCCTGCACAATGTTTTATAGTTGAGGATTTTTCTACTGACATAACTTATGTATGACAAATTTCCTCCCCACCCCCTGCAAAATGCGTGGGGGGGACTTTAGATTTTTTTGTCCGTTAGGAGGACTAAAGCAACATTTGTCTGTCCGGCCGGGTAGACCATATCTCTGCAATATTATTAGTTTGATTTGTAAAATTCTTTTTCTATTGGGAGGAAGCTTAAAATGTGAGAATGATGATCCATTTGTTCCAGCTTTTTTCCGATGCACAACTCCGCTGCTTATTACTAGAGGGTGCAAATGGCGATTGTATCGAATTTAAAACTCATTTTATTTCATATATTTGCTTCTAAATATCCAATTGAAAAAATTATTTTTCCTTTCAATGACATTCATATCGAAGAATATTTTAGTTACTGTCGCTTTTTCAAATAATGCATAAATTTTCCACAAGGGACGTAAAGGTAAATTGCGATTTTTCCAATATCCCCGCTTCTAAGAGTCCGATTTGAAAAATTCTTCCTGTATTGGATACAGCTCTTGAGGGGACTGTTTTGTATGTAAATTCTTGTTTTTGGTAAAGAATGGTTTGGCCACCAGGGGGCGTAAGTGCAGGGATGCCAACTTCTATGCATTTGGCGTAGAAACTACGCATTTCATTAGCTTTACTATGCCCTATGCATCATATGCCTAATACTACGCTTTTGTTGCTATGACGCCGCATTTTTTCCCCGCTAACTTTATTTAGCATAATTTTTGTGTTATTTGCTTGACCCCCTTAGCGTTTATCATGGACCCAAGTGCTTTAGCGTATTCAGACAACTCAATAACAGGTTGCATATAAGAAGAGTCAAAAAGTGCAATGCAGGATCTTCATTATTAAATGTTTTACCAGCTATACTTCGGTATCTGGCCTGCGTAGTCTGCTACAACGAAGCAACTGCCGATAGATGGCGCTTCCGCTGCTTCGCCGCCGAGGCTGGTAACTGCGCATTAAAGACTGGAGGTTACGCGCTGATTCTTGGCTACGTCACAATCCCACTCAATCGCCTGTGTCTCCGTTTCTCTTTGCTACTTCACACACACACAATAACCGACTGGAACTGGTTTCACCCTCCTGTGATGGGTAGCAGCGTCACGTAGGAATGCGAGTGCGCACACTCTGTACCAAGGAGTATTCAAAGCGTTTTCACTGAAGTAAGCACGTGGTTTATTTTAGCATATCAATTGATCTTACATGCGTGGGTACACACGTTTCACGATCTTCTAATCGGACAACATGGGAGTGCCGCCGTGTCGTTCACATAATAGTACAGCTTCAGATTGGATTTTATAGTGCTTTTCTTTCTTTATGACCAAGTGTGTCTGCTTGCTTTCCATGTGCTTTCGTCACTTGTGAACACATTTAGCGATTACACGTTTTAATATGGCTGAACAAGCAAGAAAAAAGGTAAAAATTGCAGATCAGAAATTTAAGTCATCGTATTCGAAAAAATGGCCATGTTTGCGTGCATCAGATGTAATCGAATGATGCATTTTGCACTGTGTGTAACAGCAATTTTTCTGTTAAACATGGTGGTTTCTATGATTGTACCCGTCATATTGCATCAAAGAAGCATCAATCGATGAGTAAAATTATAACTCAGACTAAACCTTTGTCTACTTTCTTGGTGAAACTCGACTTGGAACTAAGGACAACGAATGCAGAAATGCTTTTTACTGCATTTCTGGTTGAGCACAATTTGCCACTGAGTGCAGCGGATCATGCTGGGCCGTTATTCAAAAATATGTTTACAGACTCGGAAATCGCAAAAGCTTATTCGTGTGCTCGTACAAAAACTACAGCTGTGTTAAAATGTATGGCTGAAAAAACTGTTTCAGATATTATGTTATCATTAAGGAGTTCACCATTTTCAATGGCAACTGATGGCAGCAGTGATCAGAATTCTACTAAGTTATATCCTGTTGTAGTAAGATATTTTGATGTAAATAAGCAAAAAATAGTTTCTGCAATATTGTCTCTCTTGGAATGCAGTGATAATACTGGTTATGGTATTTTTTGTATTTGGATAAAGAAATGGAGAAGAAAAAAATTCCATGATTTTTTTTTTTTTTTTTTTTTTTTTTTTGTGACAATGCAAGCACTATGCTAAAGCATTTGAATGGTGTAGCTGCACATATAAAAAAAGTAAACTCTTAACATTTATGTCCAAAGTTGCATCTGCCATTTGCTTCACATATGTGCTAAAAAATCAGCAAAAGAACTTACTTGTGAAGTTGAATCACTGCTGTTGGACATTTATTTTTATATTGACAAAAGTTCAAAGAGAAAGAAAAGGCTGTTGGACATT
Source organism: Macrothele yani (assembly GCA_039090855.1). Taxonomy (NCBI): domain Eukaryota; kingdom Metazoa; phylum Arthropoda; class Arachnida; order Araneae; family Macrothelidae; genus Macrothele; species Macrothele yani. The sequence continues at coordinate 17,022,837 of CM077029.1, read as the reverse complement.
TATTTTTATATTGAAAAAAGTTCAAAGAGAAAGAAAAGGCTGTTGGACTGTCAAGAAATGTGTGGGCTTAAATCGTATAAATTCTTAAAATATGTCTCAACAAGGTGGCTGTCATTGTTAGATGCTGTAAATAGAATGGTATCTCAATGGGATGCTATAATAGAGTTTTTTGCTCAAAGTCGGACGATTTGAAAGACAATGACCGAGTCAGAAATGTGAAAAAGATGCTTCTGTCCCCAGATACAAAGTTGTATCTGTTATTTCTGCAAGCAACATTACCTGTATAGCAAACAAATCTACACAAACTCCGTTTACTGGTGTGAAAGTATAATTAAAGAATAAATACAAGGGAAAATTGTATCTCCCGAGCTTTCGCTCTCCAACCGGGAGGCTTTCTCAAGGGTTGCAGACGTTACTAACAAGTCCGGCGAGTATAATAAACAGATTTCGAAACACTGATGGTCAGGAAGTTCCTGACCATCAGTGTTCGAAATCTGTTTGTCTGACTTGTTAGTAACGTCTGCAACCCTTGAAAAGCCTCCCGGTTGACGAAAGCTCGGGAGATACAATTTTCCCTTGTATTTATTCTTTAATTATACTTTCACACCAGTAAACAGAGTTTGTGTAGATTTGTTTGCTATATTATTTAGGTGTGAATCCCGTTCAACAAGTAAGAACATTACCTGTATTTACATCATTAAAGGTTAAACTGCAAAGTGAAGCATCAATGATCCATCTTGTTAGAAGAAACCTTTATTCTTTCCTTACTGATTTATTGGCAAGATTTATCAAACCTTCTGCCATATCAGACTTTTCGAGTGACTTAAGTAAATTAAAATTTCTGAAACTGAGCTATCAAAAAGCAAACAAAGATTTAGTTATTGGTGCTAAAACCAGAGCATATCTAATTGAAAATAAAATTAGTGAAACAGAAGCAAAGAACTTTTGTTGTTGTGTAAGAAAGTTTTATGAAGCTGCATGTACATATACTATCAAAAAGTTCCCCTTGTGTGGTGAATTTTTGAAACATGCTGAAGTAGCTGATCCAAATTTAAGGAAACGAGTCTCTTTCTCTTCAGTCAAGTATTTTGTAGATACTTTCACTGGAATCGTAGCTAATGATGACTTGGACAGTCTGGAAATGAAATTTTCCAGGTATCAAGCAGATCAATTTGACAGCGATTTTCTATCTTCAAATGCAGATATAGCTTGGGCAAAAATTTCATAATTGAAAGATGGAAATGGGGCAGTGAAGTACTTTTTTCTTCCAAAAATAATGCTAGCGATTTTAGTTGTGCCGCACAGTAATGCTGGGGCTGAAAGAGTTTTCAGCATTGTAAAAAACAATATGACTGAGTTTCGACCTCGTTTAAGCATAGAAACATTAAATGTACTATTGGTCCAAAAAATCAATATGCTCAATGACAGTGAGCCATGTTATGGTAGGAAATTTTTTAAAAGAAATTCAAAATGCAAAGCATGCAACTGTTCAGCAACTGAAACAGGCAGAATAAACATGTTCATATATTATTCTTGTTGATTCAGACCATGCTGATTGATAGATGGCAGGCTTCTCTCTCTCGTAAAGAGAAGGTCAGTCAATTACAAGTTGTGAAACGAGCATGGTGAATCATTTACTTTGCTATTATAAATCATTTGTGTACAACCGGGAGATATTATATTAAATCATGTGTTCATGCCTAACCTGTGATTTCTATTTGTGTGGATCCTGTCATTTATTCTAGCAGGAATAAGGGTAAGTAAAACACCCTTTTTAATTTTCTCCATTGTCGATGTTTTGTAAGTCGCTAATTGTTTAAATCAAAATCTCAAATCCGCACATACAGTTCTCAATATTGATTTTTTTTTCTGGTTATTTTTATAACTGTCTAGTCTGTAGTAAATTTACAACATCTTAAAATACTTTTTCGTAATATTTCTTGTGTCTACACATGAAAGCTCAAAACTACACATTTTTATGGCTTGGACTACACATGAATGCTGTAAGAGGTTGGCATCCCTGCAAGTGTTTATTTTTGCTTCTGATGTATTTGCAACAAAATCTGAGCTGGAAACTCGATTTAAAAAAAAATCCTGCGAACCGATTCTGCTCACATGGAAAACTTTTTGAGAAATACCCTCTGCTTAAAATAGTGCATAATTTCTCCACCAGATGGTGTACGCGCATATCTTATTTTTGTCCATGTCTATGTTTCTAGGAGTCCAATTTGAAAAATTCTTTCTTTGTTGAACATTTATGAGGCAAAATGTTTCTCATATAATTTCAAAGATTTCTTAACACACAAGTGTACCACTAGAGGGCTTAAGTTTGTTTCCGTTTACAGCAATATCTGCAGGACTAAAAACCCGATTGAAAAATAGTCCCTTTCTATCTGATACTGCTAATTGTGAAAACTCTTCTTGTATTTTCTTCTCAAAATGATACACAATTTTACTGCTAAGGGACTCAAATATTTAATCTATTTTTCTCAATATCTGTACTTCTAAATATCTGATTTAAAAAAATATTTTAACACCGTATACCATTTACTTTATTTGAGGAGGTTTGGGTTTGCAATTCTGCTGCTAGGTTGTGTACTTCCTTTTAAGCCTATCTCTGCCTCTGAAAACTCTTTTGAAGATTTTTTTTTTCTGTATGCCATTCGCTATAATAAAGATGGAGAATGAATAAAATTTTTGCTACAAAAAAACGAATCTGTTCTAATAATGTACAACTTTCCCCTTAGGGGTTGTTAAAGGTCAAAAGGTTTTCTTACTATCTGTTTCCGGGAGACGTATTTGAAAATTTCTTTTCCTTAGCATAGCATTTGCTATGAAGAATGCTTTTGGCCTATTTTTTAACTTTTCCATTATGCAATTTTTTTTTCCATTGAAAGGCATAGAGTTATATCGTGTTTCTTTCTATCTCTTCTTTTAACTGTTCAATTTGAAAATATTTTTGTTTCTAATACCTTCCTTCTGCTATGGGAAATGTTTTCTTGTGCCATTTGTTAATTTTGGTAACATGCCACTAATGGAAGTAAGTAGTTAATTTTTTTTTTTTTTTTTTTTTTTGTGGGTTATTTTGACCTTTGCTGAAATTTTCTAATGAATACTTTATATAAAAATTTTCAATAAAATCAGATTGCTTTCTAACTTAAATTTAGTTGTTTCTTAGTATTTTCTGAGCTAAGTAATCACTTTGCATCTTCTATAATTCGTTTTCTAATCATGCCCAGTTAAGTTGCCTTGATCACTAAAGAATGCAAGTGTACACAGCCCTTGGACTTAGGTTTTCCCATTATTCTCTTTCATTTTTTGTTGGAAATTTTTGTGCATACTTCGTTTCCTGGTGAGTACAAATTTAAAACATATCTACAGCATTAATATTATGTTGAAAATTCCTTCCCGAAAAAAAAAGTAATACAAATACTTACTCCCATGATTATGTGTTTAAGAAATAACAATCCCTTTGGTCCTTTGAAAAAAGTTCCAAATATTCTACATTTCCTTACCCTTAAATTCCCAATGTAAGCATTATTTCAAAATAATTAGGTATAAATAGTATTTTTAAATAGACGATGGTATAGCTCTGTCCACGTTATTATAACCAGCACTTAGCAACTGAAAATTGTTCATCCAACACTGCTGGGATCAAACCCCAGGTTGAAACTTTTTTCTTACTATCTCTGAACAATTTTTCAGTTGCTATGCACTGGTTATAATAACGTGGACAGAGTGATGTCATCGTCTATTTGCATTACCTCCACGTCTTTCTAATTTCTTCACCATTTCTTTTGCTCTTCGGATTTATCAGCTGTACTTTCGTAGTTTGCACCGTTGAATGCCTCCATATGGTGACACATCAGTTGCTGAGCCCATCAATATGGATTTGTGTAGTGACTGTAGTCAGATGCTGACTGATAAACCATACATAGCGCTGTGAATTGTTAATACCGTAGCGTAAAGCGAGCGCATGCGGCTAGTTATCGAGGGTTCGATCCCAGTGGTGTCGGATGAACAATTTTTCAGTTGCTATGTGCTGGTTATAATAGCGTGGACAGAGCAATGTCGTAGGCTATTTGCATTACCTCCATGTCTTTCTAATTTCTTTCACCAATAGTATTTTATGAATCGGGTGTGTGGTATATGAAAGCATTTCAAGAGATACTGTGGTATATGAAAGCAGTCCACATACCTATGAATTTTTGAGTTTTTTTTTTTTTTTTTTTTTCTTTCTGTAATTTGATTCAATAATTGAACTTAAGCCAAAGTAGAAAAATAAATTTTTCTCCAAATCAGTGTAGTGTACTGTATATAAAAATTTAGTAGATATTAAACCTGGTCACATTTTCAGCGACACTTTTGGTGTTTCAGTATTTGTCTGTGATTCAAAGTTTCTGATTAGCTGCAGCGGACATAGTTTTTAACATTCTGTATTAAGTTTGCCTGAGCATGTAGGAACTTGTTTGTTGTAGGTTAGAGGTTGAACCGACTTATGATTTCACTGTATTTTAAGTAAGAGCATTTGGATCGTATGTCCTGGAAAGATCCTGGAATTTTGCTATTGAAAAAGCGTATAAACCACGTATTTTCTCATGCAGATATCCGTTCATCTGGTCATCCCATGATTTCCTTGGTCTTCCTCTACCATTCTTTTTTGCTACCCTAACTGAATAAGTTTTCTTAGTATCTCACCACTTGTTCTTTCAAAGTGGCCAAACCACTTAAGAATATTTGTCTCCGCTTTACTAACATTTTGCTACACTTTACACATGTTGGTTCCTCACATGGTCAGAACTTACTTTGCCACAAATCTACCATTAGTAAAGTATCTCTCCAACTCACAAATGACTCCTATGAACCTTTTCAAAAACCTATGAGCCCTGCAAACTCTTCTATGACTTTCAAGATGAATTTGGAATGATCAACTGGAACCATCGGCTATGGACTGAACCCCCACACTGACATACTTTTATCATTTTCATGACTCAGAAGTATTTGATGTTTTACAGATAAGCAGAAATAAAAATTTATGGAAATTGTGGAAGGTAAGAATAGGACCAGCAGTTTGAGTGCATCAGCCTAGTAATGTAAGTAAAAGATGCACAGAGACATCACTTCATTATTTTAGGAAAAGGGCTTGAAGGGGATTAGTAAGTGCTAGTTGTTAAATTGATTAAGTCATCTTTTTGTGCAACATGGAATTTTGAAGGTGTGGTCCATGCCAAACTATGATGCTTGGTGTTGGGTCGGTATGTAGCTGCAAGGTGCCATTCACTACCATGTCTTCGAACACGTGTGCAACTATCATGGTGTATCAAGTTGAATCGTGATTCGTCAGAAAACACAACGTGTTGCTAGTTAGTGCAGCAATGGGCTGCTAGCGACCAGTTTTATGTTAAGCAGATGCTGTTGAACTGTGCTGGAAGACAAAGTCTGACATGTGACAGTATTCCGCTGCTGTGCTAACAACAAATATCCATTTATAGCTTAAAACATACACAAAGATATACGTATATATAGCAATATGCCATATTATGTCTTAAAAGAAAAGTGTTTAATCAATGTATCCTTCCAGTGCTTACGTACGGAGCAGAGACATGACCTAAAAAAGATATACAAAGACTGCAGACAACTTAAAGTAGCATGGAGAGATGCATGTTTGGTGTAATGAAGAAAGATAAGAAAAGAAACTCATTGATAAGGAATATGACAAGAGTGGACAACATAATCAGAGTAAAATACCTGAAATGGCAATGAGCTGGGCATATTGCCATGAGAACGGATCACTGATGTACAATCAAAATTTTAGACTGGATTCTAAGAGACAGGAAAAGTCCCAGAAGACCACATGGGAGATTTGTGGATGAAATTCGAAAACACACTGGAGTGACATAAAGCAGACTAGCTCAGGACAGACCATTCTGGGAGAAAACCATCCAGCAGTGGATTATTAATGGTTGACGACGATGGTGTGTGTGTGTGTTTTTACTCTGATCATGATGATGTTTTCCACTCTTGTCATTTTCCTTTTCCATAAATTCCTCTTATCTCTCCTGGTTACACCAAGCATATATATATATATTCATAATATATATTGTGAAAAGTCCCTCCCGTAACATGGACCAGAAGTTCGTTCTGTACCTCAGCAAACATGGCTGCCACTTGTATCCGCTGGCTTCACCCATTCACTGATGCAAGTACAGTAGTTAGCTACTTTCATTTGGTCAAATCATAAAGGAAGCCATATGAACAAGGTAATTAGTTCCTACCTCTACCTTTAGTAAACTGCATTTTTTAGCTTGTGTGACTGCTTCTAGAAAGAGGATCAATGACTCCTCACTGGAACAGACACACACACACACCAGCTATCTCACTTCTGTTAGAGGCAATCAATCATGAAAGACTCTGCCTTTGATTTTCAGCAGCTGATTAAATCTTATAAAAGATAAGCAATCTGCAAAGCTTCTTTGAGAAAGACCCAATTACCATTCTTTCAGGGAATACATAAGAGTATATGGTGTGTGATTCAGTGTTGTTGGAGACGAATATTTGGAAATAATTGTGGAGTGGATAAACAGGATATTTTCCAATGAGAAATGCAATGTTGGGGGGGGCGGGCTGTAGTCCCAGATGAAACAGTCTTCCTGACTGTAATATTAAATCTAATTGTCAAAAGTAATGGTGCTACTGTGATGGTAGTGTGACATGTAGCTTAGCTGCAAGTAGAAAAATGTAGGTAGCCCCAGTGACTCGTGGTCAAAGCATTGGCTTCTGACCATTCGTCTGATATGGGCCCGGGCACAGTGGTTGTGGTAAGTTTTTGGACAGGAAGTAAAAATACTTCTCATGATTTTCAAGAAGTATTTTGTGATTTCTAAAAGTAGCACTCCCCACCCCTCTGTTTGCAAATGACTGCCATAAAAATTTTCACTTCCAAATTTTTTTTATTCTATTAAAAAGATATGCATTGCAATGAAAAAATCTGTTCTTTGGACATGCAGTTAATTTAATAAGCATTGCAAAATTTAAAATACAGTAACAATCCTAAAGTTAAAAACATGCATCCTTATCTCTGTGGCAAAAACGAAAATTCTGTGATGTATGTATGTACAATTCTTCCTACACATGTAATGCAACAGGTTGCAATTGAGAATGATCTCAGTCTCATATTTTTAATAAAAAATAGTCTGCTTTGAGGAGTTCAGTTCTGTTCATTTGCTAGCAGCAGTCACTTATCTGTACACTGAGAATTAAAATCCATTGCATATTCACATTGTTCTTTTAATGGATATAACAGTGTCATCAGTAGGACTTACTTTGGTTTAGTGTTGTAATTATTCGACAAGGCTGTCCACAAACCTTCGACTCTAAAAAAAAAAAAGTTGCCTCCCCTGTTTCGTTTGTGCTGACATGTACCCTACAGCCCTTTTGTGGCTCTGTCATTTGCCAGGTAGGCAGAGGGGGTTGGAACGAGGGAATGTTGAATGGTCAAAGAATAAAATAATAACGATAATAATTAGAAGAAAAAAAAAAAGACGAGGTGAATTTTAAAATTAGGATGGATAATTCTTGGAGCAGTAAAAATAAGTCCCGATTTTTTTGTAGGAAACATTTTTCGTTTTCGATGCGTGAAATACGTCTATCCAGGCATTAACGCTATCTCGGGTTCGGATGAGGAATGGATGGTTTAAGGTAACCAGATTTTTGAGCACGAAGTTGAGGGCAAAATGATGTCTTCAGTTTTAGTGCAAAATTAAAGACAAATTCATTTCAAAATGAGGACATGATTCAGGGCAATGTCTGACACATTATGGTAAAGCCGACGATTAGCAAAGAATGTTGTGAACTGTACCATAATTGTACAGTTTCATGGGAAAACATACAATGAATCTGAAGAATGATTTTCATGTAAAATAAGTATGAAATAGCAATAAAATACTATAATGCATTCTGAAAAATTATAAATGTTACTCATAGGAAGCACATGCAAACAAAGCTACATTTTGATTTTGTACTGAAATTTCATTGTGCTCCTGCACATAAAAAAAAAAATCTGAAGGCAGAAAATTACTATACACTTCACTTAAAGGAACAGTTTAATGAAAAATGTACTGAATAAAAGTTGTAGAATTCTAAATGGAATCTATCAAATGTAGCATCAACCACTTATTTAATTGAAAGAAAGTGAATGCTGAAAAAGATTTTTCCCATTATGTAAATATATTAGTTAAATCCAGTTTAAAGACAAATGAAATAACACCGCGATTATCAAGATGACTTTAGTCGATGCTTCAGCATGTCTTCCGTTAATACGGCTTGTTTCTAACTTAATTTCAAAGAAAAATTCATCCACTTCACAAAGCAGTTTCCATACCTTTATGGGTCCATTTTCTTGCAATTAATTGATGCTAAATTTTGTTGCATTTAGTAGATTCAATTGAGTTCTATGCCTTTTATTGAGCACATTTTTTTCCATTTTGCAGCCCCGGTGGTGCAGTGGTCTAAGCGATGGCCTCTGATCATTCGTCCGAAAGGGGTCCGGGTTCGAATCCCGTGAGGCATAGATGTGTTTGTCTTACTCTCTCCCTTCCCTGGAACCAGTGACCCTAAACTACGGACGGGCGACTGCCCATTGAGTTGCTCACGGTTGTCGTTAAACCTCCAAAAAAAAAAAAAGGGTGTGTGATTTATTTATTTTTTATTATTGAAGTTTAACGACCGCCATGAGCACCTCAATAGGCTTTAAGCAGTCGCCCGACCCTAACCTAGGGCCACTGGTTCCAGAGAAGGGAGAGAGCCAGTGCTTAAGACCACTGCGCCACCGTCCGGTCCATTTGTATTTTATGAATGTATGAACCATTTTATATTTTTCATCTGGATGTTAAACTGATATGGGGGAGATCAGTGCAAGGTTTTTTTTTTTTTTTTGATTGGAGGTTTAACGACCACCGTGAGCAACTCAATGGGCTATAAGCAGTCGCCCGTCCCTAATTTAGGGTCACTGGTTCCAGGGAAGGGAGAGAGCCAGTGCCGTAAGACGAACACAACATCCATGCCTGACCGGGATTCGAACCCGGACCCCTTACGGACGAATGATCAGAGCAGTGCAAGGTTAAAGCAGCCAGTGTCTATGAATAAAGCTTACAACGTCAAAAATCATGATGTACAACTGGAAGATCATGTATTTGAAGCAACGTTTTCTGCGCAGAGCAACGGCACTTCCAGGGCTACTGTTTTTTGGGAATATTCCAGTGCATTTTTGTTTTTTGTATAATGAACTGTATCGACACCACAAAAAGTAACCTTTTCCTTTATTAAGAGCTACTGGTTCCAGGGAAGGGACAGATCCAGTATACCAAGACGAACAAATTAACTAAAATCGTGTGAGCATACCATTCCATGACATGCAAACTGTTCCTTTTCGAATTTCTGTCTCCGATTTTACAGGTAAATCAAATGGAAATTAGCAGGGACTCATAAGCAAGAATTACCGATCTGTAAGCGTGATATACTTAAAAACATTTCCCCTGGCAGTCCAATTTTTTTAAGGACGTTTAAGTTTGGCGTACTGCACGATTCTGTCGAGCACAGCACATTTTCAAGAGGGCTTAATATCTTTATATGCGTTACGAGAAAGCGCTGTTTATTTGAAGCGAAATATTAGCTGTTTTGTGCTACTTTTCAGACAAACTCATATTTTGGGGCTAAATTTTATTTCTGGTGCATGGAAAATTGTTGCTGTAACATTACAAAAATACGTATGCATATTGTATATATCTTGTATGTATTTAAAACTACATATAATCCAGTGGCCTAACTACCAACCCCGCACCAGCGGTAGCACAGGTAACGAAACGGCGTCTAGTTATCTTTTATTATTATTTTTTTTTTGATTGGATGTTTAACGACCACCGTGAGCAACTCAATGGGCTGTAAGCAGTCGCCCGTCCCTAATTTAGGGTCACTGGTTCCAGGGAAGGGAGAGAGCCAGTGCCGTAAGACAAACACAACATCCATGCCTCACCGGGATTCGAACCCGGACCCCGTTCGGACGAATGATCAGAGGCCATTGCTGAGACCACTGCGCTACCGGGAATACTTTTATAAAAAAATCTGAGCAAGCACAAAAGCAAACAAATGATTTATCCAAAGATTCGTACAAAGGGCATCCTGAAAGTAATGCCGCGCGCTGGCTTATGATCATTCGTCTGAGATGGGTCCAGGTTCGAATCCCGTGAGGCATGGATGTTGTGTTTGTCTTATGGCACTGGTTCTCTCCCTTCCCTGGAGCCAGTGGCCCTAAATTAGGGACGGGCGATACCTTATAGCCCATTGAGTTGCTCACGGTGGTAATTAAAATTCCAATCAAAAAAAGAGAAGAAAGTAATGCCTCGTTCCTCGTAAGAGTTTTATTTGTAGCGGCAATAATGTGAAACTTGGTACCAAAATACTTGGACATATTGTTAATAATGCTAGCCTGTTCAAAGTATTGCCCATCACTTTATATCCGTTTCCGCCATCTCTGAACACATTGGTAAAATCCATTTTCGAAAAATTCTTGAGGCAGTCGTTTCACCCACGAGTTCACAGCCAATTTTACGCCTGTCACATCATCAAAACGTTCCCCACGAGGCCACGAAGAGTTTTTTTTTCAAAGGAACAAACAGGAAAAGTCATGAAACCAAAACAGGACTGTTGGTGTGGGGTTGCGGCGTCAACGTCCACCCCATTTTGACAATAGCCTGTGAAGTCTCCATTCAGGTGTGGGGACGTGCGTTATCATGATCATGGTGCAAAACAACGCTATGAAGTGGAATGCCACGTCTTTTCCTTCTGCTAGCTTCCTTTAGATTCTGAAAAGTCTGCACATAGTGAGCACTGTTGTTTGTTGCACCTCATTCAAGGAAATCAGTCAAAATTTCAGAAAATGTCACCATCACTTTCCCTGCGGAACGAGTTGTTTTCACCTTTTTCTGTGGAGGTGATAATGCGGTGTCATTCCATTGACGCACGTTTTCTTTCTGAGTCATGAAAGAACACTCAGGTTTCATTCCCCGTCACAACATTAGAGAAAAATACCTCACCCTCCTTCTCATAACAGTCCAAGAGGTTCTGGCACATGTCCACCCTTTGTTCACATTGTTCACGGGTTAAGTTTCTTGGGATCCACTTTGAACCATTTTTTCTGTAGCCTAGATCCTTAATTAATGTTTCCACAGCACTATGATCCCAATAAATTGCATCACGCAACTCTTGGATGGTGACACGACGATCAGCTGTGATGAGGTCTTTCACTCGTTGCTTGTTGCAATTTGTCACTGCAGTTGTGGGTCTTCCACTCCTTTGTTTTTTCGACACTGAACTTTCTCCCTCTCGAAATCTCTACGTCTATCTTCAGACATTACTGATATCGATTGTGGCAGCACCATACACCGCCAGGAGTCTTCTGTGGATTTCTGGAGCCTCACATCCCTCTTTTTCCAGGTATTCAATTACAACTCGCTGCTTTTCTCTGTCATTCATGATCTTCATTTCCAATTCTGAAAAAAATTGTTTCCAAATTGGTAACATATCGTAAGTACGTTATTGCAGTTTCATTAAAATCACTTTAAAATTACTTTCAGGATGCCCCTTTTTATTTTCATTTAAGATATGTATTACTTTGCCTAAATAATTGTCAAGTTTCAATTTTAAAACACTGGATGTCCTACATATTTGAAGCTTTTTGGCTCCAGGTTGTAATACGATCGCTCTGCAATGGGTTGTAAATAACACGATAGCTCTCCAATCGCCCTCTTTCTACACCGCTGAAGATAGGTGCGAAGGACACGTGGGGAAACAGATAGTCACCTAGAATTACCTACACGACAGGCACAAACATATATTCACAGCAGCCGCAGATATGCGTGTTAAAGAGGGTGATTTCTTCAAATGATTTATTTTAATTTTGGATAAAACAATTATACTTTGTCTTGCTTTTAGTTCTTCCTTATAGTATGTCTATCTTATTTACTGCGTGGAAACTTTAATATACAAGCGAACGATATCTATTTGTAAAAATTTATTGAGCACCTTTTATTGAGCACATTTTTTTCCATTTTGCCGCCCCGGTGGCGCAGTAGTCTAAGCGGTGGCCTCTGATCATTCGTCCGAACGGGGTCCGGGTTCGAATCCCGGTTAGGCATGGATGTTGTGTTTGTCTTACGGCACTGGCTCTCTCCTCTCCCTGGAACCAGTGACCCTAAATTAGGGACGGGCGACTGCTTATAGCCCATTAAGTTGCTCACGGTGGTCGTTAAACCTCCAAAAAAAAAAAGTAAGACGAATTTCTTTATTGTTTGTTTGTTTGTGTGTGTGTGTGCGCGCGCGCGCGCTCCGGGGTTTAACGACCGTCATGAGCAACTTGTAGGGCAATAAGTAATTGCCCGTTCCTAATTTTGGACACCTGGTTCCAGGGAAGGGAGCGAGAAGTGCACTGAAAAAGGCATCCATCGCGAGTCAAACCACGGTCCACCCGAACGAATTCAAAATCCATCGCTTCATACCACTCTGTCATCGGAATGGCAAAAAAATAGGTTTTCCATTTGCTACAGCTTTAAATTTTCTCATCTTTGAACCAATAACGTGAAAGACAGGGCCGGCTTTAGCGGTCGTGTTGCCCACTGTGACAGGATATCTTTATGCCTCCACACAAGTTATTTCTTTTTGCGTTGGATTGTATGGTTTTTCCACCACATATGAGAGATATACCATATAATTTAATAGTTGCGCTGTGAAAACTGGAATTCTTCGGTAACGCGATCGAACTCGCGTCTCATTTTTCCGGAGTGAGTTGCTCTAACCGACTAAGCCATACCAATGGAATGTATCCCTGTAGATTTGTCGTCTTGACACGTGCATCATCTCTGTAATAAGTCCCATCATTTCCCTCCTAATTTTTCTGTTTTTCTTTCTTTTTCTTTTTTTTTAAGCGAAGAAGGAACCTTTCATTAATTCCAGACGATGTGTGGAACGAACATCACACATCTTTCGAAGAACCCAATGGCCAGTAGATCCATTTTACGTTCGGGCGCCATTGTGAAAACAGGAATTTGTCGGTGACGGAGATCGAAACTGCGTCTCCTCGCTCAAGAGTGAGTTGCTCTAACTGACTAAGAAAACCGACGGAATGTATCGCAGATTTGTCGTCTTGACACGTGCTTCACCCAAGGAGGTGAGAATAAGATATCTGGAGATGCCCTTGTAAACGGAGTAGTACCACTTTGCGTGAAGCCTATAACCGCGAGCGATGGCCGTCAAAGTGTGAGAAAGCCAATGGTTTTCAAGGGTATTGCAATGCATTTTGTGTTGGCCGAATCGCCTTCTTTCGTCGCAAATATTTCCAATTTCGCATCGTAACTTGCTGCCGGTGTGTGAGAAAATTCTGGATTTATAAAATTCTTAAATATTTTGAGAATCCTTCCCATTTTTATTTTAAATTGAATTACATGAACGTAAGTGCGAATTCTAAACAAAACATAACGCTAAAATTGAAAACGTAATTCGTGTGAGAAGTATAAATCATTCTGGTTTGATGTAAACACGTTTTCTGCAGCCCAAAACCATGCAATTCCAAAATGCATACCGCTGAAATTACATTGGTATGTAAACAATGCCAAATTCCCACACCTTGCGACCATGGCTAAGAGAGTAAGAGCATCTCCAGAAGTATTATTATAACCAAAGACCTTTAAGATACATAGACTGGAAAACCGTAAGTTAACCGGGCGACATTTGAAGTTTGGAGTTGTACTATAGTGGGTAGAAGAGATATTGTGCCGTGCGATAATACCTCACTGTTTAAATTTCAGTTCCCTCTTTTCATGAAACCGCTAGATGGAACTCCTGCGAGCTTTGATGCTATGATTTCGAAACGTTAGCATGCTTTTCTATGGCGTGTTTGGTGGATAGCGAGTAAAAAGGTAATTTAGTTGTTAGATCGATCATGAAAAGAAATAATAATAAGAGTGTAACGTTGAGAACGTGTTTTGTACCTAGATGTTACAGTAGTTACAGATCTTGAAAACAAAAAGTAACTGTTTTCTGTGCCGAAAGATGATGCAAGGCGGGAGGAATGGAGCAAGGCAATTCCTCGTGGTGACAAACAGCTAGTACAGAAGTGTGTATTATATGAACGTTATTTTAATAAACGTTTTATGGAAAGAAATTTTAAAACACTTATAAATGGTAAAATAATATTAACGCCCAGAGCTCGGCCAGTACTTTTAGATAATGCTGTGCCCACAATTTTCCCAGTACAAAATAAGAATGAAAAAAAAAAAAAAAAGGATTTTGTTTTATCTAATGTAAGTTGGTGAGTACATGTTTTTTCATGTTATTGAAACAATAAAAAATTATCATTTTCGGGGAGAGGGCTCCATGCTCCCCCTTATGTATTGTATAGGTAAATAGGTGCCGTGAATTTTAATTTCTTCGGTAAACTTCATGCAGCATGTATCACATTATCAAGTCCCTAATATGACACATTCTTTACATTTTTTACTAAATTTCTGTCTGGATTTGTTGCGAGAAATATGGTTGTCTCTGAAATCGTATTGAACAAGTTACAAATAGTGTTATTCGATCCAGGGTTTAATAAACCCAGATCTCAAACAATGTTTTTTATGTTTCAATTTACCAATAAAATTTTGTTTTGGGATATCAGTGAATTTCATTACTTTTATCTTTTAATCGCCAGCGAGATACGAACGGGACAGCAATTTAAAATCCTTACTGAGAGAGAGAGATGTTTCCTGGAATGCTCATGAACGATCGAGCGTTCTAAGGGGCGTATAATTGTTAACATTTTACCTAAAAATCACGTAAATTCAAGTGTTTAACCAGACAAATAATTACAGAGAAAATTTGTGTCTAGTAATGTATTTGTACTTATTAGCCTTGTAACGCTTACATTCAATGCGAGATTACGCATTTCCCGATTAAAGTTGACGAAGCTTCCTCAAAAACCCCATTTGGAAAAATTCGGGAGCGAGGGCTCCCTTATTATATACATTATTCTTCGTGAGCACGTGATACGACTCTCCGTATTGGCAACAGTTTGAAAAACGGACTATTAATGTCACAGCTCGCCAGGGGTTGTTCAGGAGAGCCGCGGATGGCTTAGTGGTTAGTGCTTCAGACTGTCGATGCAAGGTCCCCAGGTTCAAGCCTGGACTGGTCTTTCGGAGATGGTGTGATTTACTAACAATCGCTGAATATCGGACGAGCA
Source organism: Macrothele yani (assembly GCA_039090855.1). NCBI lineage: Eukaryota > Metazoa > Arthropoda > Arachnida > Araneae > Macrothelidae > Macrothele > Macrothele yani. The sequence continues at coordinate 17,007,563 of CM077029.1, read as the reverse complement.
CGTTAAGTGACGGCCCCCAGGCTGGACCCACTGGTTAAATGGGTATCCTTTCCTATGCCCCCCCCCCCTGAAATTCTCTCACCCTTCTATGCAACATCGTACTTGTATGGTGGCGCCATCTACTGTACTCTATTCTCACTACAAACTTTTCTCATTCCTTCCGTTTCTGTGTCCTGCCCAAAAGGCGATCTCGCTGTAGGTGGCTGGGACCTTAACTCTACTCAATGTGGACGGAAGTCCTACAAGAGAATGACAAATACTGGGGTGTTCAGGAGTTGTGGGATGATCGTTAACACTAACCATCATATGATTACATGGTGTTTTATGATTTCTTCAGTGCAAAATCAGTATTTATCTTGAGCATTTTTTGTTATTGTATGGAGTTCCAGAAACGTTGAAGTTTCTGTACAGTAGTACGTCAACTCTGTTTTTACTTAACAGGAGATAAATTTATAGCGTAGCTAAATGTCGGACTAGAATCTGTTCAGTTTTGTTTTAGGTATGGGCGAAAGTGTTTTGTACCAAACTATAGGTTATCGGACTGGTTATGCAGCATATAAAGAACTTGCATCAACCTTTAATGACCCAACAGAGTTGGAAAATTGGCGGCAAGCTTTAAGATGTGATAAATTTTTCCACAGCTTACAATGTGAAAATTTTTTTCGTTAAGAGCATTAACCGTTGTTTCAATGTAAGATCAAAAATTTTATCCCTTGATATCAAATATATTCATCGTACTATATGCACGCAGGTCGGAGAAATCTCCGCCGAGAAAAAGCAGCCATTTTGCCGCGATGCACTTTCTCTGCCGTCATCGTCAGCACGGATGGAGGGAGAGAAATAAATCATTAGTATGGTTAGGTACAAAAATAAAACAAATGTGTAATATATTGTTCATTACTAAATGAAAACATCAATAGTGAATGATTTCTCGAGCGGAAGTATAATCAAAATAACTTTTTGCGAAAAATTCGGCAAGTTTTCAAAACCAGCAGTTTCCGTTAACGATGCTCCAATGACTTACGCAAAAACTGATATTCCATGTTAAAATTGCTCCTCCGAATGTACAGCACCATCTCATTTTACAAGAAGTACAATTTTGTTTGACGATAAAGGGTCCATTCTCTATTGCCTCAGTAAAAATCTCAGCATCGTCGACTCAGAAATCTTCACATTAGAGTACTCTGTGGCCAAAATATATATATATATATAACGCTCATTTGACGAATTCTATGTGATAGGTACAAAAGTGCATGTTTGCGAAGCGTTCCAGGGTATTGTTTTTTTCAGTTCCAAGCAAAATAGCATTCGTAAAATACGAATGTTTCTGCCGCTTCCTCCCATAAGAAAGCATACGTTGTATCAAATCATCGGTCCAGACGTTCGTCGCGGCATCTAGTGACAAGTGACATTATCGGCGATTTTTGTTTCCGGAGTTGTATCACCTGACTATCATACACCGTGGTTGAGGGACGCAGTTTTTACTAGAACCTTGTTTCATTTACCATGACTTGCAGTTTCAATCTAGGCTTCTCACTTCCTTTTGTAATCCTTTCCTTGAAATAATAGAGGTGTTTTAGTATTTTAAGTGCAAAATAATAATCTAATAATATTTTTCACTTATTTGATCTCTAAATATTAAATTGAGGGACTTAGTTTTTACTAGACCCGTGTGTCATTCACCAGACTGTGTATGGCTTTAAAAGGAAGGTTTCTGGTTAAACCTACGCATAGTTTGTTAACTCGTGTTTCTTTTCCCAGACTTTTCATCCTCGAGATTTGTAATTGTCTAAACTTTAAATTATATGAAGAGGGCATTTCTTTCTATCATATTTAATTTTACTTATATTTTCTCTCGTTGAGTAGCAATTACGAATTCATAATACTTCGGGAAAAACTTCCCAAATTAAAAGTAATTTCTCTTAAGAATAAACAAATGGCCACATTAAAATGATTTTTGGCATTACTTAGAGTGTGAAATACGAGTTTCATGCAACTAGACCACGCAGTTTGCAAGCAACTGTACCCGAAATATATTTTATACGTAGGACAAGCGACGTTTCTCTTCAGTTATTTCATATTCCACAAAATTAGGATAATGATGTTTTCTTTAATTGTAAGTTAAAAGGCGCAGTGTCTAATCCAATTTTTAATCCATTGAAAAAAAATTAATGCGCGGTATCAAAACAACGTAAAATTTCTTCTTTCGCGCAGGTAAAAGAGCCTAATTAATGTTGCTCACATACGACACATGTCGTTTTTACCAAGGGGGTTAGAAGAAGAGGAGGTGAAGAGACCCGTTTTGAGTGAAGCCAAAACAGATCAGCTGCTTTTGTCCTCTCTCTGAAGTGGTGGAAGTCTGCGCTGCGAGAGTTCGGGAACGTGACGTCACTGCCTGTGGATTAAGCGGTTTTGCTTAGCGCATGCAAACCAAGGATGGAAAGAAGGAATATTTTGTACTTCTTATTTCTTAACATTAGACTTTTGGTTATATTTTAAACATGGTTAATTGCACATGGGCTGTAAGTAACCATGCGCACTAGGCCCTTCCGCTCAAAAAAGCAATATTTTGTTCAATTTTTTAAAGAAATACCAACACATATTTTCCTGTTTTTTCTGGATTTTTTTATTATGGTAATAAATATTTCAGCCTCAATTTTTTTCATGCCTGTATGGGTAGAGTAAGGGTCTGAAAAACCAGTTCAAAATCGCGATTTCCCCATAGAGATATACAGGAGATTCTTAGGTTGGGCGCATTGGCGTAGTCAGCTGATAAAAAGTGGCATCACACGAGAAGCACAGGGAGAGGGGCTGTTGCCAACTCCTGTTACTTCTAACCTCTTTGGTTTTTACCAAGGAGGTTAGAAGAAGAGGAGGTGAAGGGGCCCGTTTTGAGTGAAGCCAAAACAGATCAGCTGTTTCTGTCCTCTCTCTGATGTGGTGGGAGTCTGCGTTGCGAGAGTTCGGGAACGTGACGTCACTTCCGGTGGCTTAAGCAGTTTTGCTTAGCACATGCAAACCAAGGATGGAAAGAATAAACATTTCGGACTTCTTAACATTAGGCTTTTGGTTATATTTTAAACATGGTTACTTGCACATGATTAGTATGCATGGTTACTTGCACATGGGCAGTAAGTAACCATGCGCACTGTGCACTTTCGCTCAAAAAATCCTTATTTTGTTCAATTTTTTAAAGAAATACCAACACATATTTTCCTGTTTTTTCTGGAAATTTTTTAGGATGGGAATGAATATTTCAGCCTCAATTTTTTTCATGCCTGTATGGGTAGAGTAAGGGTCCGAAATACCCGTTCAAAATCGCGATTTGCCCATAGAGATATACAGGGGATTCTTAGATTGGGCGCATTGGCGTAGTCAGCTGATAAAAAGTGGCGTCACGCCAGAAGCACAGGGATAGGGGCTATGGTCAACTCCTCGTACTTCTAACCTTCTCGGTTTTTACAGATCAAGCTCTGCGATCAAAATGTCGCCAGATGCTGCCACTCATTTACACAAGAACTTTTTTTTTTTTTTTTTTTTTGATTGGAGGTTTAACGACCACCGTGAGCAACTCAATGGGCTATAAGCAGTCGCCCGTCCCTAATTTAGGGTCACTGGTTCCAGGGAAGGGAGAGAGCCAGTACCGTAAGACAAACACAACATCCATGCCTGACCGGGATTCGAACCCGGACCCCTTATGGACGAATGATCAGAGGCCAACGCCTTAGACCACTGCGCCACCGGGGCGGCCCACAAGAACTTCCAGTCTATGTATCGGACCCCCAAGAGAGTTGCCCAAGTTACGCTATGCATTGATTAACTCTGATTTTTGCCACCCCGGTGGCACAGTGGTCTAAGCGATGGCCTCTGATTATTCGTCCGAAGTGGTCCGGGTTCGAATCCCGGTGAGGCGTGGATGTTGTGTTTGTCTTACGGCACTGACTCTCTTCCTTCCCTGGAACCAGTGACCCTAAATTAGGGACGGGCGACTGCTTATAGCCCATTGAGTTGCTCACGGTGGTCGTTAAACCTCTAATAAAAAATAAAAATAAAAAAAAACTCTGATTTTTCTTTGCAGCGATATTTGGACATATAAGTTTGTGCTGTCATGTTGTGAGCCCTCTAATCGCTGTATGCAGAAAAGTCAATTAGGGTAACAGATAATCAGATAACTTCTTTACTTTCATTTTTTTAAAAAGTAATGTACTATTGCTGGCAATTAAGAGATACAACTGTAATTGTAGTCATGTTGTTATGATATTAATTAATAGTACAGAACAGATGTGTCGGTTGTTTCATACAAATTGTTCCATTAGGCTCGATCATCCATAACATATGCCTTTTACTGGTAAAAAGAAAAAATCTCATCTCATCTGCTCTGGATCTTCGGAAGCCTTCAACAGTTTTAAATAAGGCATGAGTTACTTCTCATGATCTTATAATTGCTTGTTGGTGCTAAGAAAAGAACAAAACAAATAAATTACTAAAAATAATATCATTTCCGTTTTTTGAGGCTTTATGACGTCACCAGATGTTAGAGAACAACCGGGAAAATTTCCTGAAATTTCCGTATAGGAAAAGAGCTGTGGAAACTACAATATTTACCTCATATGACAGAGCAAAACATTAAGGTAGAACTGGTTGGGTATTTAACTGGTGTGGGATATGTTGATCTGTGTATCACTGCAAAGGAAGATATTTTTTCCCTTATTGTAATTCTAAAAGCAGTTTTATGATGGCTTTTTTTATACGTTGTATTACTGGACCTAGAGTCTTTAGAATATACAAAACCGGCGATAGAGAAGTATGTTTATTTGTATTAACTTCTTGATGAAGCAAAATATTAATTTTGAAGTTTCCTCTATTTTCAGATGCCGTTGTTAGACAACAGGTGTTCCTGAATTAAAAATATATACTAAGGTTTGCAATCAGTTGGAATTTTGAAATGTGTGAATCTCGTGCATGGGTATAAATTATTTATGAATTGGTTGCAAGGGAGTTTTCCTTAAAAGTTTTGTTGCATCTCAATATATTTTTAAACTGTTCCTCAGTGAACGTTTTCTTAAACTTTATGCAGCAAGTACTTTTAAAGTACCGGGAAAGATATTTGATCGATAACCCAGCCCGAAGAAAGATAGTACATCAGTGTTTAGAATGTGACAGATGAAATTTTCTTAATCTCGTGCCCTTTATTGGCATAAACTAGCTGATAAACTATTTGTTTCCTGGGAAAGATATATTTCATTTGCAATTGATTGATGAAATAAACATTGCTTTTCAAGTGTTCTCTGGTGAAAAACTTGTATCCATTCACGAAGAGAACTAGGTTGTGTGTAAAGTGATACAGTCCAGTCGGCTCTCGTGATACAGTTTACTCTCGTTAGTTGAAATTCTTGATAACTTGAAAAAGTAAAATTCTGCATATATATATATATGTCCTATGTAAATAACATTTTATTGATAACTTGAATTTTTTTTTTTTTTTCCATTGAAGGTTTAACGACCACTGTGAGCAACTCAATGGGCTATAAGCAGTGGCCCGTTCCTAATTTAGGGTCACTGGTTCCAGGGAAGGGAGAGAGCCAGTGCCATAAGACAAACACAACATCCATGCCTCACCGGGATTCGAACCCGGACCCCGTTCGGACGAATGATCAAAGGCCATTGCTTAGACCACTGCGGCAAACTTGAATTTTCAATATCCTTATATATATATATATATGTATTTTTGTTTTTTCTGCACTCATTTTGATTCCACTTGTTAAGAGTTGACTACAAGGGGCACAGTTACAGTATCTGATGCAAAGTGTAATCATGTAAGTTTAAAGGACTTGCTTTTGAGTACTTGGGGAATTATGCTTAAATCTTTTAAATAGAAGTAAAACCTTTTTCTTTCATTAATTCTCATAACTTATAGGTAGAGCTATCAAGGTCCATTGTCAGTTATATGCAATCTATTTAAAAATTCAGTAGTGTATCGCTGAATTCCTTCCCGTTTTTAAGTGGATGATGTCAAAAATAACTGACTTTAGTGCTTATCTAGAAGCCACAAGCTTTTTTGAAAGAAAGACTTAATATGAATGAAACAATGGCAATATTACTATTACCCCATAACACTATGCATCCTTTTAAGCTAACAATATCAGCAAATGTGGATTACATTACTATATTAGCTGTTATATGCAGCTTTTTAACATAAGTATAAATACACCACACTGTGAACACTCAAGAGACGCATATAGCATATTAAATTTGTTTATTTTTGTGGTGTAAGAAGTGCAAAGATTCATCAAGCTTTTGCACTCCACTGGGAGGCTTTCTCAAGGCAATGGTAGACATAAAAATGCAGGGAATTGGAACACGTAAGGAACAAAGATGATTTTTGAAAATAACGTGGGTAATATCACGAGCGTATTACATGAATTTTTATCACGCAATTATACAGTGTGTAGCGATGTGTTTCCATCTTTTAATAACGCATGTCAATCTCTTGGTAGTTCAGTAGAAACTATGTCATTTCATGCTAGTTTGCTGGATAGGATTTAGACTTTTCCCTGATGGCAGTCTCTTTAAAGTTCGTGTATGGGGCATTTTTCTAATGCTATTCCATAGTGGAGCAGCCAATGAATGCATGACTTTTCTGGTGAGGGCTGTATTCTGCATGTCCTGTTTGACACTTCGCACATGCTCTTTACATCTAGTGTTCAAAGATCGCTTTGTCATTCCGATATATATCTTTTCCGTGTTGTCACGATATACCAACGGTATAGTGTACCAGTGGCGGATTTTCAGGTGAAGTGCCTCCTCACATATTTTATTTAAAATAAAGTTTTATTCAGTAATTTGTATAATTTTTTTTTGCCTCTATTGTGTTCCAAAATACTCAAAATTTTGATTAGTTATCAATTCACATAGCACGTTCAATATGGAAAGCAAGTCCTCATAAGCAAAACGGTGCAAGTGAAGAGCCAAAATGAAAACCCTTGGAAGTCTGCAGCTTTCGACCGAGTTGCTATGGTAACCGTGATGTCAACCTCCCCTATCTGGCGCGCAAGTCAAGTGTTTTAGCTTTCAACGGCGAGGCTCTGCAGTTCTTTGTGACTTTCGAAGGAAATCACAGTGAAACGTGACGGTTTACCCAGGGTACCTTCCAATCACTAGGACTTTTTCCTTGTGGTGTGGTACATGCTTTCCGAAAGGGATTTGTTTTTTCGTGCTTTGTGATTATTTGTCAAACAGTTTAGCTGTTACTGTAGTTTCGTGTACAGTTTAGCAGTTAGTGATGGTTTTAATTAAAGTATGTATCCTGTGAACGATATTGTTTGTAATTTATTACAAACTCCATTTAATCGGTGGAAAGATGAAGATAAAAGAGACATTTTACTTCAAGGATGACCAACGGATTCACTGACAATTGTTGCAAAAAAAGAAATCAAGAAGAGCAGTAAATCTTACAATATTAATTTTAAAAATTGTTGGTTTACTGAATATAAATGGCTTTGTAGTAACTTCTGTGTTACAAAAATAATTTTGTTGGCCCTGCTTACTTTTTAGTGATGAACATTCGGCGTGGAATAAAGACGGATTCTCAGATTTATTAAATATAACATGCTCACTTCATAAACATGGTGATTCTAGCGAACACCTGAAATGGGAGTTAATGATAAGGAATTTTGGAAAAAATCAGAACACCATTGTCGATGCCTTGAGGGAGAATGCTAGGCTTTTGAAAATGCATTTCAACGAAAATGTTCGTTTAAATAGACTTTTCCTGCAGACAGTGATTGATGCAGTATTATATTTGAGCAAACAAGAACTAGCATTCCGTGGCCATGACGAAAGCATGGACTCGATAAATCAGGGAAATTTCAAGGAATTACTTTCATTGTTGATATCAAGAAGTCCTTTAGAAATTCAAAATCAATACAAAAAGATAAAAAATGTCTTCACAGGTGACTCAAAAAGTATTCAAAATGAATTAATTGAATGTATTTCTGAATATATAAACGATCACGTTAAAAATGAAATAAATGAAGTTCAATGCTTTTCTATTCAAGTAGATGACACCACAGACATAAATCAGACTTCTCAGTGTTCTTTAATAATAAGATTTGTTGATTCGGAAGGTGTATTGGCTGAGCGATTTTTGGGTTTCCACGATGTGAGTGGAGATCGAACGCCAGAAGCTTTATACAAAATGCTAGACAAAATTTTGGAACAATACGATTATCAACACAAATTAATAGGACATTGTTACGATGGGGCAAGTGTAATGTCTGGACACTTGAATGGGCCCCAGAAAAAAATCAAGGATGAAGCTTCTCAAGCTGTTTTTGTTCATTGTTTAGCACATCATTTGAACCTTGTATTACAGTAGAGTTTTTCTAAAATTTCAAAGTGTCGTATATTTTATGCAAGCCTCACTGGAATTCTTTCATTTTTTCACCACTCAGTGAAGCGATCTTATACACTCACATCTATAACCGCAAGACGCATACCAACCATAGCAGAAACTCGATGGTTTCGTCTGTAAGGGGCCCGGGTTCGAATCCCGGTGAGGCATGGATGTTGTGTTTGTCTTACGGCTCTGGCTCTCTCCCTTCCCTGGAACCAGTGACCCTAAATTAGGGACGGGCGACTGCTTATAGCCCATTGAGTTGCTCACGGTGGTCGTTAAACCTCCAATTAGAAAAAAAAAAACTCGATGGTCCTCCACTTCGAAGTTAGTAAGTGTAATTGTTGAAGATTGGGATAAATTGAAGGAAGTATTCGAATTTCTGACAAATAGTGAACAATTAGACAAAAAATCAATTCAACTTGCCAAGGGGTTTTTAAATGATATGAACACTTTTGAATTTACATTTTTGGCAATAGTATTTAATGAAACTTTTGTCCCCACCGATCTATTATTCAAAATTTTGCAGAAAAAATCACTAAACATAAACTACTGTGCAACTCAAATAAAAAAAAAACTCGTGAAATTTTGAGTCATGAAAGGAACAATGAAGTATTTGAAACACTGTTTGGAAAAGCTAGCAAAATCACAGAAATAAGCAGATCTAAATGGGAATATGCTGCTCATACACAAGAAACAATTTTTCAAAATCATAAACAATTTTATTTTGAAATTTTAGACCACATACTTATGGAAATGGATTTCACGTCTGTGAAAAACTACAATTTGTTTGTCTTGCTGACACAACCAAATTCGAACAATTTAATTCAAGCTTTCCCTCTCACGCTTTTGAAAATCTACAACATTTTTACGGAAAACTATTTACTAAAATTCAGCGCCTTAAAAATGAACTGAGTCTTGTATATGCCAACGAAAAATTAAGGAATATATCGACTCAAGAACTTCTTCGAGTGCTTCATGAAGATAAAGGCATTTTTACAGAAGCTTATAAATTGGTTGCCCTCATTTTAACCATTCCATCTACAAGTGTGTCAGTGGAAAAAAGTTTTTCTTGCCTTAAAATAATACAAATTTACTCAAGAAACACTATTTCTCAAGATAGACTTGCTTCTTTGGCAAATATTTCTGTTCAGAAAGATATTTTATTGATGCTCACGAAGAAACAACCATTTTATGATGATATAAAAGAAGAATTGATATAATATACAAAAAATAGGTCAGTCCTCATATAGTGATTTTCATTGAAGACAGTAGATATCTTTTCGTATTGCTCTTGTAGCTCTTCACCTATTTTTTCAACCATGAGCCGCCACTGTAGCGTACACACCTGCCTTTTCGTCCTCACACTGTCTGTCCTTGCAACTTGATATCATATGTGATAACGGGGTCGGAGACTTCAGTGCTATCAATATGTTGTATTTACGTAATAAATTCTTTAACCAATATGTAAAGCTTGGAACATATGTGATGGATCCTGCGAATCTAATCGTCTTACTAGGTGATTTCGTTATTGCTGACATTATACAATTTCTTACAGTTCTGTGTATTCTGTCTGTGTTATCTTTCTTATATTCTGCCTTTAGACCTTTGCTATAAAAATTATCAATATGAGAAAAAGAGAAAGCCTTCCGGTGGAGTGTGAAAGCTTGGCGAATCTTTGTACTTACTACGCTATATGCGCTTGTTGAGTGTACACAGTTTTTTTTTTTTTATCTATATTGACCGGCCAAAATGAGAAATCAAGTCTTCACCATTTCTGTTTATTATTTGATTTTGGAAAAGTTATAATTAAACTTGTAGCAGCCTAAAGTCATGTTGCCATAGCGTTTTCAGTACATTTTTGAGAAGTATAACTTTAAGCCATCCAGAACTACAAGCTAAAGTGTGCCTATATGAATAGCAGAGGTATTGGCTAATGTAATTCAGGTAAAAATATCTGGGTAAGAAGATTCAAAGTGCAACAAGAATTATTAATAAAAATCCTGCACTTTTGATGTACAGAATACTGCTTCTGCATTAGAATTGATCATATTATAAAAAGCTTAAATTAAGCAGTAATCTAAAATGCACTGGCAAAATATGTTTATTCATAAACATCATGAATCTTCGTGGCAAAGGTAAAGTCAGATACATACATATATACATACATACATAAGGTCAGGTGATGCGTAACATCACAGCCTCTCCTTGACAAATGTCAACCCCGCCTTCTCGTGGTGCATCCTGTTCCCACTAAAGGGGCTCTGACGACCGCCAATAGCGGTATAACTATACCATCGGGATCAGAGGAAATGCTATCCCACACTCACCAACCCGCTTGGCCAGCGTGGTGAGTTATGGCCAAACACCTCCAAAATGACTCTACAACTTAAATCTTGGCCCTCAGTCTCCGGCAGCTGGAATATACCTGGCCAAGGCAGCGGCCAGTGCGACATGAAGGCAGAGGGTGCTAAGAATCCCCGGAGGACCGGACTAGGCTGCCATTTGATGCTGACCTTGGCTACCTATAACGGACGCTCCCTATCTTCTGATTCAAGACTTCTTGAATTGGAAGAGGAACTACAAAGGATCAAGTGGGACATCGTGGGGCTAAGTGAGGTAAGGAGAAAAGGAGAAGATCTCATTGAACTGAAAAGTGGACATCTCTTCTATTATCGTGGGACAGATACTGGCAGAACTAGTGGTGTTGGATTTATAATAAACAAGAAACTGAAGGATAAAGTGGTAGAAGTTGAAAGTTCCTCTGACAGAGCTGCACGACTCGTTATCCAACTATCGAGAAGATACCAGGCTCAGATTATTCAAACTTATGCACCCACCACAAGTCATCCTGAAGAAGAAATTGAAGAATTTTATGAGGAAATTCGTCATCTAAATAATAAAGGTAAGCAGCACTTGAAGATAATTATGGGAGATTTCAATGCAAAAATAGGGCAACGGCAACAGAATGAAACTTCAGTAGGTAAATTCGGTCACGGCAACAGAAACCAGCGTGGAAATACTCTCGTTGAGTTTGCAGAGGCAGAAGGATTTTTCATCTTGAACTCCTTTTTCAAGAAAAAGCCACACAGGAAATGGACATGGAGACATCCAATTGGGACGACAAGTGAAATTGATTTTATTATGTGTAACAAAAAATTCGTCATCGAAGACTGCAGTGTGCTGAACAAGTTCAACACAGGTAGTGACCATAGATTGGTGAGATGTAAGATGCACCTCAACACTAAACTGGAACGTGGCAAGCTCATAAGACAAACAAAATGTATTGACATAACCAACCTTAAAAAACACCATAATACTTTCAAGTTGGAACTGAAGAACAGATTCTCTGCTTTAGAAGGCCTAACATCGGAAGAAGTGGATATTTCGGAAGTTAACAGAAAAGTAACCAAAGCTCTAATGGAAACAGCAACAAAATTAGCTGGGTCTAAGAACAAGTTGCATGTGAACAAATTATCAGGAAAAACAAAAATGTTGATGCAAAAAAGAAGAGAGATGAGGACAACTAAAGAAGATGTGACTTCCAAAGTGGAATATATAGAGCTATGCAAGACAACACGAAAAAGTACCACTGAAGACGTAAGGAAATTCAACTGTGAGCTAGTGAGGAAAGCAATTGAAAACAACCAAAGCCTTAAGATAGCAAAGGGACATCTCAGTAAGGGAAGAAAACAGATTATGGCTCTGAGAAAAGAAGATGGTTCTATAACAAGAAATAGAGGCAAAATTTTGACAAGAGTGAAAGATTTCTACTCCAAATTATATGAAAGGGATGATACATGTACTCCAGACATCATGAAAGGTACCAGAGTTCTTCCAGTCCTCCCAGCAGAAGTTGCTCATGCAATCAAGAACATGAAGCGGGGGAAAGCTCCAGGAGAAGATGGAATTACTATAGACATCATACAAGAAGCAAGTGGAGAAATTGAAACAGTACTCGCCCAAATTTTCACTCGATGCCTTAATGAAGGGAAGATTCCTGAGGATTGGAACAATGCTACAATGATCCTGCTACATAAAAAAGGTGACATTGAGGATCTCAGGAACTACAGACCTATCAGCCTCCTATCAGTGGTTTATAAAATCTTCACTAAAGTTCTTTCACACCGCTTGAAGGTAACACTGGACATGGCTCAACCGAGAGAACAAGCTGGATTCAGGAGTGGCTACAGCACAATAGATCATATCCACGTACTGAGAGAACTAATTGAAAGAGCGAGGGAATATGAACTTCCATTGTGCATGGCTTTTATCGATTATGAAAAAGCCTTTGATTCGGTGAAACCATCAGCAGTTACCACGGCTCTGAAATCCTGCGGTATTGAAGATGCATACATTAATATTATTAATAACATCTATGAAAATGCAAGTGCAAAGATTCGGCTGTTTGAAAATACAACACACATAGAAATTGGAAAGGGAGTGAGACAAGGTGACACCATATCTCCGAAGCTCTTTAATGCCACATTGGAAAATGTCTTTCAATCACTGAACTGGGAAAACAAAGGGATAAAGATTAATGGAGATTATCTAACCCACCTTCGTTTTGCTGATGACGTAGTCATTTTTGCAACTACCCCATCAGAGCTGCAGAGTATGATCCAGGAACTTGCTGACAAGAGTAAAGAAGTGGGATTAAAAATGAACTTTCAGAAGACAAAAGTGATGTTCAATGCTTTTACAAGAAATGAAGATTTATCGATTGATGGAGAAAAACTGGAGATAACAGATACGTATGTTTATCTTGGACAGCAGATATCAAGTGAGGGTCACATTGATGAAGAAATTAATCGGCGTACAAAACTTGCCTGGAGAGCTTTTGGAAGAAACAGCATAATTTTCAAGAGCAATATGCCATTATGTCTTAAAAGAAAAGTGTTTGATCAATGCATCCTTCCAGTGCTTACGTATGGTGCAGAGACGTGGACCTTAACTAAAAGAGACATACAAAGGCTGCAGACAACTCAAAGAAGCATGGAGAGGTGCATGCTTGGTATAACCAGGAGAGATAAGAAGAGGAACTCGTGGATCCGAAAATGACGAGAGTGGAAGACATCATGATCAGAGTTAAATCCCTGAAATGGCAATGGGCTGGACATACTGCCAGAAGGACAGACCATAGATGGACAGCCGAAATTTTAGATTGGATTCCAAGGGACAGGAAAAGACCCAGAAAAAGACCACATGGGAGATGGGTGGATGAAATTCGTAAATATGCGGGAGTGACATGGAGGAGACTGGCACAAGACAGACCGTTGTGGAGGAAACTTGGGGAGACCTTCGTCCAGCAGTGGATTGATAATGGTTGACAATGATGATGATGATGATGACATACATACATATCACTAAGCTGTTCTCTGAGATTCAGAGGTTAGCTCCTAAAAGAAGTACAAACTACCCGATATTTTTACTTACTGCTGTCGTATCAAACTTCTCCATTTACAGCAATCTTGACATACAACTCGGGCTTCACTGATATCCATTACACACCGTTCACAAGATCTTTTATACTTCATACTCATAATCTTTTCTCATGCAGATACTCCTGAATCTGATCCACCCATGACTTCCTTGGCCGCCTTCTGCCTTTCCTTCCTGCCACTTGGACTAAAAAGATTTTCTTAGTAAGCATCTCATCACTCATTCTTTCAACATGTCCAAACCACCGAAGCATATTAGTCTCCACCTTGCTAACAACATTTTGCTTCACATCACACAACTACAACACAACTTCATTCCTCACACAATCAGACTGTGTCTTGCCCCCCCCCAGTAAGTAGAGCATTTCTCCAGCACACAAACGACTTCTATATTTCTTCTGTAGTACCCAGGTTTCACTACCATACATCATAGTAGGAGCAATTACACTTTCTTACATACACAGCCATGCGGGACTCTCTAGAGAACCCATCATTCCTGTGAAAACCTCCCAGAGCATTTATGACTTTCAATAAAGAATTCACTCTCCTACTAATTTCGCCATCCAATTTGTTTTCTCTGTCAAACATGCTTCCTAAATACACAAAATCACTCACCTTGTCAATCACAGTTCCATTTATACTTACATTACATTCAGCACTACCAGTTCCTCTCTTAAAGACCATAACTTTGGTTTTTCCCTTATTTATACTCAGTGTGAATTTCATGCAAACTTTGTACATCCAGGACAACATACTCTGCAACTCACTTTTGCTCTTTGCCAACAGGACAGTGTCATCAGCATACAGCAATCTGCACACACAGATATCACCAAGACATAAACCACTATTATCTATTTTGGAATCGCACATGCACGCATCCATAAATTCAGATTAGCTAAAATAGTCATATAAATGTTAGGTAAAGTCAGATTAGCTAAAATAAATCAGAAAAACAATTAAATTTGCACCAGGCTGAGTGATAAAACACTGGGATGGGATTGTTGCTGAGCTTGGTAAATAATCCCCTGCGCTGCTGAATCGCACCCACCAGGGGTACTGGAATAGTGGAAATTCTTTTCTCCTAAAAATTTCCAAGAAAAAAATATTTTTTTGTATAAGTATTGCTTCGTTCAGTAAACAAAACATTGTAAGTAATTAATAATCTAAAGCAACTTATGGGAATTTACTAGGAAATTTTTTCATTTATAGCAAATTTTCGGAGAAAACTCTTCTCCTTCTTCAGGCTCTCTTGTTGTTGTCACTTTTTGCTTGTCACTATCTTGGTTACGGTTTACCTTGACGGTTACGGTTAACCTTGACGGTTTAGGTTATTTTTCAACAAATCCTGCCAGATGTTAGGCAGGGAAAATCCTTTGCAGTCATTGATGATGGAATTTTGATTTTTCTCAATCTCTATTCCTTCTTTCAGTTTTCTTTTTTGGAAATTGCTTTGGAAACTTCCAAAAAAAAAAAAAAGAAAACTGAAAGAAGGAATAGAGATTGAGAAAAATCAAAATTCCATCATCAATGACTGCAAAGGATTTTCCCTGCCTAACATCTGGCAGGATTTGTTGAAAAATAACCTAAACCGTCAAGGTTAACCGTAACCGTCAAGGTAAACCGTAACTGTCAAGGTAAACCGTAACCATGATAGTGACAAGCAAAAAGTGACAACAACAAGAGAGCCTGAAGAAGGAGAAGAGTTTTCTCCGAAAATTTGCTATAAATGAAAAAATTTCCTAGTAAATTCCCATAAGTTGCTTTAGATTATTAATTCAATTAAACTAGGAAGCCATTTCTCAATATGAGCTTTATTCAAAGAATTGTAAGTAATATTTGCAGCTGTAGGAGTGGTGTTTTGCCTGCTGACATCCCAGGTCGTTAAAGCAACTGCAATACAAAGCGCTCCAGATGTTTTTATTTCCTTGTGGTTTCAGTGTAGATGCTAAACTTTCCTGGATGTGTGCCCTTAAAAAAGCACCACTGGCCATACTTGGTTGCATTTAGAATAGCGTGGAGTCATGAACGCAATTCAATGTTCTGCTACGAGTTACTTTTTTTCTGTCTTTTTGTCGCTGTGTGAATTGATGTGTTCATGAGTGCAGATTTAAATATACATTTTGAATTTTGATATCCATTTGGGATGGAGAACAGTGTTGACAATGTACTAAGTGTCCCATTTTCTGCCAGAGCTTTTGCAGATTGTGTAAATATAGTTAAGGAAGGTAACCCTCATCCAGTATTTAAAAAGCATAAAAAATAAATACCCAAAATTCGTTCATCACTCTAGTATTTGCACAGGAAATGCAGATTTTTCTTACAATGGAGTATATGTAAAAATCTTTACTATAAGTAATTAGTTGACCGCTAAATAAAGAAATGCTTTCATATGTTCAAAATCAATGCGAAAATTTTGCAGCTTGGGATACATAATAAAAATTTTTGTGTGCTTTTTCCCATAACGCACACCCAACCTGAATGAGCACATGACACTACTGTTATATATATAAATATAAATAATTCAAAGAAACAAACAAAATACATAGAATAAAATGTGAAAAATATCTGAAATTGTGATTTTCTTATTTCTTCAATGTGAAATCATCTCCTGCAGCACTTGTACCCCATTGGCTGATAGAAAGAGTGTTCTTCTGTACGATGTCTGGAGAGTAGAATTATATATGCCAATTTATCCATAGCTGCGCCCTCTAACAGGGCCACACAGCGGAAGATATAACTGGTCAGAAGGTCAGAAAACTAGTGTGTACAGGCATGGAAGTTGTGTATGTCAACAGCATTGGCTCTCTCCCTTCCCTGGAACCAGTGGCCCTGAATTAGGGAACAGGTGACTGCGTGTAGCCCATACAATTGCTCATGGTGGTCATTAAACCTCCAAACTAAAAAAAAATATTGTATAGGAACACATGGAGAGCTCTGGTCTAAGACGTACACAAACATATTAGCAACTGCTGTGGAAGAATTCACATAGTATTTTGGATTACTAGTCTGACAGATAAGTATTTCTATGTGGAAAAAAAGGTGGTTTGGTTACATTAGAGGAATTCTTATAACATGTTGATGCTCCATTTGGTGTGAGTATAAGAAATAGAAAAAATTACAAAAAACAAAACAAAAAAAAAAACCTAGCATACAAACACGATGCATATAAAGTTCCTGTGGTTTATGCAACCATGGGGGTAATGCCTACATAGACTTCGATCTGTGGGGGCATGTGGTCTGACTTATTAGAATAATAATATAGTTGCTTAAACACATTATTTTTGCATGAAAGAAAAAGTTTTTTTTTCTGTAAGAAATGTAGAACAATTATTGCACGTATCCAAAACATCAAGTGGAATTTGAAGTTCTGAAGCGAAAGCTGCGCTATCTCGAGTGCATAAGGACATTTGGCTGATAGGCTGATTCTTCCCCATGTTTCAATTTTTTCTCCACTTTATGCATTTAATGACCAAATTGTATATTTTATTTGGAGAAAAAAAAGCTCTAAATCTTTTCTGGGCTTATATTTTTATTATCTTTTCTTTAGCAGTGGAGGAAAATTGTTTTCCTCATGATAGTGACTGATATAATGTTGTGACTTGTCAGTTATATGGCACACATAATTAGTACTCAAAATAAAATTATGGTGAAACTCTGCATAGTTCAATTATAATTTTTTTAAATGTTTTAATTTTTTTATGGCAGAAGATAGTAGCAAGTGAGCAGACCAATAAAATTTAAGCAAGAAAAACCCTTCTGTTCTGTATTTTTGTCTATAAAAAAAAATGTGTTATTGCATCATTGAAATTATTTTACTATGAAACTACTCTGCAGTGAATATTTTTCTGGAACTAATTTCTTGTGGTGTTGGGGTGTGCACAGGCTTATGGAAGTGAAGTGGATTGATACCAGGGTGAGCCAAGTTTGTCCCTTTTCTCTGTGCAATGTTGGATCTCCATTCCTGAGCAAAACTCACTCCTGTGTCGACTGGATACAGGATGATGTGGAATGCATGAGGCTGATGATATGCATTTGGCTCAGTGCCACATTTTGTTTTCAGATGATCAGAGAATAGAGATCGGTAAATGTGCTGTTTGGGTGCACCTACACCATGATTGGGAAAAACAAGTTAGAAGCTGAAACAGCAGTGATAGAAATTTGAGCAGTTGAAGGCAAAGAAGAAGTGGACAGAAGAGCACTGCATAAATATGATTCTCGCATTTCAATGCTGGGTTCACCAGTCTCAATGACCACCAACAATGACACCATGGTTGAAGTTGTGACAGTGAATCCTGGGACCTGACAATTGGCAGCTGAGTTGGAGTCTTCCCTGTCCATCATAGTTTGGCACAAACACCAGCTTGGTTTTTCTTCTAGGCAGCATCAGATGGTTCCCCCATGGACCTGTATCACACCAGGTAGAACAACATATTGTTCTACATTTCAGATTGCTGTCATATGACTAGACAATAAGTTTTCATGGCATCATATAAGTACTGGTGATGAAAAGTGGATATTCCTACCAGGCCTTGATTTAGTTTTCTTTTAGCAGTAGCAACACTTGTTAGTGGCCTTATTTTTTACTAGTAGATTGCGTTATCTACTAATGAAAGTTTATTAACATTATACAAAAGAAACTTTAACATGTCCCCCTCCATTAGTCATGACAAATTTTGATTTCACCCCTGTAACTGTCTCACTGTAATGCTGAAAAGATTGCAGATATTTAGATATAACTCACCTTTTCATGACCTGATAGATTAATTCTAACAATTTAATTCAAATGCAAATATTTAAAAATTTTTTTTTTATGTAACTTTATTCACAAAATTCAAGAACGCTATTCAAAACCTTAAGTTATTTTCCATATGGTTTACGATCTGGGTTTCGGGTCTTTTTATCATACCACTTTGAAACAGCAGGCTTGGGGTCAAACTTGTCTTCAGACAGACCTTCAACTTTAATACTCATGAGAGCATTCAATGTTTGTAAGTTTAAACTACCCCTCCAATCACCCTGGATTCTCTTCATGAAACTGAACCCAACCTCACATGCAGAAGTAGATGAGGGAAATGTACTGGATATTTCTACTAGTGCCAAAATGTTTTTATGATGTTTGTACTTTTCAAGAAACATTAGTCTCCAGAAAGCAGTTGTTCCTTTTCGTATGTGTCTAAAATATTCCACACGCGCAATGCAGTGGCACTTCACAGTTCACACTAAAGCATTCAAAATTTTTCCACTAGCAACTTTTGCTAGAACCACTTTTATCACCAGCAAAATGCATTTGCTTGCTAGCAATTTGGTACTAACTACTGGTCGAAGACAAACTTTGATTCCTACATTTTTCTACCATGGCTGGTCACCCGGCTGATTCCTTTCAGGTGCTTGGGCCGCTGGGTAAACGTCTGGCTGGGTTGCCATCGCAACACCTCCCAAATAAAATAATAAAAGAGTTCCAGTTATCCTTGTGAAGCCAGTCCATCAGCAGGGCAAGTCGATATCATCAGTTTTACCACTGGAAACCTGTCAATGGAGTTACACCAGGAAGCACAGCCAGTGGTACAAAGAAAGCAGTTTGAGTGGAAAGTCATGCTGGGCATTTGGAGCAATTGTGAATGTCCTGTGCTCTGGGAAATTGTGTCAGATAATCATGCTGCAAACAAAAACTTCTGTGCCGAACAACTGCAGCAGGTCGATGATGCTTCCTATTGATGAGTACCGCGCCAGTGCTACCATCATTGATAATAGCATCAAACAAAGATCTTCGCTCTTTCCACGTTTATAAGTGAGTCACAGAAAAATTCTCATTGGCCGCCACCGAGAGTCGAACCCAGGGTCTTCCAGTTACGCACCGGATATGCTTCCGCTACACCACAGCGGCCTCGAATTCCTCCAGAATCACACACGCTAACTGCCAAGCCAATTTGGCAGGTTGCTTCTTGGAGCCCGCACAATGCTGGGGATTCACCAAACATGGTAAGCAGCAACTGAAGACATAAATAGAAGGCGAATGAATAATTAATACAGATATTTGATGCGGACCAGGAACATCAAACAAAGATCTTTGCTCTTTCCACATTTATAAGTGAGTCACAGAAAAATTCTCATTGGCATTTTTGGTGTAGTGGAAGCATATCCGACACATAACTGGAAAACCCTGGGTTCGACTCCCAGTGGCGGCCAATGAGAATTTTCCTGTGACTCACTTATAAACGTGGAAAGAGCGAAGATCTTTGTTTGATGTTCCTGGTCCACGTCAAATGTCTTTATTAATTATTCATTCGCCTTCTATTTATTTCTTCAGTTGCTGCTTACCATGTTTGGTGAATCCCCAGCATTGTGCGGGGCTCCAAGAAGCAACCTGCCAAATTGGCTTGGCAGTTAGCGTGTGTGAGTCTCGAGGAATTCGAGGCCGCTGTGGTGTAGCGGAAACATATCCGGTGCGTAACTGGAAGACCCTGGGTTCTACTCCCGGTGGCGGCCAATGAGAATTTTTCCGTGACTCACTTATAAACGTGGAAAGAGCCAAGATTTTTGTTTGATGTTCCTGGTCCGCATCAAATGTCTGTATTAATTATTGATAAGAGCACTTATCAATAGGAAGTGTGTATTGCTGCTAACGGATAATGCCCCAAGTCACACCTCCAGAGTGATGTGCTGAAAAGTACAACAATCAGCAAAGTCTAGATTCTACTCATACAGTCTGGACCTTGCTGCATCCAACTACCACATTGTTTTGTTGAAAAACATCATGAGGTAGTACATGTTGATTCAGATGTTATGAAATTTGAGATTGGATTCCAAAATGACAAGAATATGACATTGTGAGTCTTTGTTAAAATTATTATAGGAATGGTACGTTTCCATACTTTCACAATACCCGAGAGATTTTTTATTAATGAAATATACAAGACATCTTGTGTTTTTGCAGTCAGGTATTACAGGCATATCACTCATGAATATTAATGACAGTGAACTGAAATCTGCTGTATTATACTATATTTTGCATGATGATAGCTACAGTACTCTACAGAATGTGTGTCTGCTTATAAATATCATGAGTTATGTCTTTTTTGCCACCCCGGTGGGGCAGTGGTCTAAGCGATGGCCTCTGATAATTCGTCCAAAAGGGGTTCAGGTTTGAATCCCGGTGAGGCATGGATGTTGTGTTTGTCTTATGGCACTGGCTCTCTCCCTTCCCTGGAACCAATGACCCTAAATTAGGGACGGGCAACTGCATATAGCCCACTGAGTTGATCACGGTGGTCGTTAAACCTCCAATAAAAAAAAATTCTATTTTTACAAATGCCATGAGTTGTACAATGTGTGTCAATAAAGTTCAGTGAATGCACAGTAATAATGAACAGCTAATATTTAAGAAAACTTACATTACTGGACTTCAAAGTAATCCCCCCCCTCTTTCCATGTACAATATACAATACTTGTGGCATTGTTCGTGTAATTGCTGGAAGCAATTGGAAAAGTCCTCTTTTATAGTCTGAAGCTAGGCTGTCGTGTTCACTTGAATGTCTGAAATGTCAGCAAATCTCTTCCCTTTTAGCACTAATTTCAATCAGGGAAACAAAAGGTAGTCTGCTGGTGCCAGATGTACCGAATACTGTCAGTATTTCATTGCAGCAGTGGCCCAATTCAAAGCAGAACTTGTTATTATTTCTATGTTCTACATTTCCCACCAATATTGTGCACCTACATCAGCTGCCATGCGCAACATACCATGTGCCACACCCTTTCTCACAGCTCTGTAATGGACATGTCATGTCATTTTTTTCACCGCACTACAGGAATGTATTACCATCAGAAGGGAAAACGGAATCAATCAACTATGTACCGCCCCCATTGTTTACGATGGTGTCCCAATATCTAGATAGGTCTGCAATGCCATTCTTGAAAAAATGTGCAGGTTTTGCTGTGAAGAAATCATCAAGGAAATTCTAGAGATCAACATCATTGTTGAAGGTTTTGTCACGGAGTGCATTTGACAGAGATCGAAACAGGTGATAGTCTGAAGGGGCGACATGTGGGGAATAGGCCGGATGTAGTAGAATCTCCAATTTCATGTCATGAATGGCCCTTTTGGTCATGTTTGCACCATGAGGGCGTGCATTATCATGTGAGAAGGACATCATGGGGCCGATGTGGCAGTTTCTGCTGAATCGCTCCCTCCACATGGTGGAGTTGTTCACATTAGAGTGCAGCATTTCCCAGTGAATAAAGCCTTCCATGTCCCACCAGACACACATGATCTTCACAGGATGAAGGCCATATTTTGGATGTGGTGTGAGCATCTTGTTTGGGCTTACCATTTCCTCTGATACCAGAAATTCACATACAGGCACCACTTTTCATCTCTAGTAACAATACGTGACAAAGTGTTTGTTTTGCTGAGAACATTCGCGATAACGGGCGAGCAAGGAACCACATATAGCAACACACCAATTCTTCTTGTTCTCGGTGAGTGTGAGGCACCCAAGACCCCAATTTCTGGACCTTTCACATACACTCCAGGTGTCGTACCACTGTGGCCTGATCGCAGTCCATCTCAGTGGCCAATTCGCGTGTAGTTTGATGCGGATCCAAGTGGATGAGATGGTTAAGACAATCCTCATCAAAGTGAGATGGACGACCTGAGTGCGGAGAGTCGTTGAGGTCAAAATTGCCACCTCAGAACTGTTCAAACCATTTGCGTGCTGTCATCGTAGCAATAGCATCCTCCCCATATACAGCACAAATTTGTCGAGTAGCCTCGATGGCTGTGGATCCCTTGTTAAACTCGTAGGGGAGCAGATGTCGGAAATGTTCATTCCTCTCTACTTGACACTCCATACTTCCGGACCTGAAAACCAAAAAGACCATTAGGCACAATCACACAACCCAATATGATTTAGATACACAATATTATTGGCTACATTTTGATATACAACTGGCCATCTGCACCGTCACTACTGACCTGAGAAACACTCGTGAAATAAAATGGCATGAACTTATGCATCAACCCAATACTTGACTGCATCATGTATACTTGTATACATAGTATGCAGTCTTATACTTGTCTGCATCATCGAGTTACTCCGCCAAAATGGTTTTACCATCTTAATACCTATAGATTGGTAAAAACTCTGAGTGACAACAATCGCCAAACTTTATTGACACATCATGTATATGTGTCTGTTTTTATAAACATAATGGAAAAACATGAAACATCCTGTATCTTTCATTAATCAGAAGTCTCACAGGTATCATGAAAGTATTGAAATTTACCTTTCCTGTTATAGTTGTAACAAATTCTTCTTACCTTATCATATTCCTATTGTTTGGAAATCCTTTCTCAAATATGGTATAATTTGAAATCATCTGTTGCCACCTGTATTATTATTCTCATGCATTCTATGGAAGAAGAAGGAAATGCCCAATGTGGAAATTTTATTTATATAACTTAAAGCATAGTTTATTTCTAATGCCATATTAGGAATACTTCTCTTAGAATCTCTTTAATCTCATCTTGTTCCATGGATTTCTACAATTGTTTTTTGTTAAGCAATTGTATCATGCTTTTGCAGGATGATCTGCCATATAATACCAAAATGCACGATAACTACAATATCATACCAAATATTTTATAAACATAATAGTTGTTGATATATGTTGATTGTAATGTATTTCTTAGTCATCAAAGAAACTAAGGGTCAAAAAGCTCACTTCTTAATGACTGTCTCTTAGGTACATATGTGATGCACATATAATTTTTGACTGATTTCCCAGCTGCAAGTGAAGTAGTAACATTACCATGTCATTTACCATTAAAAAATAACTAATCTTACTACCTCACTCAGGGCTGGGAAAAGCTCTGGTGATTATAAGTGCATCACACATGTACCTTGAGACAGACACTAAGAGGTGAGCTTTTTTTTTACTCTTTGTTTCTTTGATGACTAAGAAATTCATTAGAATGCTTGCACATTAATAAAAAGTACTTGAATGTTATTGATTGATGTTCCAAGAAGTTCTGTTGATCCTTTTTTCTGAATTTAATAATATACATATTGTTTATAAATTGATAAGTCAGTCTAAAATAAATTATCCTAGCCACAGTAGTCTTTGACTCAAAACCTTGGGAACATTTCCACTAATTTTCTGGGTACTGTATTTGTTTAGTTCTAAAAATCTGTGAAAAAACTGCTCTCTCTGTTTGCTCCCCAAAGCTGTCGTAAAAAGTGCAAACCCCCATATACAGTGTTACTTATTTGTTTGACAGGAAATTTTAGCTATAAAAATGTTGTTTTTCCTTTTATTAAATGAAAAATTTATTTTTTAGGGTCATTTATATGAAGAAAATTTCTTGGAAGTATATAGTGACAAAGTTCTGCGAACTGCAAGTATAGCTGTATCTATCTTTATATTCAGTTTTCTTTTTTAAGTTTTAAGATTGCACATTGAAATTATTATTCTCTAAAAGTTGAAAATTGTTTTGATATTCTTGATTTAAAATCTGACATAAAAAAAGAAAAAAGATCCACGATTTGTACAAGAAGGGAAGACTCACTGGAATGGTTTAAAATGTTGATTGCATATCATTTATGGTCACTCATTGAATGAGAGATTCATGTCAAGGAAGTTGGTGAGACCTGTATTAATAATTCATGAGGAAGTTGCTGTAAATTTTTTGGCACATTTAACTCACAAGTGGAACATTGAAGGGGTGGAAAAAAGAAAGTAAAGGGGGCCCTATATAATTAGCGATGCCAAAACTGTGACATAAAAGGTGCTCCAAATGTTCAGGTGCTTCTTTCTGTAGTGCTTGATACCTTTTGATTTTTTATGATCTGATGCACATATTTCCTGAATTTAATTTAATTCTCAAAATTTTTTCATTTCTCTTGTACCAGAGGTTGATGTAAAGTGGGGATTGGTGGCCAGTTGATTATTCTTTTTATCATGCTGTATTGAGTAGCATGGTGCATAAAACCAAAGATGTTGACATACTGTTACTATGTACTGACATAGTAAATGTTATGAACTGGAAGTACATAGTGATTGTTACCGTGGCAGCTCATGACCAGAAAAACAACTGAAGTGTTGCAAAATGAGAATCCATGAAAAAAAAAAATGCATCTATTTCTTATTAAAAAAAAAAATAATGAGTTCTATCTTTCAAGGAAGCATAGTAGTCAACGATGCCATCATAAAATGGCTGTTTAACATGGATCCCGAACACACGGAGAATAATAAAGAAATAGCTCTGAAACTGAAGTTCACACTCAAAGTTACTGTATAAACTCGGCTGACAAAACCTGACAAATCGTCTAAAATCAAAATCACACTGCGGGGAAATGTTACTTCACTTCGATCATTGATGTCATTGATTGCAATAGCAAACCCTTTATTCAATAAAGCTCACATCGCTACAGCGATGCTCTTCATGGTCCCTGAGTGAAGTATTTTGGTGTTACATCTCTTATCTCCGCACATGGCCTTCATGCAGTTAAAAGGTCATCTATTCATCAATTCGTTGTGCCAGATTGCGGATGGCCTAGAGGTCAACGTTCTTTACTGCTATGGGAAAGTCTCGGGATCCATCCTTGGCAGGTAAGAATGCTTGAACCAGTAAATATCTGCTGTGCATCAGATGGGCACATTAAACTGTCGGACCCCAATTACAGAAGGAGAGTTGAAAGTTTTGCAATATTTGCATAAACGCATGTGCTGTGGTGGGTATGTCACATGTTTAAACCAGTTCAAGGCACACACTGCAGTCAGTCAAAAAGGATATAAAGTGGTAGTTGTTGCTGTGTACAGCATTGCATGTCATTGTTCTGTCTGTGGTTGGGATGCCTAAAAGATGAACAGCCACAACCAGCTAAGTAGGGAATTTTTGCTTTACGATTTTGAACTCGGCCATAAAGCTACTCAATCAACACGAAACATTTGTCATGCAAAAGGGGAAAATTCCATGAATCACAGCACCGCAACCAGATGGTTCAAGAAATTTCGCTCAGGTGACAGAAATCTTGACAATCAGCCAAGATCAGGTAGATCGCAAACCGTAGATTCGGAGGCCGTGCGCCAGGCCATAGAAGCAAATCAGACAACCAGCACTCGCAAATTATCAGGCAAGCTGAGAATGTCACAGACCACCATGGTTCATCACCTTCAGGGCCTTGGCAGGGTCTACAGGAGCTGCCGCATTGTTCCCCATGAACTGACTCCAGCTGAAGCAAACCGCCTAGTAGAAATGTGCACAAAACTCCTAGAAAACCCGCGTGATATACGTTTCATCAAGATAATTATTACGTGTGATGAAAAGTGGGTCTATTTCCGTAATCCTAAAGCACAATGGCAGTGATTGAGCCCGGGTTAGCTTCCAGAAACTGTTGCCAAATGTGGGCACTTCAAGTACAAGGTGATGCTCTGCGTCTGGTGGAATTTCGGGGGGATAGTCCTTATGAATTTGTTCCAGGCAGTCAGACCATCAACACCAACCTCTACTCTGAACAGTTGGAGTAGATATATGTTGTTTTGGAGGAGAATTACCCGGCACTGGTCAACAGAAAGCTTGCTCTCCAACAGCAAAACAATGCTCAGCCTCATACCACGCGAATGATGAGGGCAAAACTCCAGGAACTTGAGGGCATTGAACTGATGCTATACCCAGCATATAGTCCAGACCTTGCCCCCATCAGATGATTACCTGTTTCAGTCCATGGCCCACTTTCAGGTCACAGCTGGGGTGAAGCAGTTTTTCGCCTCGAAGGACAAGAACTGGCACCACCGCAGAATTGAAGAACTGGCAGACAGATTGTTGGAGACGGTGCAACATGATGGCCTGTACTTTGAATGCTAGTCAGCTTTCGTCATAAAGGTACGTATGGTGACATAAAGTGATCCAAATATTGCAAAACATTTGACTCACTCTCTGTAGGAATAAAAGGGGTGTCTTCCTCCCCCTTTCTACTTCGCTTCCATGTGACTCTCCTGTTGGGTATTCTAGCCCAAATTTCCTGGCTTCCTACTTTTAAGGGTTGTTTACGACCTGAAGTCACTCTCCATTTCTAAAATTCTCCTTAAATCTCTGATTCATTTCTAAAAGCAAGCTAGAAGTGTGAGCACACTTCTAGCTTGCTTTTAGAAACAGGAGAGCTTTCATTTCAAAACCACAGCATTGTCCAGAAATCATTCTTGTAAATGAAAATGTGACTAATTTTAAGAATCAACTAAATCATTTGAATTTTTTCATAAATTTTACGTAGGTGAAGTGGCACTTCACCCTGTGAGCTGCCACTGGATTGTTATGAAGTGCATGTAGACAATTGGTTGGTGTTTTTCAGTGATCTAACAGGAAAAAAAAATTCATTTCAATTTTGAGCTTTACAGGCCAGGAATAAATTATCTATGCATTTAATGAAGACAATTATTTTGATTTGGTGTTTTCCTCAAAAATTTAAACGATGGGTAATCAACTTTGAAATTTCAGGATTTTTAATTATATTGAAACATTTACAAGACATAAGAAGTAGAAATGGAGTATTGGATATAATTAATATGCAAGTGGCATGCTACATACAATTGCAGATATACTTCCTCTCTTGTCTTTCTTAGAGCTTAGCCCATGGTAGGATTTTGTGTTACCTTTGGAGAGAGAACTTTCGGATGGGAATTTGACTTTTTAGCAGTTTTACGATTTTGTAGTTTTTCTTATTTTATCATTTTGTACAATAAATTAATATCCAGAAATGTAAAAAATGACATTACACAATTTTTTTTTTTTTTTGCAGTACTTTCTGATGATATGATTTCAGGATTTTCTATTTGTTAAATTTTGAATCTTAAGTGAGATGCCTGGAAAAAAGCAACACAGTCAGAATGCTATGCAGACATTAATATGCAGAAAAAAGTTTAAGTTTTCCCTAATTTGTAACCTAAAATATGTTCAATTCTGATTGAAAAATTCTATCGTAAAATAGGACCTATGAGAAAATATCAATATGTAAATGAACACCTACTTGCATGTGAGTAAAGTACCAGCCAAATGGATTCAAGGCCTTCTCTCACCTTTGCAGGAAGAAGCACAGAGTGGAGTGTTCACAGTAACTTTTGGCTATGGCCAGTGATGACCTGGATGGCTCCTTTTTCCAATTGACAGTGATGGACAAAAGCTTGGTTCTTCTTTTCAGTCCAGTAATAGAGGGAAAGCTCTGAACAATGGAAGCAGGCAGTCATTGCCTCCTGAAAAGATACAAGTTCAAACATCTGCTCGAAAGGTGATGCTCAGTGTGTGTGACTGATAACCTTTCAAATGGTTCCATTCTGGGTGGGACATATTATGCTAACCTCCTTGGCAAATTGTATGGAAATGTTAAGAAGAAGAGACAAGTAATGCTAATAAAAGGTGTCTTGCTGCTCTAGGACAACACATTAACTAGCTCACGTCTTCCTTGCCGCACAACAAAAGGCCATTAATGCTGCTTCAATATTTTGTTCCATCTGCCCTACTGACCTGACCTTGCTCATTCTGATTTCTTCCTTTCCCCATCCTTGAAGTCATATGTATAGGGAAAGCATTTTTCTGAGGATGACACCGACGTTTCTGTGATGGAAGTGTGCTTCAAACTGCAATCTGAGACATTCTGTAAAAAGGCATTCACAAGTGCATCCATCTCTGGGAAAAGTAAGTCTTGTTGGGTGGTGACTGTGTAGGAAAAGATTAATCACAACCTATTAAGTTGCAGCATTCCAACACCATTTTACATGAGTGAATATGGATCATTTGTTGAATGCCCTTCATATGTAAGATACATTGGACATTAAAGAGGTTTTAGTTTAGTTCAGTTCATGTACGAGGAGGATTCAAAAGTTCATCCCGCTTCAAGCCACACAATGTTGGGCCTCTATTCCTGTATGAAATGTGTGGCAGCATTGACTGGGTCTTGCGATGATGGGAAACATACAAGACCTATACTTGCATTTGGCATGGAGCCTTATTGTGTTATCAGGTGAGCAGAGGATGGAGGTTGATAAATTTCCTGTTCTGGTGCTCCTACACCAGATCGACTTGTGTACTCTTTGGTGCTGGTGCAGGGTCACAAAAGGATATTGAAAAAAGAAGTGTTAAACATGGTAGCAATAGTGAGAAAATTTGTACACTTTAAGATGTCAATTCTGGGGACACAGTTCTCAAAGGTAAGCCAAATTCAAGATGTCCAATGACCACCAACACTGACACTGTGGTTAAAGCTCTGCCAGTGAGTCCTACACAACAATTGTCAGGTGAGCTGGGGCCTTCGCATTCTGTTGTTTGTCTTCTGCACCAGCTTGGTTTCCCTTCCAGGCAACATGGTTCCCCGTGAATTGAACTCCTACCAGTGAAACAACATATTGTACTCAGTTGTAGATTGCTGTCATATCCACAGGACAGTATGTTCTTGGCATCATAATGTCACTTGTGACAAAAAGAGGATATTCCTACATTATCCTACCAATGGGAACATGCCAGGAAGCACAGCCAGTGGTGCAAAGAGGGAGATTCAAGAGTGAAGTCATGATGTGTATTTGGTGAAATTGTGAGGGTCTTGTGCCAGATAGTCAGGTTATGGATGGTATTTCTATGCTGAACAACTGCAGTGGGTCGATGTTGTTCTGTACCAATACCACCCAGTGCTCATCAGTAGGAAGTGGGTGTTGCTGCTAGTGGGTAATACCCCAAGTCACACCTTCATAGTGGTCTGCCAAAAACTACAGGAATTGGAAGGAGTGCAGATCCTACCACATCCTCCATACAGTCCAGACTTTGCCCCTAACCAATTACTACCTGATTCATCCTATGGCCGATTTTCTACAAGGATGGCACTTCACTTCAGTGCTGGCTGACTTATGACTATTTGTCCGAGAAGGGTCCGGGTTCAAATCCCGGTGAGGCATGGATTTAGGAGTCTGTCTGCACAGGCTGGGTCGGGCCTTTTTTTAATTTAGAGAACAAAGCAATAGGCCGGGCCGGGCTTTTTCCCAGACACTTATGACTGGGCCGGGCCAAGTCGACCCATTCTTTTTATCACAATGGTAAAGAAAGAAAAAAAAAAAAGTAGTGTTCCCCGATTTCCTGGTGTGTTTAACTATTTTGCTGGCTTTACTTACTTCCATGACATAGATAGCCCAGGGTGTAATCAGAAAAGCAAGGAGAGGCACTCAGTGTTTTTACCAATCTATAGGTATTAATATGGTAAAACCATTTTGGGGCTTGTTGACAACAAAAAGATTCGACCCTGAGCGAGTGTGTGTGTGTGTGTTGTGTAGAGTGTGTGTGTGTGTGTGTTGTGTAGAGTGTGTGTGTGTGGGGGGGATGGAGGATGTCTGCAGTGGGGTGAGGGTGTGTGTTTGTATGAGAAAGTGGGACGACACAGATTTTTTTTTCCTATCCCCAATCATTATAGGGATTGACTTTTGTAGTGTTACAGCTTACTCTTTCAGAGAAAGGGAAATTCTGAACGCGCTTAATCTTCATTTTTCTCTCTTTTCAAAGGTTATATTTTTCGATAATTGTCGAAGTTTAGCTGATATTTTTAGGCTTACATTCAATATTTTCAATAATATCTCATTTCATTATTTAATTTTCACATTTTAGTAAAATACAATAGGAAGACAAAATAATACCAAATGGCACATCACAGGCCAGGGCCGGGCCTGGCCTAAACAAGAGCTGCAATTGATGGGCCCGGGCTGGGCCGGGCTGAGTGTCTGATATTTGAAATGGGCTGGGCCTTAAATGCACGGGCTTGGGCGCGACTGGGCTCACCAAATTAGGCCCGTGCAGACCTCTAGCATGGATGCTGTGTTTGTCTTACGGCACTTGCCCTCTCCCTTCCCTAGATCTAGTAGCCCTAAATTAGGATGCCAAACCTTTGCTTATAGCCCACTGAGTTGCTCACAGTGGTTGTTAAACCTTGAATCCATCCACTTCAGTGCTTGATGTGGAATCTGGCATTTTGGAGTTTCTGTCCTTGAAACCAGCCAAGTGGTACCTCTGTGGGATTGTGGCTGTGGTGGAACATTGGCATAAGACTCTAAAAAACAATGGTCTGTATGTTGCAGAACGGTGAGTGAGTATGACTTTCTTGCATCATTGAACATTTAAGCAGCCAATGAGACAAGCTTTTGGCTCGCCCTAGTATTTTTCATTGATTAAAAGCCACGATCTCTTATTTTCAGAGGAGTTATACAGTTGGATATTTGGGACTTCATTCTGTAAAAATTGTTTTAGTTCTTATAATCATATGCTGGAACAGTTATGAAAACAAAACTATTTCCACAGTACTGGTTTTATATCAAATTAGTTTCATTATCCCTTTTGTTTGCAGTTTTTAAAGCTGTTAAATGAGAATTTAAAATCCATTATCTCACATCTGTTTTTACAGCTTGATAGATAATGGTTGACATGAAGCATTCTTTGAAAGCTGCAAGGCTGGAGTTGAAAGTTGTGAAAAGGAAGTTTGGTATCATTATTAGTTTGGTCATGGAAAAGAAGTCCAGTTTTTTTTCTTTGTATGGTTTTAGGAATGTAATGTAAGGATACACACACACAGTATGTAGATTACATAATCTGGCTATCAGTACTACTCTTATTCATAATAACTATAAAAACTTATGGAAGAAAATTTTTTCATTGTTGCAGTGTCTGTTTCTCTCAATCCCTCAACAAAATTTACAGGATGTTAGTGTTATTTCCTACATCACAACAAAAGTGCTGTTCTCATAATGTATAAGATGTGATCAAATAGTATCCAACCTAGGTGCAGGGAAAAAAACCCCTAAGTAGCCTATTGTGTTGCTGTTCTAGTTCTCTTGAAAGTAGGTACATCCTGACACTACACGCTTGTTTCAGCGGTCTTTCCACTGATCATCATTAATTTTTTTAAAGATACTTTTAGGGATTGCCAATATGTGTTGCATGATATTCTTCTTGATCTCCCCTGTGTCTTCAAACCTTCTGCCATCCAAAGGCATTTTCAACTTCAGGAACGACCAGAAGTTGCAAGGAGCCATGGCTGGAGAGTATGCTGCTTGTTTCGCCTCTGGGATCCAGTGTTTGGTCAAATAGGCCTGAATCAGGTGAGATGAATGGGTGAGGGCATGGTCATGTTGCAGCTGCTGGTCACCTTGCTGGTACAATGCAAGTCTCTTCTGCCACACTACATCTGGTAGGCAATGGAGAACTGTCTGGTAGTATTCCTTGTTTACTCTCAATCATTTTGGGGGTTTCCTGCTCGTGGAGAGTCACCCCAAACACTTGTCACCCTCAACAGACATTTGTCCATCTTTGGAGTTCCAGTACCAGTCCTTGATTTGTGTTTCACTCATAGCTTTATCCACCCAAAGCCGTTCTAATCATTTGAATTGTTTCAGCTGATGTGTGGCTGAGTTTGTGGCAAAATTTGATTCAGATTCTCTGCTCAACTCATTCAGTCATTATGGCACAAGACAAGAATGGGATGAGCCCAATGGGTGTGAAATTCACAATGCCAAACCTTTGCTGCCTGGCCCCAAATGAGCCAGCGGAGAGCATGACAAAAATTCACACATATGCACTAAAGTCCAAGATTGTGCCGCACTGAATCTTGGCACCATAATCTGTCTAGTTTAGGAGGGAGAAAAAAATGTGGTCAGTTACTTTTTGATTAGACCTTGTGTCCCAGTTGGCAAAGAAGTTCTCGGAAAGTACAAATGGCTTGTCGAGAGTGAAAGTCATATCATGAATAGTATAATTTTTCTTGTGTACATTTACCATTATTTTAGGCACCCTGTAACAAAATCTGTGCTACATTTGCAGGGGATGTAATATGTGTGTTTGTGTATATGTCTCTATATGCTTGGTTTGATGTTTTTGACATGGGTTTTGCACACTTTAAGGATTCTCAGAAATTTGTAGATTAACCATTATTTTTATAATTTCTAATTAAATTAGCTAAGAAAGAGTTGTTACTCTGGAAAATACATTCTAGTTGGTAATAGTAGTGAATATCTATTATTTGATTTGGGCAGATTCTTTGTATGCAGATTGTTGTTCAATATTACAATTCAGTTATTTGTACTGGTTAATTTAATGTGTGGTTTAAGAACTTTATAATTTTTATGTAGGTGTCTTTAGCATGGTCTTTAGGTTTCTATGCATCACCTTTCCTAGCCAGCTATATGTACAGAAAAGGTGAGTTATGCTTTATTTGTTCATTTTGATGTGGTTAAACTGTGACATGTTGTTGTTTGCTTTGATAATATGAAACACATATCTTTATAAAATGTATGAAGCTTTGAATTCTTGATTACTTTAATATGTGACCAGTGAAGTAATTTATTCTACTGATAGCGTTAATACACCAAGATGCCCTACAACGTGTGGCCATGAGATGACCAGGTTTTAATATTCATCAACGCCACAAAGAAATGTGGTGAAACAGAAACCAGATGATGCAGGGATTCTGAATATTTTATTCGACCACAGAGGCTGTCATCCATTAGTGTTCAAAGATTTGTAGGTCATCTTGTAAATTTTGGCCCTCTGGTTCTGGGCTTCCCATTCTATCTTACAACAGCTGTTAACAGATATCTATACTGTGGAAAGATTCTTTTCTTTCAGTGTGAAATATTTTGTGTTTCCATAAAGATATGCATCTTTGCCTGTTGAGAGTATACTAGATTGGTCAAATAAGCTACAGTATGGATGACTTTTAGATTAGTACCGAGTACTGTGTGAACTAGTTTAGCTGCCGCGGTGGCATAGTGGTCTAAGCGTTGGCGTATGATTATTCATCTGAGAAGGGTCCGGGTTTGAATCCCGGTGAGGCATGAATGTTGTGTTTGTCTTACGGCACTGGCTCTCTCCCTTTCCTGGAGTTAGTAGCCCTAAATTAAGGACGGGCGACTGCTTATAGCCCATTGAGTTGCTCACAGCGGTCGTTAAACCTCCAATCAAAAAAAAAAAAAAAAAAAAAAAAAAACTAGTTTAAATAAGTTCTTTGTGTAGTTCTTCCATATATCTTGATATCTGTTTTGCATACTTTGAAGACATGTTATTTCACTGTTACAGATTGACTACCATGCTACGCCACTGCTACAAATTGACTACTAACTTCTCAACAAGAAAGTATTTTTATAGAAAATTTTGGGCATTTGGAGTTTGAAAGAGATGGAGGTCACAGTTTTTTGGCATGATTTTAATGCATTATATTTATCACATATGATTAGAATTGGTGCATTCCAAAGTTTTCTTGGCTTCTGCAAATGCATTAATTAATGTCAAAGATCAACACATCTCATACTTTATACTTTGTGTCAATTTTCATAGTATTTCCTTTTTTCCTTTTCAACAATTTATCCCCCCCCCCCAGTGGTGCAGTGGTCTAAGCACACGTCCGTAAAGGGGTCCGGGGGTTCAAATCCCGGTGAGGCATGTATGTTGTGTTTGTCTTATGGCACTTGCTCTCTCCTTTCCCTGGAACCATTGGTCCTAAATTAGGGACGGTCGACTGCTTATAGCCCGTTGAGTTGCCCACAATGGTTGGTTAAACCTTCAATTAAAAAAAAAAAAAAAAAAAAAATTGTTTTTCATTATCAGCAAGATAGCCTCTTCCCCTGAGAGCTACAGTTTATATCGAGAGGAGCATGTGTGGTTTGGATTCTTTTTTTACTGGGTATTTGATCATTTTTCGAATTGAAAAGCTGAAAAATAAAAAAATAAAATAAAGTTTGTTTAGAATTAACTATAAGCAGAGTATTTGACAAAACTCCAGTTGTGACTCCTGCTCCAGCCTCTTTGGTGGTTGTTTACGCTTACAGAAATTTTGTTTTTATTTCTCAAGATTTGCCTTTCCAGACTATGTATGATGCTCAAATTATTTTGATAGCTGCTTACATCCCTCCTGTAATAGACAGAAAACATACACTGCCATATTATCCAATCTTGTCTTGTGGTTTAAACAGTAAAATTTTGTTCCTAAGGATATTCCTAGGAATTGAATTGCATGTGATATTCACTTCTCTTCTAACCATTCTTCCCTGGTAATATATGATTACCAACAACGTGTAGGCTAACTATGTGCATAGGGGTAGTGGCCACTGTTAGAGGCCTGCACTGGAAAGTTCAGCAATCCTGCTCCTGAGCTAAAAAGAAAAAAAAAAAAAAAAAACTTTTCATCTCTCAAAATGTGAAGACAGACTTGTTAAGTAATCAGATGGCAAAGTTCACTGAGGGAAATGAAAGACCCCATCCACCACCAGAAGCATTGATTAATCACTGCTGCAACTAACATATCTGGCTGTAAAATAAAAGTCTGAAATAGGATGGTTTATCTCTTGAATGGGTGAAATCAAATTCCGTTTACACTTTTTGGCTTTAACGACTAAAACATGGCTTCCCCCTCCCCCAGAAATATATACATGAACAGAGTTTTCTGCTACATGAAACCAAAGAAAACTTCTAGTGTCTTTCGTTGCTACAACAGAGATGAAGTTTGAAGTATTTGTTTACATATTTGGAGATCGAGGAATACCTTGTTTATACTTAAGTGTAGAAGAGAAAACACGTTTACATAAATAACAGAAATATGTAGTCAGGTCTAAACCTCATGTGTGGGAGCAATTCCTACAAGAAAGGGCACATCTCTTTGCATTATGCCCCCTTTACTGCTAAGGTAGTTTAGTTCAATAAAGCAGCTTTGTTTTTCTATAGTAAGGGTTCTTTAACATATTCTGAATAACAAGCATAATGACAAAATGGAATAGGACTTTGCAGGCCACTTGAAAAAAGAGTAAAAATGCATGTGTTCATTACGAATATTGATTATTTCAGAGATTTTGAATCCAAAAACTTAAACTTTTCAGAAAAAGAAACAATGCAGTTAATGTGATATCTATGTTACAAAGAAGTCTGAAGTAGGTACATGATATGGCTACCTTTTTTGTACCCTTTAAAAATTTCATGTATATAATTTACCACAGCATTGCTTGTCACAGATTTGGATAATTAAAAGCCCAAATGCCCAAGGTACATGGATTTTCATTTTGAAAATGATTTTTTTTTCAATTTTAGAATTTCCTTTGCGGGCATCTTGCAATTCGCTGAAAAGTGCTCCACGAGTCGTGGATTGAAGACCCCCAATGTACAGGAAGCCTTGGATTATTTGGATAAGGTATGGGCGGCATGTTTGTTCGATGGCTCTGGCTCTGCCCCTTCCCTGTAACCAGTGGCTCCAAACTTAGGATGGACGACTGCTTTTATATAGCCTGTAAAGTTGGTGGTTGTTAAACCATGGGAAAAAAATAAAACAATAAAAAAATGAGTATAATCTGTTATTCATTGAATAAAGCTCATGTTGAGAAATGGCTTCCTAGTTTCTTAATTCAATTACTAATCTAAAGCAAATATTATGGGAATTTTACTAGGAAATTTTTTTCATTAATAGC
Source organism: Macrothele yani (assembly GCA_039090855.1). Taxonomy (NCBI): domain Eukaryota; kingdom Metazoa; phylum Arthropoda; class Arachnida; order Araneae; family Macrothelidae; genus Macrothele; species Macrothele yani. The sequence continues at coordinate 16,971,260 of CM077029.1, read as the reverse complement.
AAATTTTCGGAGAAAACTCTTCTTCTTCAGGCTGTCTTGTTGTTGTCACTTTTTCCTGTCACTATCACGGTTACGGTTTACCTTGACGGTTACGGTTAACCTTGACGGTTTAGATTATTTTTCAACAAATCCTGCCAGATGTTAGGCAGGGAAAATCCTTTGCAGTCATTGATGATGGAATTTTGATTTTTCTCAATCTCTATTCCTTCTTTCAGCTTTCTTTTTGAAAATTGCTTTGGAAACTAATGACTTTAAGGGAATTCCAATCCATGCTGTGCCCAGTTTCTCTAACATGCCTATCTAATCCAGACTTGTTGGAGCAATTTTTTATAGCTGCTTTATGCTCAGCTATACGAGTTTCTAGTCTGCGACCTGTTTCACCTATGTAAGATAGTCCACAACTACAATTTACTTCATAGACTACTCCTTGCATTTTTAAAATATTTTCTTCTCTTTGAACTATTTTAGGGAAAATTTTTTAACTTTGTTCTCTAAACTTGGAGCTAGCCTAATATTGTACTTCTTACTGATTCTTTTTAAAGAATCAAATAAACCTTTGTGATAAGAAATTTTTCCAGTGAATTTTACTTGTTGCTTTTGTGGGTTCTTCGTACCATTAAAATTCAGAAGCTTCTCAATTTCTTCGGCAGGATTTGTTGAAAAATAACCTAAATCGTCAAGGTTAACCGTAACTGTCAAGGTAAATCGTAACCGTGATAGTGACAGGAAAAAGTGACAACAACAAGACAGCCTGAAGAAGGAGAAGAGTTTTCTCCGAAAATTTGCTATTAATGAAAAAAATTTCCTAGTAAAATTCCCATAATATTTGCTTTAGATTAGTAACTGTTATTCATGTTGCATAGTGTGTATCTGCAGTTTTTAGTATGAGGATATGATACATAAGAAGGTGGTGTGTAAATTAATAATTATTTATCCTGGCATCTTAAATTTATCCTGGCATCTTATAAACTCCAGTTTAAGTTCATTAGATATTTTGTGCCATGGCATGATATATCAAGGCATTGGTCCTTTGAGTCCTCAATGCAAGGACATCTTGCTTCAGCTTCAACACATATTGAACTTGTCAGCTCTGAGTAGAAAGAAAATATAATAGCCATAGTAATTTCTTCAGGGGGGATTCATTTCCCATTGATATCTAAGATGTTCTCTGAAGTACTGCAACTTCTTACCTTTATTTGCACCTGGATGCTATGAGGAAGCATAAAATTAATTTGACTAGCACAGACTTGAATGGTATTCAGATTTCTTAGCTACATCTGCTTAGCTAACTTTAATTGCTTGGAACTTCATGAAGGTTCAATTCCCACTTCAAGGAGATATGGTTTTCAAGTTTTCTAAGGTAGTTGCTATATGAGAAACAGTAAAAATATAGCACCTTTTTGCCGATAATGGCATTTGAACTTAGTCTTTCAGTTTAAACAAAAAAAAAAAAAAAAAAAAAAAAAGAGATTTTAAGGATTTTTTTTTTGAAATTTTTTTTCTTTGATACATATATAAAGACATCTAATTTTTAATGCAAGCTGGATGTTGATAATGGTCCTTTGGGTTTCTGGCAAATCATTCAAGTTGCTCATATGATACAGTACTGGAATTGAACACAGGTGCAACAGTACTACTGTATCAGTGCTGTTGCACCTGTGTTCAATTCCTGGACAAATACATGTGTAGGATGATTGTACTATGACACTGATTCTGTCCCATTAGGGAATTGGCAGCCCAAAAACTAAGGGTAGATGACTCCATATAGACTTAAAATTAAAAGCTTATTGGGGTCATTAACCCATTCCCTCAAAAAAAAAAAAAAAAAAAAAAGGAAATAGAACCCGATAAATAATTAGAAACATTTGGGGGATATAATTCATGTATCTTCTTAAGGTTTGAGCATGCAAATATTTTGAAAGTGTTTCAGTTGTTTTTAGAAAAATACATGTGCTGCTTATTAAATTTCTTGTGTTTCTCATAGGCTACTTCACTGGTGAAGGTTTGTACAACTTAACAAGACTGACAGGAACAGTGGGCCTAATTCTTCTGGGAGCAATGTGTTTAAGAGGTAGGCCTGTGATATTTCTATGCATGTGTGCGAGTGTGTGTGAGAGAGAGAGCGATATGAATTGCACTGTTTCCGGAAGGCAATAGCAGTCAAATAATCCAAAGCACTCAAAGAGATGTTAAGGTGTTCACAGGGCATGTGCAAACTGGCATGAGAAACAAATGCTCATAGTAAAATTTGTATGCGAGCAAAATGCTATCCAATATGTAAATTGAGTTACATACTTCTAGCCAATAGGGAATGGCAATGGCATTTCTCGTTGACAGCACAAGTAAGAAGTGTTCTGGTGCCTGCAAATGCTTTCCTTATGTCTCATACACGTGTATCCAATGCTCTATGGTGGCAAGTAATAAGGTCCATTTCATACAAGCAGATTTCTTCTGCCAAAGCAATAAAAACAGTCCTGCAGTGCAGTTTTTGGCTAGCTTTTACACAAGTGGGGTTTATAGCTAGAATGGAGAAAAAAAAATGCTTGAAGGATGAGCGGGAACTAGAACTATCAGTCAAACAAAGATCTTTGCTCTTTCCACGTTTATAAGTGAGTCACGGAAAAATTCTCATTGGCCGCCACCGGGAGTTGAGCCCCGGGTCTTCCTTTTACGCGCCAGATATGCTTCCGCTACACCACAGCGGCCTCGAATTCCTCCAGACTCACACACGCTAACTGCCAAGCCAATTTGGCAGGTTGCTTCTTGGAGCCCCGCACAATGCTGGGGATTCACCAAAGATGGTAAGCAGCAACTGAAGAAATAATTAGAAGGTGAATGAATAATTAATACAGACATTTAACGTGGACCAGAAACATCAAACAAAGATCTTTGCTCTTTCCACGTTTGTAAGTGAGTCACGGAAAAATTCTCATTTTCCGTGACTCACTTATAAACGTGGAAAGACCAAAGATCTTTGTTTGATGATCCTGGTCCACGTTAAATGTCTGTATTAAGAACTATCAGTGGTTCTTTGTGCAACAGCACTTTGTTCCCCACCCCTCTCACAGAAGGGTTTGTTTTATTGCAGTGGCAGACTACTGCAATAAAACAAACCCTTCTGCACATCTTGCCTTACACCTGCATTTCTTTAAATTTGGACCGTATTTTTGCCGTTTGGTTTGTAGCGAACCTATCGTAACCTTAGTGGCTACCGCATCAGAATTTCTACCTCTTCCACATGTCTGAAAATCTCAGTATAACTCTATAGTTGACTTTAAAACAAGTGGTAAGACAGCTGGGAGATTTATTCTTCAGCTGAAAAAATCCACTCATGTGAAATGGGCCTAAGGTGACTAGGAGGAGGCCAGTCTCAGGCCCAGGTTGCAAAGAACTTGAATATCCACCCCAGAGTGATTTCTCAGTTTTGGCAACAATTCAACAACACTGGTGGAATGTCACGAAGACCTGGCAAAGGTCATCCAAGGTGTACAACACTTTGTGAGAACTGTTATGTCACTTTAACTGCATGGCATCATAGAACCTATACAGCCTAGCAGTTGTCTTTGGAGTTCTCTGCTGCCACTGGGACTATGGTATTAAGACAAACAGTATATCAAAGGCATATTGTTCTTTATGCCAGGCAATCCATGATTTGTGCTTTGCTGACAGCATCTCACAGGGAGAGCTCACTTGAACTGGAGCAGGCAACATCATTTTCAGATGAGTGGGCTGGTGCCCCTTTTACAGATGAGCCAAGATTCAGTCTACAAAGGGATTTTCATTGATACTTCACCTGGAAGAAACAAGGAACCCGTAACGATTCTGCAGATGTCTGGGAATGAGACTCCTTCGGAAGTAGTTTTCTGTACTCAAGTAGGATGGCATTATGTTCAACAGTCACACACCACACCACAAATTTGGAGGAGACAATGTGAATACTGAGTTCTGTAGGGACAAGATCTATGTCAGACTTTTCTGGGAAGTTGTTGGCCCTCAGTTCCTTTCGATAAATGATAACTCTCACAAGCACTGAGTTCAGCTTGTTTGTTTCCTGCAGAGTGACCATATTTAGTGTTTGGACTGGCTAGCCAGTTTTCCATACCTGAACCTTATAAAACGTGCCTGGGATGCTTTGGGATGACTGGCAGCATCACATCAGCCCTCTCCCAGAACCCTTCTTGAGCTATGCACCACCCTCATCAAAGAATGGAATTCTTTGGCTCCAGAGTTCATCAACAACCTGATGATGAGTATGCACCATCATTGGAAGAGTTGTATCCCATATGAGGTGATCTCATTCTTTATTAGGACATTTTTAAGTCACATTCTTATATTTCACTTTGGTGGCATTTGTCAATGTAACCCGGTATATGCAAAATGTATATTTGTCTGTTATAAAATATTAATTACCCTTGTGGCTCTTTATGTGCAAAACATCTCTACCTTCCATAATATGTTTTCCTTTTCATCCCTGTGAATGCCTTTTCGACTTCTTAATTTTGGATACCAGTGTATTTTAACAAAACACAGTAATCTTATTATTGCAAACTCTTCAGAGAAGTTTAAAATTATATTAAACCTTCATTTTCTTCCTCCTCCTTGAGGTTAAGATTGCCATGGAATTTCTTTACTAGAAGGTTAATTCCTTCATAACAAGAGGACAGTTCATTATTTGAAACTCACTTCCACTGGCTGATACACTAGTTTCCATAAATTAAGGAATACATTGAAAAATTTTTATAACTAAAAAAATATGCAACTAATTTGAATGAAATTTGGTGAAAATCTTCACTGTACCATATGTTACTGAAAATCGCAAGAACATTTTGTACAAAACATTTACATTTCGTTTTTGCTGTAAAAAAAACAACATAAATCAAAATTCAAAAAATTAAATTAAAGAGATTCAATATGGAGTGTGGTCACCCCAAACAGCAATACAGACCTGACAGCAATGTTCCATGGTGTTCAGGTGTCCGTGAGATCTGTAGGTAGCAATGCCCATCATTGTAGCAAAACAGTATGAAGCCCCTGCGGGATTCAGTGAGGGAGGTTGAAGGTAGCAACATGCCTACTTAGAGCATCCTACACATGCTCAATTGGGTTAAGGTCAAGAGGGCATGCTGGCCATTCCATATGGACAACAGTCTCTTCAAGGTATTGTTGTATCAACCACGCTACGTGTGGGCGAGCATTATCGGCTTACAGTATTACTCTGTCGCCAATTGCACTTGCATACGGCTGAATAAAGGTGTTTAGAATATTATTTCTTTACCTCTGAGCATTCAAGTTGCCACCTGGCAGCATGTAGAGGTCAGTACATCCACCTAAAAAGATGCCTTCCCATTCCAGCACACTACTTCCACCATATGTGTCCCTTTCATGGATATGAGAGGGATGATATCTGGTCTCTGTCTCTCCCCAGATAAAAATTCACTGTGAATCACTCTGTAAAGCATACCTCAACTTATCTGTGAACAGTACAGAACTCCATTGATTTGGACTTCAATTCACATGCATGCCCATTTCAAACATTCCCTCCTGTGGCGGGAGGCTAGGGGCATGCACATTACAGACCGCCTAGCATAGAGCCCTTCTTCATGTAGCCATGTGCATACCATTGAAGCTGATACCATCCTTCCAGTAGTTGCAGCAAGCACAGATCAAACATGGGTTGGTGTAGCAGTCCTGTTTCAGCAGGCACATAGATGCAAATATCGATCTTGTGAGGAAGTTGTTACCTTAGGCCTGCCTTGACTGTACCTGTGGAAACATGATTCTGTGGTTTGGAAGTGGTTCCACAGCCTTTGGGCCACAGAGCGACTTACATTCAGCCATCTGGCTATGTTTACTTGACTTAGATCTGCATAGAGTCTGCCTATAATCCTGTAATGTATTTCCACTAGTAAATGACATTTTGCAGTCATTACAATAGTCTCTATCATGAAATCCTTTCTTCAATCTCTGCAGGTAACTTGGTGAGTCACTGAGAAACAACCCACTTTATTTGTATACCATGCACTACCTCCACTATATCAAATTATAAGAATGGTAATTAGCAGCATAAGTTGGCTAATTACCATTCTTATAATTTGCATAAAGCTATGCCAGCACCGCTCATTTTCATACCATTCACTGATGCTCTAGTGCTTTGCCTGTAACATATGCAGATTTTGTGCATATTTAACAATAACTTATCATGATTTTTCATTTTGTTCCTTAATTTATGGAAACCATGTAGCTGTAAAAGTGTCCAATATGATACATGTGATTACTTCTTATACAAATCATGAAAAATAGGCTAATGACTAAATTATTAATGCATACTTTGATTTTATCATTATTTTTTAGCTTGCCACACTCACAGCTGTTGCTCTGGCTTTTTTAAAGTTGCTCTGGCTTTTTTAAAGTTTTTGCCAACGCATTCATCAAATTCAATTCTTTTGCCAAGTGTAATTTGAAATTGCCAATTTTTTTCCACTCTCCAAATATAGAAATGTACAGAAACAATGGGTTATAGTTTCTTTACAATTAAGCAGCAAAATATTATGTTATAGATCCTGAATCCTAATAGAAAGAAATATTGGGTTGTCGGAAAAGTCATGACATATTTTGGCATCCGATGGCAGTTGGGCATTTCTGCAAGTACTAGAGGCATGGCAGCTCTGTTATCGCTATGGCATTCGATAGGTGCCAGTTCTAGCTGCAGTCTGAAAGGAATAGTGAGCGATTTGGTTGATTTGCGGAAATTTGACATCAAGTTGAAGATGGAAGACCAAACTGTGCATTTTCGTCCTATTTTACTGTTTTATTTCCATAAAGGGAAGAACACGTGTCAAGCTTTTGAAAAGTTGCCTAAAGTGTACGGTGATAATGCTCTACAAGAACGTACGCACCAGCTGTGGTTCGCAAAATTCCGTGCTGGTGATTTTGACCTCAACGATGCTTCTCAATCTGGGAGGCCAACCGAGGTTGATGATGACCAAATCAAGGCATTGATCGAGTCAAACCCACATTACACGACATGAGAGATTGCAGACACATTGCACACCCATCATTCAAGCGTTCACGACCACCCGAAGAAGCTGGGATACGTAAGCAAGCTCGATGTGTGGGTTCCTCATGAACTCAAAAAGAAGCTCAATTGACGGCGTGTATAAACACCTGCGATATGCTCATTAAACGTGAGGAAAACGATCCTTTTTTGAAGCAACTGATAAACGAAAAGTGGATTGTGTACAAAAATGTGCTGCGCAAATGGTCTTGGTCCCGACATGCTGCTTTGCCTCAAGCGACATCCAAAGCAGACATTCATCAGCGGAAGGTTCTGGTCTCAGTGTGGTGGGATTTTAAAGGTGTCTTGTTTTTTGAGCTCCTAACACGGAACCAAACAATCAATTCGAATGTGTACTGTCTGCAATTGGACAGTTTAAATGAATCCATCATCTAGAAACATTCAGAGCTCGTTAATTGTAAAGGTGTTGTGTTCCATCACGACAACGCAAGACCACACATAAGTTTGATCACCCGCCAAAAATTATTGTAGCTTGAGTGGGATGTGTTGCCACACCCAGCATACTCGCCTGACCTTGTGCCGACAGACTTCCACTTGTTTCGCTCTTTTCAACAGTCCTTGCGTGGTATAACATTCAATTTCGATGAGGGTGTAAATCAGCACCTTGTACAGCTTTTCGCCATGAAAGACAGGTCCTTCTATGAACGAGGCATTCTGCAGCTCACTGACAGATGGCAAAAGGTCATCGAACAAAACGGGCATTATATCATTGATTGATCTTTGTTCTTTCTATCAATAAATGACCTTTGCAAAACATGGCTAAAATACGTCATGACTTCTCCGACAACCCAATATAAACACTTATTTTAAATTTTGACTTTAATACTACCTATACAATTTCTAACCAAAGAATTATTGACAAGGATAAATTTTAAATTGAAAAATTGGGTATTACATTTTTTCTGTGACTTGGTTATAAAAGAACCAGGGTAAAAAAAAAAATACAGATGTTGTTGAAAAGTTGCGCTTTAATACTTATATAAGTTTTCTCTAAGTCATGCAATATTGATTTATGGTTCACATCAAAAGATAAGAAATCCACAAGTATGATCACATTTAAAAGATTCTATATTAATTTTTGAAATATCCTTACCATTGCTGAAACAGAATTTGACATGATGTCCATGCGAAAACAATTTTTTCTAAAGATTGTTTTCCCTTGGATGTCATTAGAAAAGGTAATTGCCAATATTTTTGCCAAAACTTTTTATCCATTGTCAAACTGATTAATTTTTTGCAAATTGCTTTTTAATTCTTAGTCTTTTTAATTGCAAAGAATGCAATTGGCAGTGTGACCCCTGTGTTTGTTCATTTTTTTATAAATTACCCGGGAGAAACATTCATGTGGGAGTTTTAATACTTCAGAGAGGAGTTTTTAATTTTTGAGGATGTTAATATTTATTAGAAATTAATAAAACTTTATAGATATGATCTTTTTGCATCCCTGATTTCAGCATATTTTTTTTAACATGTTGTAATTTATTGAAATATTGTCCTGAATATTTAAAGGAACCCATGTTATGAATTTAACCAATTATTCTGGTACATCTTATTTTCTATTTGTGTGGCATTACATTTTGTATTACTTCCCATAGTGAAATTTTCTCCTTAAAATTTTTGAGAAACTTTATCTTTTTTGTTTTTATCTTGGTATTTTGTGGTACCATTTTGCTGTAACATTTAAATCTATGAAAAATTAAAAATGTTTGTAAAATAAAAGTGCATCTTCTGTACAGTTTTGATGTATACTATTTGTCAGTTGACATGATTTTGAAGAAAAAACTGCAGCTTCAGTGCCAGGCAACAAATCACAAGAATTTTTTTCTTTCAGGTTTTGGGAGGAAAATGAACAATGATTACATCACATTCCTTACTGTCTTAGATGCTTATAAAAAGACACTGACTAGAAATCTAAAAGTAAGTTGATCTTTTGCTAGTATAGCATTATACTATAATGTAATTATTTAAGTGTTTATTGAAATATTGTCCTGAATATTTAAAAGAAAATTGGAAGTGTTAATATATAAATTCCTGAACACTAAGACGTATATAGAATTTTTTTCAGGGGAAGGTACGAAAAAGTGGAAGTTTTTGTAATCCACCAGAGCAAAATTAAAGTTAATGAAAAATAGAAGACAAAATTAAAGCATTTTTTCTAATATAAGTTGGTGCATTTTTATTAAATAAGGCATTTTTTCTAATGTAAGTCATATTTTAACTAAAAACTTAAAAAAAATAAAAATAAACATATTTCAGGGTGGCAAGTCCCCCTCCCCCCAGCCCTCCCTCTAAATAGGCCCCTGCCTGAACAAGACAAAGGCAGTGATTTTTATAAATTAGTAGTAAGATTTTTCAGACTTTTTTTTAAAAGTTAGCATGAAATGCATTGATATATAGTAGACAATTTATTTTGTTATTGTTTTGTGAGAAGATCTTATTTTAAACCTCTTGTCTTTAAAAAGACATGGTAATGCTATCACAGTTAAATATAGTGTTCTGTGGAGCATAGCAAAAGATTTAAGTCTTTAAAGTATTATCATCATAACATCGAGCACTTTCAGTTTCCTAGCTTTAAAGAGCATAACTAGGAGTTTCAAGGATGATGTTTACTGTTTCTTCAATACTGTCTTTTAAAGAAGAATCAGTGGCATGTGAAATGAGGAATGGCACTTTTACATATTTAAAAAGGAAATTGCCACAATGTTATCTAAATTGGTATTTTGTGAATGCTAGCAAGTGACTCTATCTAATAAATGGAATTAGAATAAAATGATGTGCATGCTGTTCCATCTAATCTTTCAAAATCATGAATGGCTTTCAACTAAATTCATTAAGGATAATTTCTAAAATATTTCATACAGTTTGGCTTTCATGAAATTCAATTAAGGAGTAGTGATTTTTCTTTTCTTACATTTGAAGAGCAGCTGCGGAAAAGCATTATAGGAGTCTTACTGGCCCTTGGTAAAGTGAGACATTTTAATCATCCATGTGAAATTTGGTCTCATGTAATCATGTTCCAGTTTATCTCACTAACTTGCCAGCTTACTGTGTGATCAAAACATGCAAGATATTATTGAGGGCATTGAGGTAGAAATTTAGAGGAGGAGATGCTGTCACCTATTTCTTCCATGCTAATGCCATGAAGCTGGGCTTTGTCAGGTTTTTGCTCTTCCATGGTGAAAGTAGTTCCCATTAAAAGCAGTACTTTTTGTGAGAAAGGAATGTTAACAATGAAATGTTAGACACAGCTTTCAGAAATTCCTTAGCAGCTTATGGATATTATTAACCTGGCAGATGTAAAAAATGAACTTTATACAGAAAGTATAAAATATGAGCATAAATATAAACTAAATGTAGTATAAATTTACATTTAAGCAAAATATGAACACACTGACGTGCCTTTTAAGAATGCAAAAAAAAAAAAAAACAACAACAAAAAAAACTTTGGCAAATGAGTTCAAAAAGAAATACCAGTTTCTAAAAATCACATATCTTCAATGGGGGTAGGGGGCAAGCTCTGGAGGGTAGTCAGTACCCTGAAGGTATTCAAGAGCATAGAAAGATATTGCATTTGATCAGTTTCAAAAATTCATGCTCAGGGCATTCGTGTAAATTCCTACCTCTATGATTGAGGTTGTATGTTTTAATTCACCTTCCATTAATGCGAGTATGTCTCATTAATTAATTTCTTCACTTGCTCTTTCTCTTCCATGTCATTGACGAAGTCTTCATTTTAATTGGCACTATGTCAATTTAAAGCTCATTCATGTAGTTCTGTTTCTGCTTTTGTATAATACTCTCCAGCCACACTTTCAATGTCTAGTGTAATGTGTTCCATCAGTGAATTTTTTTCCTTTTATGTAGAGTTTGTGTTGCCAAGTCCAGTTTCATTGCTGCTGACTTTTGTTTGTAGTTGTTGACTTGTTTCATAATCTGTTTTTTTTCTCTGGCCACTCATGTGTAGTACTAGACACCTGTCACATTTTCCACTCTTTTAAAGATATGTGGAGCATGCAAGCAAAACCAAACATGTACTTCAGATGTAGATTTGCAGTAGGCAGGAAAAACGTTCATTGAGTTATGCGCAATGAATTTCATACTGTTCAACTAGCCACTTTCCTTTTGATGCTCCAAACACGTCTATGGATCTGATTCAGATCAAAAATGTTTTAAAATCAAAATACTAAACTTTTTGTTGTTGACATGTTTGTTTTTGTTCGGGCTTCAAGTGACATGTTTGTTTTTGATCAGATGCCCTAGTGACTTGTTGGATTCTGCTTGAACGTGTTCTGAATTTAATCTACCTTTCTATTCTATAATCAGCCTGCCTTTAATAGAATACCTATTAACTGAAAAAAATCTCAAGGTTTGAAAGAAAAAGCTGATGGAGAAAGAGAAGCATTTTTCACTTTTCAGTTGATATATTTTTTAAAATTTTTGTTCATTATTTACCAAAGTTGCTGTCACATGTTGGTATGCCTTTATTTCGCTCAATTTATTGCACATTAACGAAAATAATAATAGGTGGTATAAAAAATGCTTGACTGAGAAGAACGGATTTTTATGAAACTTAGAAAACAACTATATTAATAAAAATCAAATATGTAGACCACAGTCGTCCTCCAAGCAGTCACATTTTATCTGATGTTCAGCATTTTCATTAGGTTGTGAAGCTGGTCCATCAGTCAGTCTTGCGTACCAAGTTCTTCATGGGAACTTCGCAACTTTTCTCCATGAATTTCCCTAAAGCTCTTTGAGATTGGAATCTACATCCTTTTTTTTTTTTTTTCCCCGCATTTGAAATGTCGTGCTCCAATGGTAAAACGTGCGTAATAAACTTCATGGCTGCACGCGAAGTAATCCCTTTCTTTAGAAGAGTCTGGTGCCTTTTCATGTTCAAATCTAAAACAACTGACCAATGACTTGCATGCTGCAAGCACTTCTTTTACCTCTTACTTTGGATATTTTAACCTTCTTCATGCCATCCAAAGTCTTGTAGATTGCTGAAAGTGACTTACACCCAATCTTTTCCTAGGCACCTCACTGTTCCAAAATTGCTATACACTTTCAGGTATTCGTCTGTTATATGAATGGACGGAATTTTCTTTTGTTGTTTTTTGATTCTCTCAAAAACTCTGTCAGAGCTGGTAAAAAACTGGCCATGCACTAAAAAATACAAAGTGATGTTTTGGACAGAACTCGTCAGGTGTTTAGCCATAACGTTCATTAACGCATGGACATTTTTATCTTGACATGACAATAACTTTTCACCAATGAATAATGCATCACATGGACGAATTTTATAGCACGAGAACCGAGTGTTCTGATGTTTGGAACCCACGAAAACTTTGGAACCATCTGGTGCACCATAGTGTTGTTCTCTCTTAGCTTTTTCTTCTGCACTTTCTCTTTTCGTTCTTTTCCTTTGTCCCTTTGAACCTTCCTTCACCATTACTAAATCATCTCCGACCTCTTCCATATCTCTAAAACCATCACAAACACATGGAAATAATCACCACGTTTTAATAGAACACTTAGACTGTCTGAAAACACGAATGCCACTCCTTCACTCTTTTCAGCTTTGTCACATGACCGAATTCTGGAGCTCTGATTGGTTCACTCGACATGTTTGATTTTTTTGAGCCAGCTACTGGGACATGTTCATTTTTGCTTGAATTGCACATTTTTCGCCTCTAAAATGAATAGGAGCTGTTTGGTTTGGGTCAGCTTATGATACAGAAACTGAATCAGACCATCATCCTTTATGATATCCAACTATTACTTGATAATTCACATTTTTGTGACATGTTTAATTTTGCTTGCACACTCCTCATATGTTATGCAGTGTAATTTCATAGTTTACCCTAATATGATGTTTTTAACATGATCTTTATCAAAATAATAACGATACAGTGTGGTATCTTTTATCTGCTATTCCTGTATCTGGAACTGTCTGAAACTGGCAATTTCTTCAGATTAAAAAAACAACAAAACAAGTAATGATTGCAATCCTTGGTTCCAACGTCCAGAATTGTGGAACCTAAATTCCCAGTTATTCAGGCATTTTTAAATATGAACTTATTGTAAAAAATAAATAAATAAATAAATAAATAAATAAAATTTAGAGTAATATGTTTATTAAAGATTTTTGGCATCGAAATGTCAAAAACAATCTTTCCTTAACAAAAGTAGGAACACACCAAGGCTAATGCCTTTCTTTGTTTTGTTTGTTAGCAGGGAATTTTTAGCAATCTGTATCCTAGTCTTAGAAGTTTCTACAGGAAGATTACTCTTTGACATTCAGTTTAGTTAAAAAATAATTTAAATAAGAAACAAAAAATATTAATAAATGTCTTAGTAACACCTGTGTGTGAAGGTTGCTATATGTTGATAACAAAGTCCTGTTGGCAGAAAGCAAAAGTGAATTGCAGAGTATGTTGTCCTGGATGTATGAAGTTTGTATGAAATTCAAACAGTATAAATAAGGGAAAAGCTAAAGTTATGGTTTTTCAGGAAGGAACTATTAGTAATGAATGCAAGGTCAGTCCAGGGTTTAAGCTGGCTCAAAAAATGCTGTAGCAAAAATGCTAAAATGGGGAAAAAAGTTGTAGCAAAATGCTAAAGAAAGTTAGTGGCTTTCGTCACTCAAAAATTGTAATATCAAATTATTGTTTGCTCCAACAATGCCTTGGACAGCAGTGGAAAACTAATTAGCTTGGAAGATACTAACATATTTAAAAGAAAACTGTATTGGGCAGTGTAAGTTGATATACAGCTCCTAACAGGATAAGGATTTTTTTCTAAAATCATGATTAAATAAGCATAAAATCCAAATCTGAAATTTGATTTTGTGAGTTACCATTGTCTTTGCATGAATGGTTTGATTAATGACCAGTATGAATTGAATAAGTAAAATGCCAGTACTGTTACTATTAATAAAAATTTAATTTGTGTCAAGAGATACACCGAAAACCCGGGTTATGACATTATAAGCTGCTTTCGCGATTGAACTTGCTGTGTACCCCATCTACCCGTATTTTAGGTTAAAATTTACTAAAAAAAGACTAATATATATATACAAAAAGGTATATAAGTGTAAATAAAAAAAAAATAGTCTTTGAGCATCAATAACCCTACTCAATCCAAGTATTTCTAAAACCAGTTAAATTTAAATTTTTTATTAATAGTAACAGTATATTCCTCAAACCAACTCTTATTTTAATTACAATATAATAAAATATTACCATTTCAGCCTTCTAAATATTTATTTTTTGATATCAAACAAAGTACACATGGTTCATATCACGAATGGGCAAAAAAAAAAAAAAATATATATATATACTATGAAAATAATATTAGTCCTACAATTATTGTAGTGTGAGTATATGTGTATTTCACACATTAATTTACAGGTACTTGCAAATGTTAAAAAAAAAAAGCTTGTGGGGAAAACATTCCTCTGCGTTCGCACTTCCTCACTTCTTATAGAAGGAGGGGTGGGCCAAGTACGGAGGGTAACGGCTACTTCACCGGATGTGTGATTTTGAATGTGCTTCCTTGTTGTTTTGCTCTGGGACATCCCTCCCCCACTCCTACCTCTTCCATGTCATTTCTGCCGATCACGGGCAAGAACTTATTTTGCAATCGGTCCTTCAGCTTTCATGGAATTCATGCTATTTTTGCAGAAGACAGAACTGTCTGCTTTCAATCGTTAACATAGCAGTGCTAAATATTTTTCGAATAGGGAATTTCGTAATTGCTAACACTCAAGATTAATTACAATAGATAAAAATAAATATTTAAAAAAAATAGTGTTAGCTTTTTCAGTACTGTCGGAAAAGAGAACGAAAAAAAATGTTCTCCTACCCCTTGCGATTGTTAATTATACTCGACAACCGTTTCTGGTATGTCCTCCCCTCGTAATCCATCCCCTTCTAGCTTGTAAAATATGTGACCACGTGGTGAAACTTTGCTTTGCCTGACAGACTGTTTAGTGCGTTTACATTTTCTGGGGATCGAGACCGCCTGGATTCTTTGTTTATTTTTATTTTCTTATTTCGGTCTTGTGTGTGTTTCCGCTTCCAGTATCTTAAGGTGAAGAGCGCGCCCTTAGCAGTTGTTTACAAGCAACTATTTCCTGAGGTTTTTTCTCCAGCTGGGAAGCCGTGATTTTGGCAACAACTGAAATTAAAAACTTTTTTTTCTTCTGTAGTTACTCGTACGCGTTGTCTCTGTCATGCGCGATGGAAAGTTGACACATATTATTGTTTTGATGTTTCGATCAACCTAAATTGATTGATGTTTTAATCGCCCTAAATGTTTGATGCTTCAATCGAACTCCTTCCGCGTAGGAAATTTTTTGATTAGTTAGCCGCCGTGCGCAAAAACAAATATATGAAAATAATTGGAAATTGGGAATTTTCACTTAATTTATCACTTGCTAGGACATATCTTTTCCTTGCTGCAATGCACAGTTCACAGTTTAAATATGGTATTTTATCCCTCCAGTTAACTTGCACCCATTTGTAAAGGGAGCACCATTTTCGCACAAGTTGCTCGGAAGGTATATTAGATTCAGTAGCAGTTTTACTTTTTTTAAAATTTTAAACTCACATTCTTTTTCTGTTGTTTTATCGGCACTGTCTTTGCAATCTATGAATTTATCCATTGTAATGCGGCACGTTGTATGATGGACGGTACCTTGAGTGGCGAGAGCAACCCCTAGCTTGCACTTTCCTAATATGTGTTCCTTCTCTATAGAAGTTTGAAAGGTCACTCCGGTCACGAATGCAGAGGTTGTTTATGGCCTTGGAGGTGGGAATGAAGCCGTAGACATTGCAGTTGACTTGAATGGGGGAAGGGGTCTAATCCCTCTAGCCTTTATCTTACCCTGCCAGCCTACCCCACCCTTTATAGAGTGCTCTAGAGTGTATGTAGGGGGTGGGGAGTAATTCAAGAGGTGCTGTAGGGACACAGTAGGAACCTATTATACCTTAAGGATTAAGAAAATAACAGCGGAGTGCAAATCGTTGCCAGAGTTTCAAAAACTAATTTCCACAAAAACAGAATAGCCAGAGTAGAATCTGCTGATGGGTTAATATTTAAACGGCTGGTGCAATTTTGTGACAGACACTCATTTTTTTCTCGCATTTTAGATCAACTCATTGCATTTTGCAAAAATAGCGACCGTAGCTTAAACACTGGGTCAGTCTAAATGGTACATATATAGACCAGGTGGATGAATTTGTGTATTTAGGAAGCATGTTTGATAGCAAAAACAGATGATAGGGTGTAAATTAGTAGGCAAGTGAATTTATTTTTGAAAGTCATTGTTGCCTTAGAAGGATTTCACAGGACTGATGGGTACTCAAAAAGGCCCTAAATGACTGTTTTGAAAGTGTAATTGTTCCTACCCTGATGTACAGAGTGAAACCTGGGTACTGCAGTAGGAGCATAGGAGTCATTTGTGTGCCAGAGAAATGCATTACTTATAGGGGTTTGTGTCAAGACACTTTCTGATCATGTGAGGCACTGTGACTGGTGATGAGAGTTGGGTTCACCATTATGACCCAGAAATGAAAATCAATCACTGGAATACCGGCACTAATCTTCTCCTCGAGCAAAAAAGTCAAAACTCAAATTTCTGCCGTAAGTGCAGGTTTACTGTGTTCTAAAACTATAAGGCACTATTCATCAGGAGTACATAGTCAAATGTACGACTATCAACTCTGAGTGCTATGTGAATACCTTAAAGTTAAAGCAAAGAATAAACTATGTGCATGGGGGAAAAAGCCACTGATTCTGCAACATGACAATGCCAAACCCCATGCCAATGTTTTCACTTCAGAGGCCATACAGAAAGTTGGGTTTGAAGCTCTTGAACACCCTCCCTACAGCCCAGATATGGCACTGTCCTCCGATTTCTGGTTTTCTGTTCTCAAGAGACATCTGAAAGGAATTTGGTTCACCTGTGAAGAAGATATTCAAGCTGGTACAAGGAAATGGTTCTGAGAACAACCTGAAGATTTTTACAGAGACGGGTTTAAAAAACTCATTAAATGTTGGTGTATCTGAATAGAGTGTAAAGGGGACTGTGCAGAAAATTAAAATATGTGAATTACTTTGCTTCCATTATGATACCTTTCCACTGGGCTTATATATAAATACGGAGGCTGAACACCCTCTGTACAATTTGTAAGTACAGAATTCTTTTATTATTTCTATTTATTTTCTGAAGTTCAGCTGTTTACTAAGATCGTTTTTCACATTTTAATTTTATTGGAAAGCCTATCATTAAGAACTGATCTTTTTGGAACATTCTAATGTGAAACATTCAAATTATTTACAATTTGAAAATTGCCTTGTCCTGGAGCTGGAGTCAAACCTGCATCTGCAAATTTCTGTTTGAGCTTGCTTTTCCTGAGGAGCCAGTTACATGGGCACACTTTTCCCCAAGAATTATTCTTCACAAATTGCTGTGATATTATGTAAAGCACTTCTGTTTCCTCACTTGGATCCAGTATGTTTCATATGCTTTCACTAGTGCAAATCTAAAGTCTGTCGAAGTTCCTAAGCTTCAGTTGCATAGAAATTTGTTGTCCTGGGTAATGCAAACATAACAGGAGGTGCACAATTGATTCTTGCTCCAGGGTAATGCAGTTCTCTAGTTTTCTAAGGTTGTAGCCAACTGGTGGTAGACTTGAACTAACATTTCTGAGCCAAAAATTAATTTTTGCAACCATGTTGGGATCCAGAGAAATCAAGTAAATTTTTTTTTACCTCTCTGTATTACTAATCAGGTATAACTTGCTTATCTTTTTGCGAGAGTTTTATGTGAGCATTCATTATTGAATTCCATAAGAGCAAAAACCCCCATTGATGGAGAGAACAAGGTTATGTATATAGGAACAAACTTATTTCTGAAGTTAGAAATTGGTCTATAACAATCCATTTGATGTAAAAACCAACATGAGGACATTGTATGTGTGTGTGTACCATAAACATTGTCATTAATAGTTACAATAGACAGATTATGAGAATTAGGAATAAGCATGTTAATTCTTTGCGTGAAATTTTCGGGTAGTAACCCTACCCTTCATCAGGATGAACATTACAGTAAGTGTTGCCAACATTGGGTAAAACTCCAACCTTTAAAATCATTTAATATAGTTCCTCTTCTTCTCTCAATCTCAAGACCTTCCAACAGTTTTCTCTTGAAGAAATGCTTTTGGTGGGTCAGAATTTTTACTGAGTCCCATAGGATTTTATGTCCAGTATATTGAACATGTCTGTCAAGGCCAGTTTTATTTGTCATGTTTTTTTATGGCTGCTTTGTGTTCTTTCAGCCTGGTCTTAAGCTGTCTGCCTGTTTCTCTTACATAGCTAAGACCACATTCACATTTGATATTTTAGACTACTCCTTCTTTTAACAAGATGTTAGTTTCTTGCTGCTTTAATTTAGGAAGGTAGCATTGATCTTGTTTCAAATCAGACTAGCTCCAGGTTTAGGAAATAAGATCAATAACTACCTTCCTAAATTAAAGCAGCAAGAAACTAACATCTTGTTAAAAGAAGTAGTCTACAATATCAAGTGTGAATGTGGTCTTAGCTTTGTAGGAGAAACAGGCAGACAGCTTAAGACCAGGCTGAAAGAACATAAAACAGCCATAAAAAACATGACAAATAAAACTGGCCTTGACAGACATGTTCAATCTACTGGACCCAAAATCCTGTGGGACTCTATAGAAATTCTGACTCACCAAAAGCATTTCTTCAAGAGAAAACTGTTGGAAGGTCTTGAGATTGAGAGAAGAGGGAACTACATTAAATAATTTTAAAGGTTGGAGTTTTACTCAGTGTTGGCAACACTTACTGTAGTGTTCGTCCTGATGAAGGGTAGGGTTACTACCCAAAAATTTGACGCTAAGAATTAACATCTGTCTATTGTAACTATCTTATTCCTAAGTAATTCCCATAATCTGCCTATTGTAACTATCATATGATCATCTAGGAAAGCAATGACTTCATTTATTATTATTGTCATTAACTTCCACTCATCATTAGCAATTAACTTACTGTTAATTGCTGCCTGATGAAGGGAATTTTTGTGTGCTTACTGAGCTGTTGCTCTGGCTTTTTTAAGTTTTTGCCAATCCATCTACCAAATTAATGTTTTTTTACCAAATGTAATTGGAATTCCCCATTTTTTTGTCACTCTGCATTGGAAATATAAAAACCATAAAAACAAGGTGTCATAACAGTACAAAGCAATAGGTCATATATATTTTTTAATTAAACAGCAAAATATTATTAAAAGAGCTAATCACCAATACTTTCACTAAAACTTCTTATCCATTGCCAAAACATTTTTTTTTTTTTTTTTGCAAATTGTGCAGAATGAACTTTGCTTACTATTAGCAGTATGAGTCTCCACAAATATTTAGGTAATTAGCCTTTTGTTTTCAAGGGTCAAGAGTGTTGTTTTCCTTCAGAAATTAATCAGTCAAGAATCTAATAGGTAACTGTTTATATTAAGATACCAGTTTCTCCCAAACTTATGCACAAGTCCAAAACCATAACCTGAGGATACATTCAATATGTGAGTTGATTTCTGGCTGCAATTCCAACCATAAAACTAGCTGCTTACATCACCTTTTGTTATTTCATTTTTATGTTTGTCCTGCATTTGGTTTATTATGACCACATATTTTCTCTATGTTGAAAAACATATGTCCATTTACTCATGCACAGTAATTGCTCATAATGAACTGAGCCAGTGTTAAAGGGGTGAAATGTATTTTTCATATCCTTTCATCCTCACAGGTTGAACTCATTTGGGATATTTGTATCATTGATTTTTTTAACTAGTAGCATAGAAAATTTCTCATTGAAATAATCTTGAACACTTTTTTTTTCTACGAAAGGGTTCTCAGCATTTCAGTTTAAAGGTTGGAAACAATGTGGGGGGATGCTTCCAGTGAAAGGGAAGAACCAGAACCAGTGCTGGAGAACAAATGTACCTTCCTCAATTTGAACTTAAACCTGGGCTTATTTCTGATGATTAGTCAGAAGCTAGTGCCTCTGACTACTCAGCCACTGTAATAGCTTTTTTTCTGTTTGATAGTGCTTAGATAAATGTGCTTTTTACAGTTATCTGTAATTGAATTTTTGACTATACATTGAGTTTTATATTTAGCCCTGTGAGATAATTATCTTTAAAGTATATATTTCTTTAAGTTTACTGATCTGATTTTGCTTAGTCTGAATTAGCTCGCTTTGACTTTGAATTCCATGAATGGCCTGTTGACTTCAGATGGAACGAAACTCAACAGTAAGTCATGTAGTTTAAATATTTAATATCTTCCACAATGATTTTTGAGTCATTTTGCAACTTGATTCAATAGTTTGAAAAGTATGAGCACTGTTAATCTATGAATATTTGTGTAGACTCTAATAAGCAAGTAAAAATTGTGTTATTGTTTTGAAATTTTTAGCCACTCTAACATGTCATGATCTGTTCCCGTTTCATTCGATTTTGTATCAGTGGCCTTGCCAGAAATTTTTTAATATGTGGCCAGGGTTCTATGGATTCATATCAATTGTGAAAGCCTTCTGGACATATTCTGCTTTGGACTTTTTGGAAAAATAGTCCAAATTGAAATGTGTGGAAAATCTTTAAAATGGGGGGAGGGGGGTGTAAGGGTGTGTTAAACCAGTGAAACGAAATGGCAAACCTTGTCTACTGTGCATGTTGGTGTAAGCAGTAAATATATTTTTATTAAATATAAATATTCAAAAGAAAAACATTGTTCAGAAAATACTTTAATAGTGGTGTATGTTTCCACATCTGTGTGATAAGTCTCAAAAGGAGGGGGTTGGCCAGGATCCAGGGACCACATCTTGGTTATGCCTCTGTTTTGTATTTTATTTGCAATCAACTAGCTACCATTGTATTTCTGCCTGAGAAAAGAAGTTGCATGAAACATTGGAGTTATATTAGTATGATTTTTTGATTAGTCAAACTCATGGGTGTCTCTAGTGAATTTTTTTTTTTTAATATTTGTGTATTATTTTTACAAGCAAATTTTCAAGGGTGATTTTTCCTTTATTTGCACCTTGTCATTCAAGAATGTGGAAAAAAAAAGAAAGGATTAATCCTTCTTAAAAGTTTGCCAATGAAAAATATTTTACAGTGAAAAAAATGCACAAAATTAAGTCCCCCTTTCCTCCGCTTTGATATATAGTACGGGCTCAGAGTAGCATAAGGAAAGTCACCATGTATTTTCACCATTTTACAAAATGGCTTGTTGGCAGTTTTGGTGATGCATGGACCTGTCCATGTATGACATAGTCACAGATGAAAGCATCAGTCCTTTTGACACTTCATGTTAGTGTTTGTGACAGGAAGTAGGTGTTTAATTATATAGTTGCTGAGCAGTTACTAGCTGTTTCTTAGAAGCAAAGCAAATGGTCTTGCAATGATTCAACATTCTAGTTTGTCTCATAGGTGTTTAAAGCATGAAG
Organism: Macrothele yani; assembly: GCA_039090855.1. Taxonomy (NCBI): domain Eukaryota; kingdom Metazoa; phylum Arthropoda; class Arachnida; order Araneae; family Macrothelidae; genus Macrothele; species Macrothele yani. Next base: position 16,949,662 of record CM077029.1, on the reverse strand, counting down.
TTGACAACCCTGTACTGAATTGTCCATCCCAATCAGTGTTGTTTTTTTCCCTTCTCAGATTATATAGATACAAGCTGATTTGAACTTGGACTTTAAAAGTCATATCAAAAGAATTGAACACAAAGCGTATAGAAATCTTGGATTTATCATGCAACATTCCAAGTATTTCTCAAATACTGAGACACTTATTTCACATTACTGAGACTACGGTAAGATCTTCACTGGAGTTGGCGGTGATCATTTGGAGCCCTAGCTTCATACCTCTAGTAAATGAAATTGAGAAAGTTCAAAAAAAAAAAAAAAAAAAGACACCTTTTTCACAAATCTACTGGTGTTTATATTGCGGACATCCCAACGTCTGACCTTCTGACATTCTTCAAGTGGACCTCTCTGCTATCGAGAAGGAAGGCTCTCCAACTCAAGTTCCTGTACAGCATCATCAATGAAAAGATTGATGATACTCAAATTGTAAACCAATTAAGTTTCTTTGTCCCTCATTTACCGAGGACAAAATGTGAACTATTTGCAGTGCCATTTTGCAGGACTGATGGTGGAAAAAACTCTCCATTATGCAAAATGTATAGGTTTCACAACTCGAAGGATATCTGGATATTTTTAAATGTAAGTAATTTTTTTCATAAAGCATGTTTTACAAGACTTGTAAGTACCACTTGGTAATGTAAATATCACTAGCAATTCCTGCAACTAGATATACCATCTGTACGCATGTGCTTACAAATAAATAAATTAAAAAGCTTAAATTTGTTACATTCATTATAACTGGGCTAGTAATTCTTTCGCGAATTTTAGATGTTTTTCTGTAATTTTGCAAATATCAAATATATCCATGAATTTCAGATTTTTTCCTATTTTTGTCAAATTTCTATTATTTTTTACATTATTTTTCATATTTAAATAATTTTATTACTACCTTCATTAAAATGTTTGCGAAAAACATATCACAAAGTAGTAAGTCCTACTCCAAAGTCTAAACCAGAATTTAAAACCTTGAGTTACTACTCAAGATTGTTCGTTGCAAAGATACTCTTATCAGACATGCTTGACAGATAATTTCAGGTCATATGCACTCTGCTGAAGAATGCATGTGTGGTTTTTCATGATTTCCACCCCCACCCCGCTACTATTGAATGATCTCGGCGACTTGCCACACTAGTAAATTCTATTAGTAGTTTTAGCTGGAAAAAGCAGCTCACAGAAAGGAGTGTGTGAATTTTGCAGACACTTGGCTAAGAAAATTTTTGTGCTTTTGTGTGAGTATTTAGTCTACAAAGTTTCTAGATATTGTTCCTTAATTTTGAGAATGAGCTACATGAGTAAAATGAGTGCATCTGAAAGATGCAAACAGTACAGCAAAGGAATGTTTCATGTGAACAAAAATCTATTGTTCTGTTTGTGTTGCAACATACCAGTGGATTTTTAAGAAAGGACAGTTGTAAAAAGCATTTAGCAAGCAAGCTGAAAAAAGAAAAACAATTTTGTGTCCTAACAGCCAACTGAAAATAATGCAGAAATGTGTAGATAAATTAACTGAGAAAAGAACTAAACAAGAACAGCATCGCTTAACTGAACTTTCGAAATTAGAAATTAACTGGCGCCTTTTGTGCAGCTAACATCCCCTGTAATGTTGAAACCTATTTGAATGCAATCTTTCTTGCATATCATTTTGGAATGCATACATTTTGAAGCAGTCAGCGAGGCAATACTTCAGTGCATTAATAAGTATGAAATACCTTTTGAGAATTCAACTGCTTTTGTGACAGACAATGCATCTTACATATCCAAAGTGTGGAGAAAGAGCCTGAAAGCCGAATTTTTGAGGAAATGCAGTATTTTGCAACATTTTGGGGTAAATTCCGAAATTTCTCAAAAAAATGTGAACTTTTTGTGAAATTTTGCAATTTACCCCGCGACTGCGCCATGAATTTTGCCCTTTTTTCTGTGATAAAATTACTGCCCTAATTATAACTAATGCTGCCATTTTCATAATATTGCTGTTGCATTGGCAGTGTACTGCTGTACAGAATACATGGGTAAAAATTTACCCCGTCATACGACAGAAACTCCGTCATCCATTGTTTTGTCAAACACGCTCAGTCTCCATCGAACTCTGTCGTAACAAAACATTTCAATTTAAAAAAAAATTAAAAATGCAAAATAAATTCACTGCATGGCGATGAAGGATCATACGCATTTCTGCCACAACAACCTTCAAACGAATTTCGATTAGGTTCTGTTCTCTCTTGGTGGGCCAAGAGGCATGATGTCACCCAGTAATTCGTTTAGCTCTCTTTGGACTCTGGCACCTTGTTGAGTTCCAGAAGCCCATGAGATATCACCCATAGGTGCGTGCGCATCTTTGGCTTTACCGAGTTTCACAGAGGATAGTCCAAAAGGAGGAGCTATTTGTTTCTCTTCGCTGGTGCGTGTGGCATGTGCTTCTGCTTCGGATTGCATATCTCTATTTACTGTTTGTGCGTTGTATTGTAACTTAGCAGCTGTAGTGCTATTATTAGGCTAGTCTAGTAAAAAGTATTACTCTTCCAAGAATGTGTTGAAAGGAGAACATTCTGGATTTATGCATCGCCTGGTTTGTCATTTTGCATCAACACGTGTTTGCAAGTAAGCTTTTTATTTATGTGAGTTTACTAAAAAAATGCTAAAATCCGTTTTTATTGGTGTAATATTACAAAACAAAATCCGTTTTTATTGGTGTAATATTACAAAACTTTGCCATCACTGGTGGCTTCTTCAGGCAGAAGTATCATTCAAATGCAAAAACAAAAACAGTTCCAGTTATGAATTCAAAAATACACTGGCGGAAAGTGAAAAAAGAACACCAAGAAGGAGACGTCTGATACCAACAAAATTTATACAGCATAATAACGGAATACAGAGGATAACGTGATCAAAACATTATGGCAAAATATAGCTGTATTTGCTGGTAAACTGAAAAATAACATTTCCATGTAACATGGTTAGTACAAGGTTGAACCGCCATGAACTGCATCACACTGTGCAATTCTGGCATGGAGTCTTTCGTACAGATGTTGGATGTAAGTTTGGGGTATTGAGTTCCAAGCATCCTCAACCTGGACGGGTAAATCGGGGATGGTCGTGGCTGGCCGTGGAGACCGGATAAGTCGTTGTTCCATAAAATCCCACACGTGCTCAATGGGGGACTAATCCAGTGAACGTGCAGGCCATGGAAGTTGTCTCACACCCTGAAGTGCATGTTGCATTTCACGTGCCATGTGTGGGCGTGCGTTATCTTGCTGGAAAACATGATGGACCGACCTTAGAAATGGCACAACAACGGGCTGAATGATGTTGTTGATGTAGGAGGTGCTGTTTAACGTACCTGGTACAAACACTAGTTGTGTACGGGAGTGATAGCTGATTGCTCCCCACACCAGGAGACCAGGTGTAGGCCCTGTGTGTCGCTGGCAGATGCAAGAAGGGTGGAGACGCTCCCCTGTGCTTCTGCGAACACGCGTACAGCCATCGGAGGCTCTCAAGCAGAATCTGCTTTCATCGCTGAACACGACAGATCGCCATTGCGTTCTCCAGTGCAGGCTTTGGCGACAGCACTGCAGCCGTTCCTGACGGTGGGCTGGAGTCAGAGGTACACATGCCAGAGGCACACGTGCACATAGTCCTGCATCCAGTAGATGGTTGCTGATTGTTCGCACAGTCACCTCAGGTACAACGGCAGCTCGGATTTGCGTCGCAGTGGATGTTCTGCTTGTTCTTTTGGTCGTATCATCGTATTGCGGACTGATCGCTCTTCTTATGCGTCGATCAGTCCGCTCATCGGTCCATCTGTGACTCCTGGTTCCACGTCTTCTCATGTGGGAATGTTGCTCGGACCATCTACGCCATCATCATACCACCACCGATATTTCCCATCCAATTCGCTCCGCAATACGATGATACGACCACCCGGCCTCGCGGAGTCCGACTAGACGACCTCACTCAAAGTCCGATAACTGCTGAAATCGTACACGTCTTCCATGTCCAGGCATTGCAGCTTCTTCAGGGTCTTCGCACGTGTCCGTGCGCCGACGACTGATTACATTCACTTCACCGTACTCCTTAAATACCACCGATGATAATTTGCATATTATACTGTGCTGTGGCGTAAGCACTCACCGGTTGGTCCCGAAATTAGCATCACACCTACGTAAACTTGACCCCATTAACATATGTAAATTTCATGATCGTCCGCCAATTCCTTCTTGGTGTTTTTTTTTTCACTTTCCGCCAGTGTAGATGTTATAAAACTTGCACGTCATATTCAAGATGTGTGATTAAGGGCACGCACATTCATCAGCGTGCACCATACATGTGGGAGGTCCATTGATGTTTCCTCGTTGCATATCCCGTGACTGGATATGATTTCAATAGTCTCTGAGGAGGGTGGCTCTGGCAGTTGTGTACCTTGCAATTTTCTTTATTTGTCCCCACGAAGGTGTTGCAGAGTTGTTGGTGACTTCATGCGCTTGTGCCATAGTGAGAAGTCTTGCTGGGTGACCATTTGCAACTTTTCATGGACTTCATGTACCCCAACAACGATGGGATTTTCCAGGCAGGCAATGCACCATGTCATTGGGCCCAAGTTGTCAAAAATTAGTTTGAGGAGTGTTCTGGACAGTTCCAGCGGATAGTGTGGCCACCACGTTCACCTGACATGAACTCAATAGAGCACTTATGGGACATGGTGAAAAGGCCCATTTGTACCCAAGATCTTGCACCTAGAAATACTAGGGAACTGTGGGCTGCTGTTCAGACAGCATGGCTCAACCATGGCTCAACATCTCTCCAGAAGTGTTCTGGCCACTTTTGAAATTGATTCCATGTCGAATTGCGGCACTTCATCGGGCTAGATAAGTCCTACACAATGCTAGGTACATATCCCATGACTTTTGGCACTTCAGTGTATATTTGGTCGATGTGGGCCCAAGTCTTTAACATTTTTTTTTTCTTCATCCCTTAATAAACTGAAAGGGTGTTCCAATAAAAAGTGCACTTTGTTCCTTTTACTTACACAAGCAAACCTTACAACTTAACTCCACAAATAAAAATCAGCTGCTCACTGTCGGACAATGTGAAAGCAAAATTGCTACTGTTCAACAGAAAAGCTACCAGCACCAAAAGACAGTTTTATGTATGTGCAGTTTAGCATGCATCTGCTCATTCATTATGGTTCTCTGAAGCTTCAACAATGCCACCAAGGTATTGTTGAGTCGAGTTGATGAGTCACCTTTCGCACCCACACAGTATTCAGTGCATGGACATCATATGGAACACTATAGTGTGTTACCTAGTTACTCAACTATTGTAGTGGCTCATATTTGCATTCAGAAAATCTGGGAAGTGGTTACTAATATGGATTTTCTCTTGGAATTTTTTCAATTAAGATTTTTTTTTCTCATTTTCATGTGGGGCTTAGCCTCGGATGCCCATAATGACTCGATGCCACTGAAGAATAACACACAACCTGTGCCTCATCAGGACTAGGACCCCAGCCCAGTTTGGACAATTAGCCTTAAACCAGCACATTGGAAAACACCACCGAGTCAGCTGCCAGTGTTTACTAGTTTACTTCCTATATGATCTTTCTTTTCTGTGAGATTGCTTATGAGTTTGCAGTTGTGTACATGATTATTTTTACCTATGGCCAGTAAATTTAAGGCATTAACACTGTGATAAATGTAGAAGAGCATTTCATGTCATTTCTACGTACTAGAAATAACCCAAAACTGTCTTATAAAGGCACTTCTTTTTCACAGATAAAAATAAGTATCCTGCACTCATGGCTAGCTTTCTTACATCTCTCACCTGTCTTAAGCTCGAATATGCTGATGCATCTCACTTTGGCACACTCTCTGACTTCATTCCACTTGGTTCCCTCAAAATGCATGGTTCTGTGTTGCACATACATGGATTTCTTTTTAGTCTACGGCTGTCAGTCTCATTCCCCAACCATTTCCTGTCCTCTGCCTCCGTTTCACAGTTTCCTCTTTTGTCTTCTCCGCTGCTGATTAGTGTGAAATGATTAACTCCTTGAAGCTTCTCCTGCGAGTGAGAACTTGTCCATCCCTGCATATTTGTCGCTCTTCTGTTCAGCGATTGTTTTTTTCTCAGCAGTGTTGTAGACTATATATTTTACTTTCCGACTGACTCGGTTATGTTCAGGTTTGACCTTACCTGTGTTTTTTATGTTTTATACAGGATGCACTGTGCACGTTGAAAGGCACTGTGTTTATACCTGTCACTCTTGCAATAAACTATTTGATCTCCTGTGAGTGTCCCTGATGGAGAGGTTTTGCTGTACTGAGATGGGCCATAATGATAGCACATAATCTTTTCACTAAAAATCTGATGTTCTTCTTTGGCACACACAACGTGCTGCAAAAAGTATGTTGGCCAGCATTTTTTTTCTTTTTTGAATGATACACATTAAATTTTTCTGTACTTTTTTCTTCGTGTAGATATATTATGTGCATTTTCAACAGGAAAATATAGTGACTTATTTTTTTTAACTGCATGCTTTTATTACTGAAGTACTAGAAATGACCATTATCCTCATATTAATAAAATCATTTTCCTATAGTGCATATTGTTTCTCTGTGCGTTTACTGTGAAGTAATCCAGATGTGGTGGTTTGTTTAAATGTACTGTTTTTTGTAATAAAGTGTGATTAATGGTATATATTTAATGAATTACTTAGATCTTTGTAAATGAGTATGATGAAATGTTCTCTGCTTTTTTACTTGTATTGTTTTATTTCTGACAATGGCGTAATGAAGTCTTTGAATGTTGATGCTTATATGTTTATTAAAGTTTATACAACAATTATGTTGTATTGCCATTTACTGTTACAAACTTCAATGATCTTTTGAGCCATGCAATATAGTTCAAGGTTTTGAACAATGATTAAACTCATATGTTTATTTTCAGAGATAGTAGTAAACCTAGGAAGTACTTAGATGAAGCATTCTCAAAAAGACAAGGTGTAATAGAAAAGATTAAAGGTCTTCCCTGTGATATTTTGAGGTAAACAATGTTTTACATTTTCAGATACATATCAGTTTAGAAAATAAAAGTACTATGTAATTATAATTTCTGTTTCACTGGATATATTTACAGTTTCAACTGTGTTTCTCCTCCTTCCACACTGTGCTAACATACCTTAAAAATATTTAAAATAACTGTAAGGTCATGGCCAGGGCTTGAAAAATGTGGTCATCTGCGACGAGTGAAAAGTTTTAGTTGACAAGTAAAAAATGCAGTAGAGAAGTTTAAATTCAATTGGCAATTATTTTTATACATATTATACCTATTCTTGGATACGTAAGAATAACAGATTTGTAATAAATCTTATTTTATAATTCACAGAACTGATGCGTGATTGTGCACCAACTTGGGGAACCGGTTTCTCCATGAAAGAAATTGGACAGCGAATACCCAGAGTCAAAACATCCAGTGCTTAACAAGGTACAAGAGGCAAGAAGCCACAAACCTGGTAGAATGATTTCTTCAAATGCTGTGTGAAAAGACAAGCAGTTGAAGAGTCACATGTGCCTCGTTAGCTGATGCTTAACCAATTGCTGTCGTAGGCTAGGTCATATATGGGGAAGACATGGGAAGCTCTTAGGAGAATTTTATGACAGTGAAGGATTCATGTACTCTAGAGGGAGAAAATTGAATTTAGTACTTATACAATGATTACTCATTTAAATTAGGTTAGTGATAAAATATTATTCGAGGGATATGTATAATTTTTTTTACAAATCAAACTTAAAAACACTGAAAAAAAAATCTATAACTCTGCATTGTCAATTTTCAGCTGGCGAGTAAGATATTCGCCTGACTGGTGAGCCAGCATAAAGTTTTTCAAGCCCTGGTAATGGTACATCACTAAGTAAGAATGCCTGTACCGTGGAATAAAGCCACACGATATTAAGACACATTTTTCTTAGAAAGGCTTTTTGGTTAGAATACTAAACGAACTGTATCTGACATTGCCTTGTCTGACTTTTAAGGTGCGATCTGTATATTTTGATTTTTAGTTTAGTGAAATGGTGTGCTACTCGGTTCTGCATTAATGACTGCATTTAAATAGTATTTGCAGGTTTGGCCATGTTGAAAGAATGAGTGATAAGATGCTTACTTAGAAAATCGTTTTAGGCCAAGTGGCAGGAAGGAAAGGTAGAGGAAGTCATGGGAGGATCAGATTCAGGAATGTCTGTATGAGAAAAAGATTAAGTATGAAGTAGCCTATAGAAGATCTTGTGTATGGCATGTGATGGATGTCAGTGAAGCCCGAGTTGTATGTCAAGATCGCTGTAAATGGAGAAGTTTGATACAGCAACCGTAAGTAAATATTACCTGGTAGTTTGTATTTCTTTGTGGAGCTAACCTCTGAATATCAGAGAACAGCTTAGTGATGTGTATGGTGTGTTTTATCAGAATGGTTTTCTATTGGTGCAGGAGTCAGACAAGGTTGTGTAATGTGACCATGGCTGTTTAATATATTTATGGATGCGTGCATGCGTGATGCCAAAATAGATAATACTGGTTTATGTCTTGGTGACATCCATGTGTGCAGATTGCTGTATGCTGATGACACTGTCCTGTTGGCAGAGAGCAAAAGTGAGTTGCAGAGTATGTTGTCTCGGATGTACGAAGTTTGCATGAAATTCAAACTGAGTGTAAATAAGGGAAAAACCAAAGTTATGGTTTTTGAGAGAGGAACTGATAGTACTGATTGTAATATATGTCTAAATGGCATAGTGATTGATCAGGTGAATGAGTTTGTTTATTTAGGAAGCATGTTTGACAGAGAACGAATTGAATGGTGAAATTAGTAGGCGAGTGAATTCTTCATTGAACGTCATGGCTGTATATGAAAGTGTAATTTTTCCTACTTTGATGTATGGCAGTTAAACCTGTGTACTACAGAAGAAACATAGGAGTTGTTTGTGTGCTGGAGAAATGCGTTACTTACAAGGGGTTTGTGACAAGACACGTTCTGATTGTGTGAGGAATGAAGATGTGTTGCAGTTGTGTAATCTGAAGCAAAATGTTGTTAGCAAGGTGGAGACTAATATGTTTCAGTGGTTTGGCCATGTTGAAAGAATGAGTGATGAGATGCTTATTAAGAAAATCTTTTTAGCCTAAGTGTCAGGAAGGAATGGTAGAGGAAGGCCAAGGAAGTCATACGAGGATTAGATTCAGGAGTGTATGCATGAGAAAAAGATTATGAGTATGAAGTATAGAAGATCTTGTGTATGGCATGTGATATATGTCAGTAAAGCCAGAGTTGTATGTCAAGATCGCTGTACATGGAGAAGTTTGATACGGCAACAGTAAGTAAAAATTATCTGGTAGTTTGTATTTCTTTATGGAGCTAACCTTTGAATATTAGATAATAGCTTAGTGATATGTATGGTATGTACATTTTGCAGATGTAAAACTAAAGAGAAAATTGCTTAACAAAACATACTCAGTATAATCCTTTATGAACTGCAAGTAAAATAATTATCCTACTTCAGAAAATATGTGAAAGAAAGACCTAGTTCCTTAGCACTACACCAGGAAAGTGGTACCTCATCAGTTGCTTTCTGGTTCCCATAGAAATAGCATAATTTTATGTATCAGTGGGAAACAAATCTCCCTGAAGAAATAATTCTTCTCAGATACATGGAAGGCAATACAAATATAAGTGTTGGCACAAATGTGCCACATCTTTGCTGTTTTCCATGTAGCTCTTCATAAAACTTGAAAATTACATCTCCCTGGAGTAGGAATCGAACCTGAATCTCCTGATTTCAATTTGAGCATATTATCCATTACACCGCCCAGCACAATGAAGTTTCAACCAACTGAAGCTAAGCAGATGTAGCTTAGAAATCTTAATACAGTAAAACCTCGAAATTCTGGCATTTAGGGGACCGGATGAGTGTCAGATTTTTGGAGCTATCCAAAAATTGCAAAACGGGGGTAACGTAAAGCACATACTTACACGTAACAGGTCACTTTAACAAAAATTTGTGTGTCTACACCTTATGAATATGCAGGGCTCCCGCTGCCGATCGCATTCTTTGCAATTTGTGGAAACAAATCATTTTGGCAATGGAAAAAAAATGTTTTGGCGAAAATCTTGGCGATTACCATTTTGTGATATTTGTTATAAAACTGTTGGAAAAAAAATGGAATTTGGCGAATGGTTAGGCAAAAACTTGAAAAAAAGCCAAAGCAACCACTAGGGCTGGGCGATGTATTGATACATCGTGAGAACCTGATGTGAATTTCACATCGTGTTATGGGTTTTTTGACTGACGAAACTACGATACATTGCAGAGGCGATTACCGCGATGCATCATGAAGGCTGATGTAGATGTCATTGCACGATTGAATCCACATACTGTCACCACTAAGCATAGATCATCATCACACGTTCAACACGCAGTTGAAACTTACACACCTTGTCGTCGCTTCATTGGTCCGCATCACTTCAGCGCAGCCCAATGAGATGACAAATTTGAGAAACCTCCCAACATTACATGTAGGCAGCTATTGGCAATTTACACGCTGAGATCGGATGATCTTGTGGTGTGTTGTTGAGATGGTACATTGGGAGATTTCCATGGTGTTTGGTAAAACATTGGATGTTCTCACGAAAACGAAATCAGAAAAGTGCCGGATTTCTGATGTTGCAGGTTTTCTGGATGCTGGATTTTCGAGGTTTTACTGTTCTATGATTTGTGCTAGAATATGCACTCCAATGCTTCCTCATAGCCTCAACACAACCTTTTCTCACATCTAGATTTCTTAGCTACATCAGTTTAGCTTCAGTTGCCTGGAACTTAATTGTCCTAGATGGTGTAATGGATAGCATGCTTAAATGGAAATTGGGAGATGCGGGTTCGAGTCCTGCTCCAGGGCGATGTAATTTGCAAGTTTTCTGAAGGGGTGGCTACATGGAATATTGTGAACATGTGGCACATTTTTGCCAACAATGACATTTGAAGAGGCTTATGATGGTGAATGTTTTTACTTGTAGCAGGACCCCGTTTTGGAATTTTGTCTTCGAAACTGACCACTGCATCTTGGAAAACAATGAAAAATAGTCTACCAAGATTTCCTATTGAGTTATAGTGCTCTGTCTCACTCTCTCACACATACACCCCCCCCCCCTTTTTTTAATAGAGATGTGTCCAAACCTTAATATATAAAAAACATCATCCCTCCCACCAACCCTTTCAGTTTGAGACATACTGCAAGAACAATGATCTCTTAATTTACATTATACTAACATCTATTTTAACCTTTCCTTTGTTTGCTTTTATTTATTTTAAATAATTTAGATATCTATTTTTTCTACTCTTAGTTTTTTTGCTCTCACATTTTTCTTTCATAATTCTCAAAAATCCACTGAACACTTTAGCTTGAAATTTGAATAGTAACGTATTGTTCTGGTTCATGTTGATTTAATTTCAGTTTTATGAAGTGTTCTTTCGCATGAATGCTTTTATAAGCATTTTTATGCCAAAAAGTATTGCCTTTGGAACTACCTTGTTCTTGGGAATTTAGATGTTATTTAATTGCAATATTTATTGTCGAGTCTGGTTACTTCAGTTATCTGGTCATCCTTTTGGGTTTGTTGGTTTCCATTTCATGCTCTTGCGCCTTTGTACGTGGTTGTGATTTTTCCAGAATGTTACAAAACAAATTACATAAAAACCAGGTGATATGATGCTCCTGTTGTTTTGCTGTGGCTACATGAATGTATAACTGGGGATGCTTATTCTCATCAAAATGATTTAAAAAATAAGCTTGTTTTTCAGTTGAGTAAATTAAAGGCAGTTCTTTATATTCATTGTGAATTATTTTATAGTGAAATATCATGGTACGTACATTTACTGTATTGTTTATTATTTTGAAAAAAATATTTATTTTCTCCTATTGGAAAAGTTTGTGCTACATTTTATGTATTTTGTGATTTCATTTTACATGTATCTTTGTGGCACTTGTGCTAGGCATGTAAGTTTGAAATATAATTTCATATAACTTCTTGCCGAAACCTTGAATTTTTATAGCAGCTCTTGTTTTGCCTTTTGTAGTTATGTCGCTATACATTCTTTTGGGAGAAGAATGATTTACCCAGGTTCAGTTTCTCTTTTAAAGCCTTTATTTGGTAAGTCAGCAATCTTTTTCCAGCCAAACAATTTTAAAATGTAGTAAGTCTTGAGATTTTTGGGACATTCCACGTCAGATCAATAAAAAAAAATAAGTTTTTGACCTCACTATTTCTGATTTTAATGAAATTTGGTATGAAGCACACATATGACTAGGTAAGTAATTCTGCCAATTTTCAGATTTTTATTTTGAAAATTGTCCAAGATACACACATAATAAAAATCGAAATTTTCGTAAAAAATGACAAACTCGCACACTTATACATACCTGCCAAGTTTTACGGTTTATCCGTAAAATATACGGAAATTCTACGTCTATTACGGTTATTTTATGGACGACATATTTTAGAATTCTGTTTATTTTTTTTTATCTCTGGTTGGCATCATTTAAAAGAATAAGTGTCCCTAAGTACCATTGCACCTGTGTATTCTTATTTACCTGATAATGTTTTCTCCCACTTCTGTGTCTCCTACCCAGTCTGCTCGCAGCCCAGAGGGAGAGACTCTAAAAACTCTAAGATTACGATTGGCGACAACTGCTGAAAAAGAGAGACGGAGAGAGACAGGTGAAAATTAGAAGTCTCAGGTATAAGACTTGCAATTATGTTTTTTTAAAGTTAATCTAATACGTTAGCACAAAAATGTAAGGTCAAAACCTCAGTTAAGAATTAAAGTGAAATGTTACTGCAGTATATCGCTATAATTTCGCAGTTACAAATGAAATTTTTATCTGGATATGTAGCTAACGGTAATATACTAATGAAATAATTATATATTGATTGCTTTTTAATTGCTGTAAGCGTTGAATAGTGCCGAAAATTATCCTAATTGTAGCATTAGAAATCTATTAAAATCGACATATCCTTTTCATAATAATCAGAATTCTAATCGATATGTTCGATCATCATATCGATTAAACGTTCATTAAAAATTTCTCATGGATTTCAGTTCTTGCAAGTTGGCAGGTCTGCTTATAAATGGCTGTAATTTTTTTCCTAATTGTAGTAGAGTGACAATTCAAACACAGTTGCAAAGCTAAAGGATTGAGCTTTCTATAGATACCATACATGACCTTCTTACAACAGATTAAAGTTTCAAGGTCATCCACTGTGACCTTTGACCTTGAATATCTCAAAACATGCCATCTTAAAAAATTACGAAAAAAATATATTTTATTGCTACAACATTCTTCTACCCATGTGCCAGATATTAGGCTGGCACCACTATGGCAAGGCAGTGTAGGATTAATAGGAGTATATGTCCTCCAGGTTAGGTTCGGACAAATGTACAATAACTGTTTTCCAGATGCATGTATGTATTAATTTCACAATGTGTTACAGGTTATATTAGTGGTGTACACATACAAGTGAACCGCTTGGTTAATAAGGTTGCAAACCAAAAGAATGTGATGCCATCTTGCTAGTGACCATCTCTATTTCGCTTCTCTCCATAAAATATGTCCGACCTGTTGCTGTTCGTAGGTCAACCTTCGTAATGACCGCTGTTTTATCCACTTCTAATATATCTGGCTTCTGTGGGTATGTGAAAGACACTGAAGGTCCATGTGGGTGCAGAAAACTTATCTTAACTTGTTCTGTATGAATGTTCACATCCAAAACACAACCAACCCACCACTGGTTATCATACTCAACAATAACATAGCCACAAATATCCTCCAGATCCAGTTCTATTGGATTTAGCAATACTGACTCAACCTTGTATTCAGTTGAGTTTGAATACATCTTGGTTTTAATAGCTGTGTGGCTTACTGGTATTACACAGTGAAGTTTTTGAGTACCAGGAATTGGTCGAGCACTAGCATGACGTATCTCGAGGAACTCCTTGTGGTTCTCATAGTCCTTGTCCGTGGTGTATTTAAAATGGCACGAAGGAATGTTTCTGGAAGCCCAATCATACAGTTGTCGCGGTGTCATAATTTGGTCATTGTATGAACACTGAAGGCTGGCACGTGCAGCTAATCTCTTAATGGTGCCTGCCACGCCATCACATGGCCCCTTTCCATGTGAGGTTTCAAAGAAATGCCACTCAGCTGTGATACCAAAATCTACATCATGATGGCACAGATTGACAAAATTCTTCCTGTTCTTATACTGTGAGGCTGCACAGTCTGAAAAGTAATAGATGTGTTCTACTTTCTTGTCAAAATGTGATGATATGAACTGCAACAATTAGCTCTGGAAAAGGTGAACACTGATAGTGTCATGCTTAAGACATTCTGAGATGACAACAAAAGAAACATGATCCAACTGAAGTGTGTGTGAACTTTTGTAGTACACGACGAAAGGGTGAATAGTAGCTTGGGAATTGTTCCAGTGGTATCCTTGGACTGCATCTTGCAGTATGAAGGAATAATTCTCAGCAAAATCGCACAACACAACACACTGATTATCATCAAGGTTTTCTTTCAGATTTGACAGAAAGTATGACTGCTGAATAGCTATAAAAGAATGTGGCAATAGCAATTTCACTTTTGATTCAAAGGTCTCAAGGAATTCTTCTACAGTGTTACAGACTGTCATAAGTGTTGTGCAATCAGTTGTAGTCCACAATTTATATACAATTTCATCAATCCCATTCATGGTGAATAAGCTACTTATTTGCTCTAGTAAGTGTGCTATACCAGGACAAGAATCACACTTGAAGAAGAAGTATTCTGGAAGAGGAGGGTTACAAGTTATTCTTTGCAAGGCAATCTTTGTATGTCCTAACTGGTAATTCATCATTACGAGTTAAGTCTTGCAATTTGCACCCTGCTAGCATAAGTTTTACATTTTCATGAGCACAACACACACAGACACAGTGTGTTCCACTTGCACCAGCCAGCACACAATTCTTTGGGTGTAAACCACAGAACTTTGAAAACCCTACTTTGACATTAGGATTCTTGTCTTTAAATCCTTGAAATATCTCTTTCAAATTTCCTAGAATAAGATGTTTCTGTTTTTGTACTTTTGATCCTGATTCCATCATTGTAACAAAATCTTTTTTCCTGGTAAACAACGGCTCACTTCATCACTATCATAGTATGCAATAACGTTTTCAACTGTGCTGTCACTGAGAGTTTTCCCAGGCCTAGGATTTGGAGTTGCTAAAATACCCTGCTCTTCCACAAGATTTTTAGACTTTCGTGCCATGTAATATATTACACCAAATTCTTCCTGAATTTTACAAATACTCCAGGTTCTAGGTAATATTGTTAGTATTTGGACTTTAACACTGCTAGAGTCTGTTTCTTGAAATTTTTCTTTGAACTGTGAAATCATGACCGATTCATCAGACACTGTCACAGGATTATCACATTCTGGAACACCTATGTAGTCTTTTATCACTTCACCAATTTTCTGATATTTCTTCTTACTGTACTGTCCAACACCTAATCTTTTTTTTTTCACAGGAGATTTGCCTAGAGAAAGTAACGTATCATTCAGACTATCCAAAGTTGTGTCTCTGTCAGTCCATATCTCACTCTTCACCACTCCTTCTGAATTATCTTCACTTAACCGAGGTTGTTCTGCCTCTGCATCTGTTTCAATTATACATGAAGGACCTGGCATTTCAGAGATAGATTTTCTGCATGAACTACATATTTTTTGTTCTAATGTTATATTTGGACATTTCTGAACCATCCAAGGCTGTACTTTTTTCAGATTCTTTCTAAACCTTGTGTGTCCACTTTTACCCAGAGGATTGCAACAAAAAATTTGACTTTTAAAGTCCATTTTGGTTAATGAAACTGCACCTGCAAAAAAAATGATAAATAAATATAGTTTGATAAAAAGAAATTGATTAAATAAAGATAACAATAAAGATAAAATAAAATAACAATTAAACAGTTAACAATTTCTTTGAATAAAGCTCATGTTGAGAAATGGCTTCCTAGTTTAATTGAATTAATAATCTAAAGCAACTTTTATGGGAATTTTACTAGGAAATTTTTTCTTTAATAGCAAATTTTCGGAGAAAACTCTTTTCCTTCTTCAGGCTGTCTTGTTGTTGTCACTTTTTACTTGTCACCGAAAATTTGCTATTAAAGAAAAAATTTCCTAGTAAAATTCCCATAAAAGTTGCTTTAGATTATTAATTCAGTTAACAATGTTACAGATAAATTGATAACCACACACTCACAAGCTCAGAATTGAAATAACAGCAAATGTAAAACGGTGTACCAGTAAGAATTCTCATTGGCTGTAATAAGAAGCCTTGCCATTGGCTTTAATAAGAAACCCTGTCATTGGTTCTAATAAGAAGCTTTGTCATTGGCTAAGAAGAAGCCCTGCCATTGGCTAAAATGGGTGGAGTTTCAATCTCTGATCTCAAAGATTTGTTGACATTATTTACTGCTGAAAATTGTGTCTATCAAGTAAAATTGCTGTCACATAGCATATTTCTGATAAATCTGTTGATCTGTTATAATATATACACATTTCATGTATAATAAACACAAATCCTCAACGTAAGAAATATTTATTGCATGGTATGTCTCTGTGCCTTACATACAGAAGGGTGCAGCATGACACTCCTATTAATCCTACACTGCCTTGCCATAGCGGTGCCAGCCTAATATCTGGCACATGGGTAGAAGAATGTTGTAGCAATAAAATATATTTTTTTCGTAATTTTTTAAGATGGTATGTTTTGAGATATTCAAGGTCAAAGGTCACAGTGGATGACCTTGAAACTTTAATCTGTTGTAAGAAGGTCATGTATGGTATCTATAGAAAGCTCAATCCTTTAGCTTTGCAACTGTGTTTGAATTGTCACTCTACTACAATTAGGAAAAAAATTACAGCCATTTATATAAGTGTGCGAGTTTGTCATTTTTTACGAAAATTTCGATTTTTATTATGTGTGTGTATCTTGGAGAATTTTCAAAATAAAAATCTGAAAACTGGCAGATTACTTACCTTGTCATATGTGTGCTTCATACCAAATTTCATCAAAATCAGAAATGGTGAGGTCAAGAAGGTGATTGATCTGACATGGAATTGCTCTTTTAGAAGTTTCACTTAGTACTGAGAAGCTAATGTATCAGTACATCAAAATTTGATAAAAACATTTGTTTCACACACACACACACACACACACACACACACACACACACACACACACACACACACACACACACGCACGCGCGGTGTCCGATAAGTATCCAGATTTTTATTCCTGTCGATATGAAACCATGTGTACGATTGTATATGTATGTGTGAAACTATTACGACTACTTTCAGTGTAGCACCGTAAAAGCGGAGTGGCTTAATGCTAATGTTACATGGCTCTGTCTATCAAAAACAATGGCGGCTACGTTAAGTGTCCAGTTTGAGCAGCGAGCAGCAGTGAAATTTTTAATGAAAGAAGGCGTAAAGGCCGTGGACATTATGAGAAGACTTCAGGCAGTGTATGGTGTTGCAGCTATGTCTTGTTCTAGTGTTTATGAATGGGTTATGAAGTTCAAAGCTGGCCACGAGAGCCTTGAAGATGAGGCACAGTCAGGTAGGCCTAACACAGCAGTGACTGATGAAATGATTAAATGGGTTGACGACTTGATTAAAGGTGACAGATGCATTCATATTTGGGATATTGCCATGGAATTGGATATCAGTAAAGATCCTGTCGGACAAATTATTCATGAACATCTCAAGTATAGGAAGATCTGTGCCAGACGGGTACCCTGAATGCATACAGCGGTGCATAAACGTTAAAGGCTAGACATTTGCAATGAATTGGTACAGCACTGTGATGAGGAGGGTGACACGTTTGTGGGATGCATAATCACAGGTTATGAAACGTGGATTCATCAGTTCAAACTGGAGACAAAACTGCAAAGTATACAATGGCGTGATCCGAATTCGCCCCCATCAAAGAAGTTCAAAGTTGGTTCATTGGCATCCAAGGTCTTCTGGGATAAACACTGGTATTCTTCTGGTTGAGTACTTGGCAAAAAATGAAACAATAAATGCGAAGGCCTATGTGAATGAATTCCACTTAGTAGCTCTAATTCTGACTATTATATAGCTCTAATTATTGTACTATTCTCTTTTACGTGCGATATTTCAAAGTAACTTGTACAAAAAACTAGCAGATAATGCTTACCTTGGCATTCCTTTCTAGCGACGGGAACATTTCACGCACGTGTTTTCCGGTCCTTTGTTGATGTTATTGTCCTAAAGTCCGTTGTATGCGATGACTGGCTTTACTTCTCACACTTTTCGCTGGGTATACTCATTGGATCTTTGCCTTAGGATTCAAACATCAATTTTTACCGTTCTTTATACTCGAAATTTTCGCCCATACTCTGGGCATCTTCAGGAGCGTGGCGACTTTACCACCGATGTTCGTGGTTAACTTCGCGCTAATGGAGTCTGATACTCCTTGTTGCCATTCGTCAGAAAAACATTCCTGGATATATTTCGTTATCAAGCCTGGCTGGCGCCATCTATGTTTCGTTAAGAACACTTTTTTTCCCGTATTTTTTTTTTTTTTTTAATTTTCTTCTCCTATCCTGGTTTTCTTGTCCTTTTTTTGCCTGTTTTTCTTTTGTTGTTGTTTTTCTTGTCTTATTAGTTCTTTCCACAGGCCCGATAATGTGCTAGGGTCGTTCTGGTTACATACCCTTGCTTTATTTTTGTAGATTAATATTGCTTCTTCCCTCCTCATTTGCCTTTCCGATTTTTTATTCTTTTTTAGCATTTTAATTTCATCGAACTTTGGGAATGTCCCGAGCAAGCTAATTAATAAATGGATACATGAGAGTAAAAAGCTTATGACTCAGACTCAGAGTAAAGAAGGCCAAGAAGTGCACAACCAAAGGAAGATGAGAAATAAAAAATTGAAATACATTGGAGCTTTCCCATACCTGGAAGGAGTGAGTAAAGAAATCAATAGGCACTGTGCTAAATATGACTTACAACTAGGAAGCTCAGTGCACACCGTGAAAAGTATGACTGTCAACAAAAAAACAGAGGAAAAAATGCTAGAAGAATCAGGAACCTACGAAATTCCAATAGCACACATACCCCCAATATCGTACATCGGAAGTACGAAAAACAGATTAAAAAAAGACTTAAACAACACATATCTAACTGGCAAAAAAAAAAGAAGCCAAAACTGCTTTAGTGCAATTCTGCTTGGAAAACCGGACATTCCCAAAGTTCGATGAAATTAAAATGCTAAAAAAGAATAAAAAATCGGAAAGGCAAATGAGGAGGGAAGAAGCAATATTAATCTACAAAAATAAAGCAAGGGTATGTAACCAGAACGACCCTAGCACATTATCGGGCCTGTGGAAAGAACTAATAAGACAAGAAAAACAACAAAAGAAAAACAGGCAAAAAAAAGACAAGAAAACCAGGATAGGAGAAGAAAATTAAAAAAAAAAAAAATTTAAAAAAAATACGGGGAAAAAAAAGTGTTCTTAACGAAACATAGATGGCGCCAGCCGGGCTTGATAACGAAATATATCCAGGAAAGTTTTTCCGACGAATGGCAACAAGGAGTATCGGACTCCATTAGCGCGAAGTTAACCACAAACATCGGTGGTAAAGTCGCCACGCTCCTGAAGATGCCCAGAGTATGGGCGAAAATTTCGAGTATAAAGAACGGTAAAAATTGATGTTTGAATCCTAAGGCAAAGATCCAATGAGTATACCCAGCGAAAAGTGTGAGAAGTAAAGCCAGTCATCGCATACAACGGACTTTAGGACAATAACATCAACAAAGGACCGGAAAACACGTGCGTGAAATGTTCCCGTCGCTAGAAAGGAATGCCAAGGTAAGCATTATCTGCTAGTTTTTTGTACAAGGCCTATGTGAAGACACTGAGAAAACTTGTGCAGCATATCTGGACCAAATGGCCAACATTGAAAAACAATCAAGTATTGTTTCAGCATGACAACGCTCACCCGCATATTGGTAAACCAGTGCAAGCAGAAATCGCAAAACAGAGGTGGACCGTTCTTCTGCACCCTGCTTACAGTCCGGACTTGACACCTTCTGTTTTTCATGTTTTCAGCCCCTTGAAGGATAGATAGTTTTCGTGGCCACCACTATGACAGCATGAACAATCTGGGAGCGACTGTCTGTCAATGGATTCGGAACACACTTGCTGATTTCTTTACTGCTGGAATGAATAGACTTTCTGATCGGTGGAGGAAATGCATTGTGCTGAATGGAGAATACGTGGAAAGTGACTTTGACTGTTCGTACCACTGTATTACATATGTGAGGTATCACACATATCTATGCATCCTGTATTTTTTATTTCTCTCCTGTAATTGATAGGAATATAGGAATAAAAATCCGGATACTTATCGGGCACCCCTCGTGTGGATATATATATATAGTATATTAAGTTAAGTTCTTATACAGCACATTTGCAATTCTAATGTGATATCCTGTGTAATAAGGTAATAAGTAGATTTCATTAACAAAGTCAAAGTTTTATGAATATATATTGTCAAAGTTTTATGAGTTTATATTGTCAAAGTTTTATGAGTTTATATTGTCAAGTTTTTATGAATTTATACTTCTGTAATACTATCTGATTTGCTTAAGTTTCATCTCACATTGTCCTATAGATATCTCCTGTGGCCTATTATGTTAGTTTTGATGTTGCCATTCAGATTTGGTATAGTGCTATGATATACTGCAGTTTTTTTGTTTAAAAATTTAAAAAAAGGAAAAGAAAAAAGCAAGAATTCCAGCACCACACTTTTTACACAGGCAGCGCGCGCGCACACACACACACACACACACACACACACACACACACACACACACACACACACACACACACAAAATTTGTTTGACTGAACTCATGCAAAAGTAGAAAAATAAAAATAAACAATGTTAATACTGCTAAGCAGGTAAAAGGATCTTACACCTGATTAGAATAAAGCTGAACTAGTATGGAGACTCAAAAAAGATACAGAAATGCAAATAGTGCAGTGCATTCTTGTTGAGAAAACATGCAATACTAGTTGCAGTGGCCATTCCCCAAGCAAAGTATCGTGAACATGGGAAAAGCTTGTTGGGAAAGAACATGACACACAGAAATATTGCTAAAAGAAAAGAGAAGTTTCAAACTAAAAACCTACAACAGATGGCTGACTAGAACAATGTAAGAAATACAGAGTCGCCATAGCAGCTCCAATGCCATTCTAATGGAAATATTAGGAAAACATCATCTTCATGAAGAAGGTGCAAAATACAGGCTGTAATATGTCTAGTTTTTGTTCCAGTTTTCATCGTTTTTTCTGAAGGACTAAAAGGCTCAGTAACAACAGAAAAAGGAACATATCTTAGCCTCTGAAGGACAACAAAGGGGGATCAGCATGAAGATGACAGAAGAGACTATCTCACAACAACATGAGACAGCACACAAGCAACATCAACAGAAGTAAATTGCGAGATGGACAGCCTCTAGCAAGGAAACATCCTATATACTATCAGATGTACACTGGGGCTCAACATTAAAGCAACAACCACAAAGCCTAGTTAACAGAGTAACCAAGCAACAAACACAAAAGCCTAGTTAACAGAGGAACCCTGCTCCAAAATCGCATGTAAATGGTTCACAAGGAGCTGGTTATGCAAAGTAGTAAATGCTGTGGACAATAAATGAACAGCAGCACTACAGAAAAGCCACAGTACAGCAACACCTGCATATTAGGGTGGCCCGAAAAAGTTTATTTTTATTTGCATATCGCCTAGTGCAGAAAAGTTGGCATTTGGGTCAACAAAAATAACAAAAGAAATTTTTTCCCACTAAGTTCGCGTTTTTTTGACCGCATTGGGCCATCAGCAGAAACGGATGGAATTTTTCGTAATTGAAATTGAGTAACCCCTAGTGCAGAAAAGTGTCCTTTAGTGTTCCCAATAACAGTGAAAAAAATGTTTTGAAGTTGATCAATTTGCTATGTCTCCGCACTGCATGCGAAGTTCACCATTTTCTTCCCACATTTGGGCTGTGTAGGCCTAAGCTAGGTAAAGGCATCCTGGCATGTAGGGCATCGGAAAAATCTGTAGGAAATTGCACTGTTCTGAGTGTACCATGCGTTTGCATGTGTAGTACACCCATTTTGCTTGTCAATGTGTAGCAAGTAGCTCTTCGCTTGCTTCCAATGTCACATATGGAAACAACCCAGAACTCACCAATAGAAGGTGGCTACACTTTGAGTTCCACATACCTTCCCTCCAGCTCAGAATTTTATTTTTAGCTGGTATGTCTTGTTCGGTAATCCGCTTTACTCAAAAAATGTGGCATTAATTGCTGTGATGCAATTGCTGCTCTTATGAACAAATCTCTAGCTTCAAATCCACACATTGAGGCAGCTGCTTCAGTCACCAGTTTCATGCAATGTTCCACAGCTTGCGTGTGGCAGGGAAACTTGGTTATTTCTTCGCCAGCTGCAGCAGAAGTTGCGATTAGTCGATCCAGATCTTCGTCTGATATCTGTTTTGTCAGGGGTGGTTCAATAAGATTTTTTTTTAGTTTTGTCAGGGGTGGTTCGGTAAGATTT
Source organism: Macrothele yani (assembly GCA_039090855.1). Classification (NCBI taxonomy): domain Eukaryota; kingdom Metazoa; phylum Arthropoda; class Arachnida; order Araneae; family Macrothelidae; genus Macrothele; species Macrothele yani. The sequence goes on along the minus strand of CM077029.1, from coordinate 16,926,900 downwards.
TTTTATTTTTAGGTGGTATGTCTTGTTCGGTAATCTGCTTTACTCAAAAAATGTGGCATTAATTGCTGTGATGCAATTGCTGCTCTTATGAACAAATCTCTAGCTTCAAATCCACACATTGAGGCAGCTGCTTCAGTCACCAGTTTCATGCAATGTTCCACAGCTTGCGTGTGGCAGGGAAACTTGGTTATTTCTTCGCCAGCTGCAGCAGAAGTTGCGATTAGTCGATCCAGATATTCGTCTGATATCTGTTTTGTCAGGGGTGGTTCGGTAAGATGCGCTTTAGTCCAATCAATCATCTCATAGTATTCATTAGCACCCATATTTAATTGTGGCACTTCAAATTCTCTTATGACATCATTCATTTGTTGTTGTCTAGCTTTCTTTATTCTTCTCCATCCAAGAGCTCTAACGTGGGTGTGTTCGTCCGCAATCATACTTAGCAATATATTATTTTCTGTGTGACTGAAGAACGCATTTCTCTTGATCACTGCATCAATGATTACTTTGCACTTCAAATCCATGAAGCGTGATAAGTTTATCAGTTTCCAAAAGTGTTTGGCCTCTTCTGTGCATGAAGGCTTCTTCTTTATGGAAAACCAGACTGGGGCATATACCTTCATTAAGTAGTTGGCAACACAGATCAAAGTTTGCGTTGGGTTTTGAGTGGCAACATACAGGCGCATGACTCTGTTAGCTGTCGTTAGCCACTACAAAATGTGACAGTGGTCCTGGATTTCTTCTAGAAAGGCTGACATCAGAGTCTCCCTGTGACACGGCGCAACAGATTTCCAGTAAATACCGCTGATCGGTACTCAGTTCATGTTTATCCTGCAATTCTTTCATGTGTTCTGTGCATTCTACATGAATACCTGCAAAGTCAACTATTGGGAGGTTTTCACAGCCGACTAGAGCTGCCCCAATCTCTCCTGAACAAGTTGTAGGACGTGTTGATTTACCATCGAGTTCATCAAGCAAATGGCGAAATGGAAGTTCATTGAAATGGAACAAGCACACCAGCCACTGCAAAAAACGTTGCAACTAAAGTTCCAGTTGACGTATAGCACCGTTTTTCCTGCCGGTATTTATAACAGTTCAATCACACCCTAAAGCAATGAGAAAACTTGAGTCAATGCCATTAATTTCTAAAAAATTAGTGATGCTGTTTACGATGCTTTTGCTATGATCAGAATTGAGGGGTCACATGGCCGAGGTACTTTGATCCAGGCTCTTCCAAGAGAGTAATGTGCTCTTCTTTCTTCTCGGAATGATAATATTTATCATCTTTTTTTTTTATCTAGGAAAGAGTTGAGTCATTCCTTCCATCAAAATAGAGTCTGCGAATGACTTTTCTGTTTGTCTGAGCTTTTTTCTTTACATCCTTAGATAGCTTAATTTTTTCATGGATAATTTTGTTTTTACCAATGATCTTCTCGAGACTATCGACTGTAAATATGCCCATGTCTTCTAGAATAGATGTTGCAATAAGAGCAGCTTTCCTCTTTGGGACTGCAGTACGGTACACTGCTGATGCTAAACTAGAGAGAGCTACTCTCATTTGTGACTCTGAATGTAATGTTTGAGGGTCCTGCTGGATCAAAAGTAGAGTCTTCAACACGTCTACGGCTGCGTTTTTCAGGAAATAAACAAGAGGCTGTGTCAAAATCGTCCAAACATGCCTCCGTCTCATCAGAATCTAACACACCACTTTCCTTTTTCCGCTTATTTTCCCTTTCCTCTCTTTTCCTGAATTTTTCTGTCACTATCTTGTGTACTTTTCCGATCACCATTTTTCTTTTTATCTATCAAAAAAGGAACTTCTCGAGTAGGTATTTTTCGTGAACGTTCACAAAAGCATGAATTATCCAGTATATTTCAACATTTACAAGTACAAACATCAAAAAGTGTTCTCTGGGTATCTGCAAAAAAAAAAAAAAAAAAGACGACATTTTCGCCTATGTGGACTCATCACGTCGACTGGCTGATTTCAAAATGCATTGATATCTCTTGTGGTACACTTCAATCAATGCCACAATACGCTAATGTGATATAACGCTTAAGCTTTTTGCCATATTTCAACAACTGTCGTTGCGACAGAATGTGTAATATCACGAACTGATGGGTTGTAATTTTTTCTATCCTCCTTCATTTGTATTCTTAGCAATAAGAAATGTCTCGTCATACTTTCGTATGTTGGCAGTTGCAAATCGCTCATTTTTTGGGGAGCACCAAATATTGGGCTCTTAACAGCTGTCCCGCTTGCAATATTTTTATTTTTCATGATTCAAAATGCATACAGATTATTTCAACGTTGTTTAGTGTTTATATGGCACTGAGTCAGACAGCAATGAGAAGATTCAGAATAACAAAATGAATTAACGGTAATGAAAATCGAACAACGAACAGTAAAACCACAAGCACTTTCTGTAAAACTAAGTATGAAAACACAATATCGTGAACAAAGCGTGACTCGTTGATTTATTGACTCAAAAAATGTGTAATGACTACTGACTAGGGCGGAAATTCTGTCTGGAAAAGGACACTTTTCCACACTAGGGGTTACTTGATTTCAATTACAAAAAATTCCTTCCGTTTTTGCTGATGACCCAATATGGTCGGAAAAACACAAACTTAGTGTGCCGAGCGGAGATGTAAGATATTGGTCGATTTCAAAAAAAATTATTTTGTTATTCTTGTTGACCCAAGTGGCAACTTTTCCGCACTAGGCGATATGCCAATTAAAAAAAGTTTTTTTCGGCCCACCCTACTGCATATGCCACAAAGTGGATTTCCTATGTAAGCAGTTGAAGTAAGATATGTGGGAAATGTTGGGGTTTGCACTATGAATTGCAGTGGTAAGATGTTATTATGTCTCAGAGTTTGTTTAGATGATTCATTTTGGTGGAGAGTTTTAGGGAGATTTTTCGCAGAGCAGTCAAGCTGAAGTGGTTAAATGTGGATCAATCCATTGTCTGCCACCTCTAGAGACAATTTCAGGACACTTAAAACATCTTGAGGAGACCAACTTCTGTTAACTTCTGCTAGGTAAGACTCCTTATTGATGTTAACTGCTAGACTCAATATGAGCAACACAGCATGTCAGTTGGCCCAGATACTGTGCCAACTGGGCAAACTGTATCTGATGATACAGTACACCAAAAATTGCATAACAGTGGTGTGTTACAGTGGAATGGGGCCATTTCAAAAGTGGTGGAATAATGGCTTGGCCCAAAATCTGTATCAACAATCGTTTGCATCTCCATGTTATAACCAGAGAAAGCCAACATGATATAATGGCTGCCCAATATCACAGTGAGATCCTGAAACATCACACTAATCTTTTTAGAGGTGCAGTGGGTCATAGGGCATTGCTGGTCAGTGAATATCTTGAAAGTGAAGGTATTGCATGCAAGGATTGGTCGGTATGGTCACCAGATCTCAATCTGATTGAGTATGTTTGGAATGCTTTTATGCCAGCGAATTGCTGCTTGCTCTCCTCCTCATACAGCTCTATGGATTTACCATGTGCTCTTCTGGAAAAATGGTATTTAATCCCACAATCAATTTTGTGAGCACCCTAATTCAAAGCTTGGTTTGGCACTGTGAAGCTTTCATTGCTGTTATTGGTGATCACATTCCATTTTTAAAGACTGTGGTACCATTTTTTTTTTTTGCTGGTTTGTTTTTTCACAGGTCCATAATTTTGGCACATTTGCATACATATTAATTAGTTCTTTTGTGTTTACAAATGTGAAACACTACTCTTCAGCATATATAAAGTTCCTTTCCGTGTGCTCATTACATTGTCATTTTTTGTCTGTTAACTAAGTATTTTCGATTGTTGTTTTAGTTTTGACCACCAGTTTATTTGGAGCAAACATTTTAAACTAATTTGTTAAGGCAGGGGACTTTTCCCCTTTTCCCCCTTTAAATCTCTGGAACCCCCCTCCTCCTCTTTAAAAAAAATATTCATCATTTTCCTCCATCCATGAATCTGATGGCCAGAAATTATCATAATTGAATAATAAAATTCACCATGAATGTTTATTAAACAAACGATGTGCTTATGTTCTGTCTTTGTGCGAATAGTTGTAATGTCTTTGTGTTCGAGGAGTATATTAAAAACATTCATTTTCCATCAAAGGTAGTGGAAACAAGATTTTTTAGAGAATTTCATTTTTTAAAAGAGAATTTTGCATTCAATTTCTCCATTGTATATTTGTATTATTTCCTGTTGTGTGTGTCTGTTTCTCAAAAAAATTGTTTTGGACAAGCCAAAGGTAAGCATTACAAGGATTTCTCATATGTTCATATTTTCCTGCAGCAAAATTTTTCTTGAAGGATCAAAATTGTTTAAATGTATTTGTAACATTGTATGTATTTTGGGAAGACAAATGGAAAAAATCCTTTTTTAATGCAAATGTGTCTTTGTCATTTTTTTGTAATGTGAATCATTCATTTTTCTTTTCTGGGAAGACATATTAAATGTTTTTTTTTATTTAATTGTTTGTCATTTTTTCATGATGAAACAGAAAAATTCTGTTTGTTTAAAACATAGCTATAATCATGACAAAATTTTGTGTATACTTTTTTAACTTTGTTGTACAGTTTTCTCATTTCGTTAATCATTTTGTTAACAGGGATTTTTTGTTGAATGTTGGTAATAGGTGGTATAGCTGAAACAAAGTGCCTAGTATGTGTCTGTAGACATGATGTCTTTATTACCTTGCAATTTTTGTGTGAAGTTCAGCGTGGTTGTTGAACATAAGTTTGAGAGATTTTTTTTTTTTTACCTTAGTATTTGAGGTTTTGGTAGCTGTGCTCTGCTGCACAGCATTTCTGCCCCTTCTCATATGTACTTGTTGTTCTCTTTATTAATCTTTACTGCTTTCATGCTTGCATTTTATTTGTACACTTTTCCATCCCACTACTTGCCTGGATTAATAGTTTTGATTTCTGTAGCAATGCAGGTTTAGATAAATCAATATCTGTTACCACTATACTGTAGAATGAACACTACATTCTGCTCAACACTTAAGTTGCACCATATGCAAATGCAAGTTTCTGCCTATTTAGTGAGAGAACTGTGCATTATGGAAAAGTAAAAAATTACCCAAAATCTTTACTAAATAATAATGACAAAAAAAAAAAAAAACTTTTTCATGTTGGAAAAGTTGATACTTTCCAGTGCAAGAAGAATTATAATAGACAGAATCAGAGAAAAACATTACTCATGTATTTCCCTAACAAACACTGCACATTATTTAAAATATTCAATGTGTTGAGTGTTCTTCACTGGGAGAAATGTATGGTGCAAAAGTAATTTTTTCAAAGGGATTTTCAGAAAAATGGAATATACACTGACGGAAAGAAAAATCCCAACACCACGAAAAAATAGTTGCAGAGGAATGAAATGGCAGCAATACATTTGTATAGGTAACATATTTAATCGATTAAGGTTTCAAGATCACAGCTTAATGTAAGCGCGAGAAGAGCCATTTTAAATGTGAAATGCTGGTACATTATTAATAACCGGTGTAACCGCCAGAATGTTGAATGCAGGCACACAAACTTTCATGCATTGTGTCGTACAGGTGCTGGATGTCAGTTTGTAGGATGGAGTTCCATGCCTGTTGCACCAGGTCGGTCAATACAGGGACGGTTAATGCTGGTTGGGGGTGACGCTGGAGTTGTCGTCCAATGATGTCCCATACATGCTCGATTGGTGAAAGATCTGATGATCTAGCAGGCCACAGCAACATGTCAACACTCTGTAGGGCATGTTGGGTTACAACAGCGGTATGCGGGCGAGCGTTATCCTGTTGGAAAACACCCCCTGGAATGCTGTTCATGAATGGCAGCACAGCAGGTTGAATCACCAGACTGACGTACAACTGTGCCGTCAGGGTGCGTGGGATAACCGCGAGAGTGCTCCTGCTGTCATAGGAAATTGCTCCCCAGACCATAACTCCAGGTGTAGGTCCAGTGTGTCTCGGCCGCAGACAGGTTGGTTGCAGGCGCTCACCTGGCCTCCTTCTAACCAACACACAGCCATCACTGGCACCTAGGCAGAACTGGCTTTCATCAGAAAACACAACAGATCTCCACTCCGTCGTCCAATGAACTCTAGCTTGACACCACTGGCATCACAAACGGCAGTGGTTTGGAGTAAGTGGAATGCACGCTACAGGGCGTCTGGCTCGGAGCTGTCCTTCAAGTAACCGATTTGTAACACTTCGTTGTGTCACTGTGGTGGCAACTGCAGCTCGAATTGCAGACGCAGTACGATGCGCCACGGCCATGCGCCATACATGGCGGTCTTCCCTCTCAGTAGTGCCACGTGGCCGTCCGGAATCCGGTCTTCTTGAGGCAGTACCTTCCCTTGACCACCGCTGCCAACAATCATGCACAATGGCTACATTCCTGCCAAGTCGTTCTGCAATATTGCGGAAAGAAAATCCACCTTCTCGTAGCCCTATTACACGACTTCGTTCAAACTCCGTGAGCTGTTGATAATGGCTTCTTCGTCTTCTTAAAGGCATTCTTGACTAACATCAACACACTACGTCGAATCTCAATGATAACTAACGCTCACGAACGTTACAGCGCGTATTTACAGCAAACCTGCTTTGCATGTTCCGAGGGCGCTACTAGCGCCCCCACACGTATGCGCCGAGCGCGAAATTTGCATAGACGTCATCTTACAGATGTACTCTCACCGCCTACCAACTGTCGTTTATCTAACACAACCCCTTCTTGGTGTTGGGATTTTTTTTCCGTCAGTGTATTTGAAAGTAAAAATGTGTCCTTATAGCCCATAAGTAGCAAGATCGAGGGTTATGAAAAACCAGAAAATATATGATCCCTCATCATAGGAGATATTATCAATAGGGCTTTCAGAAGCAGATATATTGAAGAAAACATATATGCCTTTTTATACCCTTAGCAGGAAAACTGTGTATTATTTGAAGAAGGAAATGTGTGTGCAAAATGTTTTTCACAGTCAAAGGGGAATCTCACCACAAAGAGGACTTTTTTCAATCAATTTTTGGAGGTAAAGATGCTGTTTTAAATAGAAATGTACGTTTGCACCCTGTAGGGTAGAAATGTGCTTTGTAAAATTGCAGAAAGTATACGGAAATCTTTTCTGCTATAGAAGCTGTGACAGAATTTTTTTTTTCAAAAGCGAGTTTTTGTAGTAGAGATAGCTAGAAAACAACATACATATTGGATCCTAGTGGGAGAACTCTGCAGTATTTAAAGTGGGCAGTGTGTGCAATATTCATCATGGTGAATGGCATCCAGTGCAAAAAATGAATTTCTTCATTCAGGTATTTAGAAGTGAAAATAAGTCAAAAAACAGGAATGCATATTTTTCACCAACTACTGGTTAAACTGTGGATTATGGAAAATTAGAAGATATGTATTCAAACTGTTCCTTGTACTAAAAGATATCCATCACAAAAAAAAAAAAAAAAAAAAAAACAAACCTTTTTCAAATTGGGTATACAGAAGTAGAGATAGCTAGAGAAATGGAATGTAAGTTTTCACCCATAGCAAGAAAACTGTGTGTTATGTTTAGTGAAAAATAATCATAAAATGTTTAGCATATTTGATATCTGACCAAAAAGGAACTTTTAAAATTAAGGTTATAGAAGTAAAGTTACTGTTGCAAATAAAAATATGCACTTAGTCTCCCTAGTGATAAAAATGTGCACTATGGAAAAGTAGAAAACTTACATAAAATGGAAGTTCTATGATGCAAAAAGAATTTTCCAATTTGGGCTTTTCAGAACAAGAGGTTTCAAGCAAAATAGTATATGCATTTATGTCCCTTAGTAGGAAAACTGCATTAATTTCAAGTGTGTACAAAACTTTTTTTTTTTATGAAACAGATACAAAGATAAAATAAATTTTTTCAATCAGATTTAAGCAGCAAAATTAGTATCAGAAGGTATGAATTTTCTTCTTTCATTCTGTCAGCTTAGGCTTTCAAACACAGAAAAACAGTTTTTCAAATAAGACCTAATAGCTGTATAGATATATATCTGTCTGTTGGTAAAAAAGTGTTTGTGGTATTCACAGATTTAGAGAAAGCTTATGACAAAGTGAATAGGACTCTTCTGTGGAAGGTACTGAATAAATATGGTATTACTGGGAATCTACTTAATAGTGTGAAAGCCATGTATGCTGACAGTAGAGCATGTGTATGAGTGAATGGTGTTTTATCCAATTGGTTTTCTGTTGGTGCAGGAGTCTGGCAAGTTGTGTAATGTCACCCTAGCTGTTTAACATAATTATGGATGCATGTATGCATGCATGATGCCAAAATGGATAATACTGATTTATGTCTTGGTAGTATGAGTGTATGCAGATTGCTCTATGCTGATGACACAGTCCTGTTGGAAGAGAGCAAAAATGAGTTGCAGAGTATGTTGTACTGGATGTACAAAGTTTGTATGAAATTCAAATTGAGTTTAAGTAAAGGGAAAAACCAAAGTTATGGTTTTGCAGCGAGGAACTTTTCATACTGAATGCAAGATAAGTCTTAATGGTGCAGTGATTGGCTAAGTGAATGAGTTTGTATATTTAGGAAGTATGTTTGACAGAGAGAACAAATTAGATGGCGAAATTAGTAGCCAAGTGAATTCTTCATTGAAAGTCATAGCTGCCTTAGGAGGATTTCACAGGAATAGTGGGTTCTAAAGGAAGTCCCAAATGGCTGTGTATGAAAGTGTAATTGTTCCTACTCTGATGCACAGCAGTGAAACCTGGGTACTGCAGAAAAGACATAGGAGTTGTTCATGTGCTGGGAAGATGCATTACTTATGAGAAGGAGGGGGGGATGTTGTTAGTAAGGTTGAAACTAATATTCTTAGGTGGCTTGGCCGTGTTGAAAGAATGAGTGATGAGGTGCTCATTAAAATAATTTTTTCAGCCCAAGTGACAGGAAAGAAATTTAGAGGAAGGCCAAGGAAATCATGGGAGGACCAGATTTCAGGGATGTCTGCTTGAGAAAAAGATTGAGTATGAAATACAAAAGGTCTTGTGTGCAGGGCGTGATGGATGTTAATTGACGTTCGAGCGGTGTGCCGAGATAATTGTAAATGAAGACATTTGGTACACCAACATTAAGTAAATTCTAGTTGTATCAGTTAAATGTGTACTTGGTACATGGTCTTTCTGTGAAGAGCTAACCTTTGAATCTCTGAGAATAGCTTAATGATGTGTGTGTGTGTGAATGAATGAATGAAATGTTGTCCATAGAAAAATGGACATAGTGTTACTTGAATCATGCATTCCCCTCCTCCCCTCAAAGAAAAAGATGAAAAATACCAGAACAGCAGTAATACAACTTCATATAGTGAGGCATCAGTATATACAAATATAAAGTTATAAAGTGCTCTAGTGTATTTTTTTTTTTTTTTTACTTTTTCTGTGCGTACACATTCCTGTTGTTTACTGGCCATTAAAGAAGTTGTCTTTTCTTTTATTTCATAAGCAGGGGCAATTTGCAGTTCCTACTTTAGAGATATAGAGATTAATCCTGTTCTTTTTCTTCACAGATCCAATGTTGCGCAAAGGAAGAGCTCATTTGATTGAAGATGTAAGAATTTATGCAGGCTTTCCCCTGTAGTTCTTTTAGTAATCTCATGAGGTTTTATGTATGCTCTTTTCAGTATTATATAGTCAAAGTTAAATGAATAAGTTAGTAAACACTTCTTTTTCACTTTTGTAATAGTTTTTGACTCTGTAACATAGTGGAATGCCGCCCCAGTGGCGCAGTGGTCTAAGCGATGGCTTCTGATCATTCGTTCAAGATGGGTTTGGGTTCGAATCCCGGTGAAGCAAGGATGTTGTGTTTGACTTATGGCGCTGGCTCTCTCCCTTACCTGGAACCAGTGGCCCTAAATTAGGGACGGGCAACTGCTTATAGCCCACTGAATTGCTCACGGTGGTCGTTAAACCTCCAATCAAAAAAAAAAAAAAAAATGACATAGTGGAACTTTTTTGTTAATTATGTTGCTTTCTAATCTTTTATTATTTGAAGCGTATTTGTGGCAAAGTTTACTGATTTGATTCTAAAGCTTATTCTTGATTTCTTGAAGGTATATTCAGTGTATTGAAATTGGTCTTTTGAACTTCATGAAGATGTAGCATGTAATGACAATTTTTGTTCTTTGGAGCAGAAGCTATAAAAGTACGTTATGCAGGAGTTCTGTCTGATTGATTGTAGAGTTATATAAGAATTTTAAACAATAATTTTAAAACATGGGTAATACTGTCTTAAATTGTTTTTTCTGTGCAGTGTGAGCTCTTAGAAGCCTTCATAAATGAAAACTGCTCTGAAGTCAGAAACTAACTTTCTTAGTGGATAGTGGAATAGAGTCCCCAAAGTTTTGAATTATGATCAACCAGTTTTGAGGAACATCATGCAGAACCCAGTTGAAACAAGAAACCATTTGTTTCAATTGTTTTCAATTAATTTGGTTCACCCAGTGAAGTAAACAAAATAATTATTGGGTTTGCAACTGAGTTTTGAAGTTGACATGTGAAAGCTGTAAATTGTGAATTTAAGTTTTTAAGTTGAGTTAAATATACCCCCCCCCCCCGACAAAGCATCTGCATTCTTAGTTTTATCGGTAGTTTCGAGGTGGTTTCTCTTTATCCTTCAGTCCCTGTGCTGGAAGCCATCAGAACATTAAAAGAGGCTATATCTAATTCATCACTTTATTCACAAGAGTCTTGCCTCAGCATCTCCAAATTAATGGACTTAGTCTCAAATTCTAGCTACTATAGTTTCTGAGGGGGAATCTATAAACAGACAAATGGAGCTCTGATGGGATCTTCACTTTCAGCAATTCTCGTGGAAGCAATCCTTCACCCAATCAAGCAACACATATTCACCAGCATTACCCCAAGACTTACCACTTGGCTACGGTATGCTGACAACATATTTTTTATATGGCCTCGTGGAAAGAAGACTCTCCCACTTTTCCGGGATAAAATCAGTGATATACACGCTACGATCAATTTCTCTATAGAGCTAGAACACAATAATGCATTGCCTTTTTTGGATGTTTTACTAAGTAAATAACCTGAAAATCGCCTCCGTACACAAGTCTGTTATAAACCCACTTCCTTTCCTAACCCGATGCTCTGCAGCTCATTCTTCCCTGCTGATTACAAGACAGCTTTCTTCCATTCTTGAATCAAAAGAGCCTTGCTGCATTACTTCTTTTTAAAGAAAATCCATTGCCGAAAGTCACCATTTGTTTGTGGAAGCTTATGGTGAACATGCTCTAGCTGTAGCAGTGGCATTACATGTTACCCAACAATGCATTCCTCAATATCTACATGCAATGGGAATGGTTCAAAAGCAAGGAAATTGGGTCCCACATGAATTGAGAGAAAGAGACATTGCAAAGCGCATAACCATAAGTTAATCCTCTAAAGACACACAAGAAAATCATTTTTGCATCAAATTGTTACGTGAGATGAAAAATGGATCCACTACAATACTCCGAAACGACCAAAAGCATGGGTGCATCCAGGTACACTAGGTCCATCAACGCCAAAGCAGAATATTCATGACAGTAAGGTTATGCTACGTATCTGGTGGAATCAGAAAGGTGTGGTGTACTATGAGTTGCTGCAACTGTGCCAGAGCATCAACGCTGAACATTATCAACAACAACTAATCAATTTGAGCCGTGCATTGAGAGCGAAACGTCTGGAATATGCGAAAGGACATGACAAGGTTGTTCTCCTGCATGACAACGTCAGACCTCATGTCACAATATGGGTCAAGGAAACTGTAGAAGTGCTTGGCTGGGATGTGTTACCCCACCCGCCGTATTCACCAGACACCACACCATCAGATTACCATTTGTTTCGATCCCTGAAGAGCGGTTCCGTTCTGATTAGGAGATCCAAAATTGGCTTGATAACTGGATTGCTTCCAAACAACCAGACTTCTTCTATTGTGAAATCAACTTATTGCCTGAAAAGTGGGGGAAGGTTGTATGTTGCAGAGGTAAATATTTTGAATAAAATAATCGTTATCTGTCCATAACAAACTATTACCTTTTTCGACCGAAAAACAGTGTAAACTTATTTGTACTCCCAATATATTGGAATGACCAAGCGTTCTTTTTGAGTTAGGGTCAACGAGCATAAGAGGAACTTAAAGGACGGCAAATTAACCCCGGCTCTATCCAGAGAAGTCCAGTTCAAGTCCACTGATCCTATGTGGGATGATATAAAGAAATTAGCTTCCTACTCTACTCCTAAATCCACTGCCATTCGGGAAGCTTTGGAGATCATTACCAATAATGAGGCCTGCAATGACAGCGTCTCGCTGGAGTTACCATGAATTTAGAAACATTTCTTCAGATAGTGAATGCCTTTTGTTTTCCCCTTAAGGATTTCACTTGCAAAACGAAAATGATACCTCGTGTCTTAAATTGAATAATTACATTTGCATCTTTTCGTTTAAAGTCAAGTCAAGTCACTGCGTTCAGATTGTTGAAGAGTTCTATTATCCAGTTTTCTGTCTTCCTTCCTTGAAAAAACCATCTAGTTGATGTGCAAAGCTTGAAAACTGATTTTCTAATCTACACCAAGAAATTTAATTACTAGTATAGTTATACTATTTTGTAGTGTATTGTTGTACAAAAACAATTTTTTTTGTTGACAGTTATTAAAAAGTTATTAAAAGACATAATCCAAACTTAACTAGCTGTGAAATGAATATTGTTCAATCATGGTGAAATACGCATATTCATCTGTCACGTTATGTGAGCAGAGCAGTATTCCTTCTTGTAATGTTTCTTTTGATGAATGTGATGTAAATATCCTTTCGGTAACGATTCTTGTATTAGAACTGTGACATAAAAAGAGTTTCTCTTTTAAAACCATAGTTCTAATATCTCTCTTAAAATCATAGTTCTAATATCTCTTTTTAAATCATAATTTCTTTCTCTTTGTTTTAAAAGGCTATTATTTTCAAATGAAGTTTTTTAACTTACATAAAAAATATATCTATAATTATTAAATTTTTCTACTATTGGCTTTCATATTACCTGTGTGTAAATTCTGCTTAACGTAGAGCTCCTTGTTTTCGGTTTGAAATATAAATATATAGGGTGTACAAAAATTATCTCTTTCAAAACTCTATAATGTATGAATTAACATATTAACTAGCAGTTCTTGAAACAGTAAATACATGCAAAGTTTTTTATTTTGCAATCATTAATACATTGTAATATGCACTACCTTGTTTGCATGGTGGACATTCAATTAATATTTAATTTCTCTCTGTATTGTCAAGCATATCTGGTGTAGCACTAGCAATTGTGTATACCATTCAGGCTTTTAGGGCTACCACATTTGGTATTGCTGTCTGGTAAATGGTATCCTTCATACCCCCCTCACATACATACCCCCCTTTTGTGTGGAGAGTTCACACTGTTAAACCATCAGCATTTCATCCAAGACAGAATGGACTGAAATGAAAGACTAGATAGCTCTCAACTGAGTTGGACTGAAATGAAAGACTAGATAGCTCTCAATGGACTGAAAGGAAAGACTAGATAGCTCTCAATGGACTGAAAGGAAAGACTAGATAGCTCTCAGTGGACTGAAATGAAAGACATGATAGCTCCCAATTGAGTTGAAACACAGTATCAGGTTGAAGATGATTCAGTTCAGGTAATACAAAGAATTCTTTAAGATCCTGATACATACAGTTTTGATGGTATCAGGATCTTCCAAAGTAAAAAAAAATAGCGTAACATTATTTTTATGGCATAGCAGGGCAAGAATTAATTGCCATTCATAAAATCAATTCCTCAGAAAACTTTGAGGAGTTATATATGAATGAGTTACTTATGTGATATCTCTTGTGAAGCATATTTAACCAGAATAAGTTCTGCGTGTGTGTGTGTATTTCATAACTAAATAACCTTTGTGGGCATTTACAGCTGTAAGGGGTTGGTCATTGGTTGTTTAGCATTATTGACACTCAAGAAGGGAAAAAATCACAATTTTTTTTTTTTTTTTTTTTTGCAAGGGTCTAGACTCCTATGAAGAACTTAAATTCAACACATCTGCTTTAGAAATTATGATCTTGATAATTATTGGATTACTTAGGTTACATGTGTTTAATTTGCATTTGCAATAGGGCTGATAAACTGCATTGAGGAAAAGTTCCCCTTTCATACTGTAAAATGTACATAGGAATGTTATCCTTTTAAAACCAACAAAAAATACCTGGCATTTGCAACAGTTACTGTGAAACTACATGATAATATTAGCATGATTTTAGCTTTGTAGTATCTCCTTTATTTGCTTCTTTCTTGCTTTAGCCAGTGTGGCTATAACTAAATATGATTTCCGTAATACTTTGTTTCAATTCAAGGATGATAATTTGTGTGTGTTGTTTTTCTGTAGAAAATTCATGGCTGATTTTATTTCTTTACGTTTTGTTGTTCTCTGATTTAATCGAAACATTTAGTGAACTAATAGTTTTTTGTTTTATTTTCCAGTGTGGAGGTGAAAGAAATAAACTTTTTACCATAGATGGGAATGAAATAGATTCAATTTTAATTGACAGAAGAAATAAGTCAAACTTCCCAAATGGAAAATACTTGGTAACTAATATTTGATTCTAGTATGTGTATGATTTCATTTGTCAATCAATTCAGGTTTTAAGCAATATTTGTTAGCCACTATACAGTATACAAAATAAACAATGTTAAGTATTTAAATGTACTTTTTCTTTTTTAATTTTGTGTGCTTGTATAATAAATACGTCAGTAAAATCCATAGCCTTGTGTGGAACTTTAGTGAAAAGTAATTTTCACTGGGTGGGAACATATGAGAAATACAGTCAAACCTGCATATAGTGAAGTTAAAGGAATAGACAAAAACATTTGATGTATGCAAACTTCATGATATAACCAGACAGATAAAAAAAAGGCCATTTTTGGCATATTGTGTTTGTCAGTTAAGAGCAGTTCAATCATAAACCATTTATCAGTTAATCGAAAGTAAATGATACTCATTAATAACAAACTATTGCTAGCAAATTAATGAGTGAGATCTGCAATAAGCAAAACATGTAACAAAGGTAAAAATGAAAGGAACTGCCCAAAAATTTGAAATTTCATACGTTTCATGTTATGTTAGATATATGAGCCAATTCTTGCTTATTTTATTCTTATCATGATTGCTGTTTTAAATGATTTTCAACTTCCTCTAATGCAGTTATGTTTCTATTGGGTTGATGCATAAGTTCCTTTCCCAGGTCAGTAGTGAGGGTGCAGATAGCCAGTTGTATATCAAAATGTAGCTCCAGTAATATTGTGTACCTAAATCACATTGCGTTGTGTGATTGTAGCTAATGGTTTTTTGGTTTACAGGTCCGGAATTGTGGAGTGTCAAGTAGGGAAGAATAAACATTTCAGACATCTGCTTCTCTACGAGTTTCACAAGGTATCCATAGCCGCTGACATTACTCGACAAATTTGTGCTGTGTATGGGAAGGATGCTATTGGTCCGAGGACAGCCTGCAAATGGTTTGAGTTGTTCTGAGGTGGCAATTTTGATCTCAATGACTCTCCATGCTCCAGTCATCCATTTCACTTTGATGAGGATCGTTTGAACCATCTGATCCACTTGGATCCATGTCAAACCACATGTGAATTGGCCACTGAGATGGACTGTGATCAGGCTACTCTGGGGTGACACCTGGAATATATGGGAAAGGTCTAGAAATTGGGATCTTGGGTGCCTCACACTCTCACCAAGGACAACAAGAATCAGCGTGTTGCCATGTGTGGTTCCTTGCTCACCTGTTATCATGAATGCTCTCAGCAACAGTAGCCCTTTCTGTCTCGTATTGTTACTGGAAATGAAATGTGGTGCCTGTACGTGAATTTCAGGCATCTGAGGGAATGGTTAAGCCCAATTAAGACTCCCACATCACATCCAAAACATGGCCTTCATCCTGCAAAGATCATGTTGTGTGTCTGGTGGGACATTGAAGGCATTATTCACTGGGAAATGCTGCTGAGGAATCAGATCATCAATGCTGCACTCTAATGTAAGCAACTCCGCCGTGTAGAGGGAGCAATTCAGCAGAAACAGCCACATCAGCACCGTGGTATCCTACTCCAGCATGATAATGCATGCCCTCACAGTGCATACATGACCATAATGGCCATTCAGGACATGAAATGGGAGATCCTTCCACATCCGGCCTATTCCCCAGATGTCACCTCTTCAGACTATCATCTGTTTCGATCTCTGTCGGATGCACTTCATGGCAGAATGTTCAACAATGATGTTGATCTCCAGAATTTCCTTGATGATTTCTTTGCAGAAAAACAGAAAAACCTGCATGTTTTTTTCAAGAATAGCATTGCAGAGCAATCCAGACATTAGGACATCATCGTAAACAGGGGGGGGGATATTACATAGTTGATTGATTCCGTTTTCCTTCTGATGTAATGCATTCCTGTAGTGTGGTGAAAAAAACAGCTTAAACATATACATCAACCCAGTAGATGCAAAATAAATTCTTAAGATTTTCTAAACAGAGATTCACTCATTGAAAGATGGTGGGGGGTGGGGAAAAAAGACATCATTTGTCCAGGAGATGAATGTTTAGTAAGCATGATTGGTGGGGAAGGGAGATGGGAGGCTGTAAAGAAGCAACTGAAACATTCTTGTCTTCATATGAACTGACCTATCAGTAAGTGGAACCATGAGCTGTTGTCAACAGCAGGTAATTCTTTGTTTTACAGTGAAAAAACAAACTGGGTTAATGCCACTTATTTTGTTTTCTGATAACCGGGCTGAACTTAGATACATGCGGTTTGCCCCCAAAATTATTTTTTTGTAATATGTGGTCAAAATAACAAGGGAGAACATTACAAAATTCAAGGGATTTATAAAAACTTAAGTTTGTACAGAACTTCATGTTAAGCGAGCTCATCATATGTGGATTCTACTGTAACATTCTCTTTCCTTGATGTAAATATTTATGCATTTTTTAAAAGCATAACAATTTTTTCTGCCATGTTCTTGAAGAGCCCTCTTAAAACTGTTGCTCATGTTAAAGTGAAGTGGTTTCAAGTGATAATTTGCAAATATATTTGATATTCTTTCAGGTTATATGCTGTGAAGGAAATTCTGGCTTTTATGAATATGGTATTACCACCACACCTGTGGAAGCTGGGTTTTCTGTACTTGGCTGGAATCATCCTGGTTTTGGCAGCAGCACAGTAAGTTACCTTTGCTAATGTGCTGTTTTTTTACTAAAGTTTTGTATGAAAGGCAAGAAAAATGTATTAAGCAAATAGTTGCAAAATATGTACCAAGGCTGTTGTAGTTTCAGGAAGTGTTGTAACTCCTAATTTGTAACATGTTCACACACAAACACACATCTGTGTATACATGCCATCACAGATTTAATATTTGTTATATGATTGGTTAGTATATTTTCATTTTATAAGGCTTTATGGAAGAAGAAAATATTGATGACTTTGGGGGTTCTGTTGTACTTATTAGATTGGTATAAAAATAATTTTTAATTTGGTGGGCAATCTTAGTAAGAGATGGTTTGCCTCCACGGGGCACTCTACTGGGCAGCAATGGCACCCATGATAGCAGCAGGGGCCTCTGTCTCTTGGAAGCTGACACAGATTTAAGCTTCAGCATGAATGTTGTTGAGGTACTAGCTGGTTTTGTGTGACATTTGCCAAAAGACTCCAACTCATTGGGTTTGTTCCAGAACCCTTAGGTGGAATGACCAACTGGAATCCTCAGCTGTGGGCTGATCACCCACACTGGTATACTTTCATGATTAAAATGACTCAAAGAATTTAAAGGACTCTAGTGTGTGATATGGTGGACCTACCACACTTGAGAAGGATGGTCCACCACAGAATTGACCTGGAACTACAAAATGATAGAGATCTTGGCTGAGTGAGTTTAAGATTGGTGTATTGCATACTAGAGGAATAAATGGAAAGATGAGTGAAGTGATTGAAGAAATTAATAAGTATAGATTTGGATTTGCTGTGTGGAAGTGAAACTAAAAAAGAAGAAATTGGGATAGAAGTGAATGGAATGGTGAGTGTTGGATAATGTGAGAGGTCAAGCTGGTGTAGGTGTGATTTTAAGTGAAAAAATAAAGAACAACTTGATTCACTTATAGCTGCATTAGTGAGAATTCTTTGGATTGTTTGAAAGTGAAACTTCAGTGAATAGCAATTGCTCTAGTGCATGTCCCTTGTGATTTGGAATCTTTTAATGAGATGATTTCTGGAATGATCTAAAAGCTGTTTTGAGCCAGTTTGGTGCTAAAGAGAAAGTTATTGTATCAGAGGATTTCACTGCTAGAGTAGGTGTTCAGAATGAGATTTTGACCTGTGTTGGTCACATCATGGCATCGTGTGTGCATCTGCGGGGAAAGCAATGGGTTGAGAGTCTGTGTTCTTGTGACAGTGAAAGAAAGCACTCATGTTTCAGTAATAGGTGTTGTCATTGTATGCGGGTAAAACTAGTGCCTCTCTGTGGTGTGGCGACATACTAACCGAAACAAACTTCAACACAGGTCAAACTTTTTTCAGCTCATAAGTGCTGTGCATAGCAGGATTTTAGTAGTGTTCATGCTACATACATACATATCACTAAGCTGTTCTCTGAGATTCAGAGGTTAGCTCCTCAAAGAAAGCTCAACTGCGAATGAAGGTTTGAAACTGATGTAACTAAATTTTACTTACTGTTGATATATCAAACTTTTCAATTTATAGGGATCTTGCCACAGAACTTGAGCTTCACTGACATTTATCACACATCGCACACAAGATTTTTGTACTTCATAATGTTTTTCTCACAAAAATATTTCTGAATCTGGTCATCCCATGATTTCTTTGGCATTCCTCTACCTTCCTTTCATGCCAAATATATTCTGTTAGTAAGCATCTCACCACTCATTCCTCTAACATGGCAAAACCACCTAAGAATATTTGTCTCCACCTTACTAACATCATTTTGTTTCATATTACATATCTGCAACACATTTTTGTTCCTCAAATGATCCAAACATGTCTTGTTCCCCCCCATGTTGTAATGCATCTCTCTGGCACACAAATGCCTCCTATGTCTCTTCAGTAGTACCCAAGTTTCACTGCCATACATTAAAGTTGGAACAAATTACACTTTCATTCACAGCCATTTGGAACTTTTTTGAGAACACATCATTCCCTAAAGCAGCTATGTCTTTCAAAGATGAATTCACTCTCTTACTAATTTCGCCATCTAATTTGTTTTCTCTGACAAACATGCTTTCGAAAAATACAAATTCATTGACCTAGTCTGCCTCTGCTCCATTTAGACCAGAGGTTGTCAAAGTGTGTTCTGCGATGCTTCCCGAGAAAAATCCGTCGCAACACTCATGTTCAACAACAAAAATACACAGCAAAAATTCACATACTTCCTGAATTTCATTATACAATGAATGTACGTAATGCTTCCTTCAAAGCATGTTCCAACTGTATATATTTACCCGTATTGGAAGCCACATGTAGTTGTCTTTATCCTTGGGACTGCATGGCATCAGTTTCAAAACAGGCAGGCAAAACAAAGCACAACCTACTGTCATTGCCTATTGTCATTGCATTGTTCAACAGTGGTGCAATCCTGCAGCATAGCATGTGTGTTTGGCTTCAACTAGACTAACAGCAGAGCGCTGCACTATGCTGTGTGTGTTTGAACTACC
This sequence comes from Macrothele yani, assembly GCA_039090855.1. Classification (NCBI taxonomy): domain Eukaryota; kingdom Metazoa; phylum Arthropoda; class Arachnida; order Araneae; family Macrothelidae; genus Macrothele; species Macrothele yani. Next base: position 16,907,108 of record CM077029.1, on the reverse strand, counting down.
CTTTGCAAACATGTTGTATTGCGTGAACTTCTGTCCATTGTGGTTACCACATAATTTTCAAATTGCCTTTACTTTTTTATTTACGTATGTAGCTTGTCTCTCCATGGCTAAAAGTCAAGTAAAAAAAAATGTATTTGTTCATTGGATTGAAGTCAGCCTGATTTTCTGTGTGTTTTTCCAGCTTGCTGATGCTACACTTTGCCACCAGATAGTATGAATATATACAGGGTGATTGTAAACTCCGCCAACAAAACAAGAGGGGTGATAGTACACATCAAGATGAACAATATTTGTAATGGAACCTAGGGTAACATTCCACTCTTAGTGTTAGAAAAGAGTAGTTACACATCCACGTTGAGCCTTCAACAGTGAAAACAAAGAAACACACTTAATCTGTGAATAGCACAATTCCAATCGCATCAGAGAAAGACTCAAAGGAGCTGCTCAAACTGGTGTCCAAGGGCGTCGTTGCACAGCCCACACCGGCAAATGAAGGACTGTCGCACCCTCTTGTAGACTTGCAGTGTGGTGTTGATCTTGTCTGCAGTAACAGCGTGACGAGATCATCCAGGGAGTCCACAGGTGTCTCGTAAGGTCCGAGGAGCGTGGAGGCCCAGCCACAGGTCCACTGCATCCAATCCACCGCCCGGGATATGTCGTGTGTGTAGTCCTCCATGCCCTTCATGAATATGTCAATTCTTATGTGAGGTTCGCACAGTAATATCGCTGAACGGGTTCGACTGCATTTTTAAATGTTTGCTCCTCATCATCTACGCACGTGTTCAGCGCACCTGATTTGCATCTTGTGCTTGTGCACTGCTTGGAACTCTGTGTGCCTGCTGGACATTTGTCGAACGTGCTCTTTTCTGGCACTTGGAGTGGAATGCGGCCTTGGGTTCCATTGCAAATATTGTTCCTCTTGATATGTACTATCACCCTTCTTGTTTTGTTGAAGGAGTTTACAATCACCTAGTATACAAGAGTGACTTCAGTAACAACTTTAAAAAAATTCCCACCTCCTTTTACCTAAAATTGTAATACACATAATATGCTAAAGTACGTACTTATACTTTGGCCTATGTGTTTAGTATGTGCTCTCTTGGTAATACAACATATATCACATTGATAATCAAGTTCTTGTTCCCCACTGCCTGCTTCATAGCAACATGGCATCCAAAATCTGAGTTTTCAACTTGACAATATTATTGGACACGAGAGGCACAGCCACAGTATCCTTAACATAGCCCTGTAAAGTGAAATCCAGAGGTGTCAAGTTCCTGTGATATCCATGGAATAGGACCTTTTGGCTGACTCATATTCCAGGGGCTGTAGAGGAAGTTGTGGACCAGTGCTGAGTTCAGGCTCAATTTTAAGAGCCCGAGCCGGTCTGAGCCTGAAGTATGTCAGCCTGAGTCCGAATTTTATATTGCAAGATAGAGACCGAACCTAAATGAGCTTGAAAACTATGACTAACCTGTTTAGGCATTGATACAAAAATTATCCTCTTCCAGATTTCCTCTACCTTCCCCCTCCCTTCAATTAATCAATGCCTTTCTTAATTGGTGACTGAAAGGACATCTGTATGTTTCTATAGTATAACTTTACAGGTTTTCTTTGACCATTCGTTTCTTCCTGAAATGTTTGGGTGCAGGGCTTCCAGATTTCCTCTACCTTCCCCCTCCCTTCAATTAACCAATGCCTTTCTTAACTGGTGACTGAAGGGACATCTGTATGTTTCTATAGTATAACTTTATGGTTTTCTTTGACCATTCGTTTCTTCCTGAAATGTTTGGGCGCAGGGCATCCCAAAAGATTCGGCAGCGCTGTGATGTATGTACAGTGGTGTAACCATGTTTCAAAATCTGGGGGTGTCTGATCACACACATAAACACATCATATATATATTCATCATCATCATCATCAACCATTATCAATCCACTGCTGGACGAAGGTCTCCCCAAGTTTCCTCCACAATGGTCTGTCTTGTGCCAGTCTCCTCCATGTCACTCCTGCAAACTTTCGAATTTCATCCACCCATCTCCCATGTGGTCTTCTTCTGGGTCTTTTCCTGTCCCTTGGAATCCAATCTAAAATTTTGGCTGTCCATCGATGGTCTGTTCTTCTGGCAGTATGTCCAGCCCATTGCGATTTCAGGGATTTAACTCTCATCATGATGTCTACCACTCTTGTCATTTTTAGAATCCACGAGTTCCTCTTCTTATCTCTCCTGGTTACACCAAGCATGCACCTCTCCATGCTGCTTTGAGTTGTCTGCAGCCTTTGTATGTCTCTTTTAGTTAAGGTCCACGTCTCTGCACCATACGTAAGCACTGGAAGGATGCATTGATTAAACACTTTTCTTTTAAGACATAATGGCATATTGCTCTTGAAAATTATGCTGTTTCTTCCAAAAGCTCTCCAGGCAAGTTTTGTATGCCGATTAATTTCTTCATCAATGTGACCCTCACTTGATATTTGCTGTCTAAGATAAACGTACGTGTCTGTTATCTCCAGCTTTTCTCCATCAATCGATAAATCTTCATTTCTTGAAAAAGCATTGAACATCACTTTTGTCTTCTGAAAGTTCATTTTTAATCCCACTTCTTTACTCTTGTCGGCAAGTTCCTGAACCATACTCTGTAGCTCTGATGGGGTAGTTGCAAAAATGACTACGTCATCAGCAAAACGAAGGTGAGTTAGATAATCTCCATTAATCTTTATCCCCTTGTTTTCTCAGCTCAGCGACTGAAAGACACCCTCCAATGTGGCATTAAAGAGCTTCGGAAATATGGTGTCACCTTGTCTCACTCCTTTTCCAATTTTTATGTGTGTTGTATTCTCAAACAGCCGAATCTTTGCACTTGCATTTTCATAGATGTTATTAATAATATTAATGTATGCATCTTCAATATCGCAGGATTTCAGAGCCATTGTAACTGCTGATGGTTTCACCGAATCAAAGGCTTTTTCATAATCGATAAAAGCCATGCACAATGGAAGTTCATATTCCCTCGCTCTTTCAATTAGTTCTCTCAGTACGTGGATATGATCTATTGTGCTGTAGCCACTCCTGAATCCAGCTTGTTCTCTCGGTTGAGCCATGTCCAGTGTCACCTTCAAGCGGTGTGAAAGAACTTTAGTGAAGATTTTATAAACCACTGATAGAAGGCTGATAGGTCTGTAGTTCCTGAGATCCTCAATGTCACCTTTTTTATGTAGCAGGATCATTGTAGCATTGTTCCAATCCTCAGGAATCATCCCTTCATTAAGGCATCGAGTGAAAATTTGGGCAAGTACTGTTTCGATTTCTCCACTTGCTTCTTGTATGATGTCTATAGTAATTCCATCTTCTCCTGGAGCTTTTCCTTGCTTCATGTTCTTGATTGCATGTGCAACTTCTGCTGGGAGGACTGGAAGAACTCTGGTACCGGTACCTTTCATGATGTCTGGAGTACATGTATCATCCCTTTCATATAATTTGGAGTAGAAATCTTTCACTCTTGTCAAAATTTCGCCTCTATTTCTTGTTACAGAACCATCTTCTTTTCTCAGTGCCATAATCTGTTTTCTTCTCTTACTGAGATGTCCCTTTGCTATCTTTAGGCTTTGGTTGTTTTCAATTGCTTTCCTCACTAGTTCACAGTTGAATTTCCTTACGTCTTCAGTGATACTTTTTTGTACTGTCTTGCATAGCTCTATGTATTTCACTTTGGAAGTCACATCTTCTGTAGTTGTACTCATCTCTCTCCTTTTTTGCATCAACATTTTGGTTTTTCCTGATAATTTGTTCACATGCAACTTGTTCTTAGACCCAGCTAATTTTGTTGCTGTTTCCATAAGAGCTTTGGTTACTTTTCTGTTAACTTCGAAAATATCCACTTCTTCCGATGTTAGGCCTTCTAAAGAAGAGAATCTGTTCTTCAGTTCCAACTTGAAGGTATTATGGTGTTTTTTAAGGTTGGTTATGTCAATACATTTTGTTTGTCTTATGAGCTTGCCACGTTCAAGTTTAGTGTTGAGGTGCATCTTACATCTCACCAATCTATGGTCACTACCTGTGTTGAACTTGTTTAGCACACTGCAGTCTTCTATGACGAATTTTTTGTTTCACATAATAAAATCAATTTCACTTGTCGTTCCATTTGGATGTCTCCATGTCCATTTCCTGTGTGGCTTTTTCTTGAAAAAGGAGTTCAAGATGAAAAACCTTTCTTCCTCTGCAAACTCAACGAGAGTATTTCCACGTTGGTTTCTGTTGCCATGACCGAATTTACCTACTGAAGTTTCATTCTGTTGCCGTTGCCCTATTTTTGCATTGAAATCTCCCATAATTATCTTCAAATGATGCTTACCTTTATTTTTTAGATGATGAATTTCCTCATAAAATTCTTCAATTTCTTCTTCAGAGTGACTTGTGGTGGGTGCATAAGCTTGAATAATCTGGGCCTGGTATCTTCTTGAGAGTTGGATAATGAGTCGTGCAGCTCTGTCAGAGGAACTTTCAACTTCTACAACTTTTCCTTCAGTTTCTTGTTTATTATAAATCCAACACCACTAGTTCTGCCAGTATCTGTCCCACGATAGTAGAAGAGATGTCCACTTTTCAGTTCAATGAGATCTTCTCCTTTTCTCCTTACCTCACTTAGCCCGACGATGTCCCACTTGATCCTTTGTAGTTCCTCTTCCAATTCAAGAAGCCTTGAATCAGAAGATAGGGAGCGTCCATTATACATAGCCAAGGTCAGCATCAGATGGCAGCCTAGTCCGGTCCTCCGGGGATTCTTAGCACCCTCTGCCTTCATGTCGCACTGGCCGCTGCCTTGGCCAGGTACATTCCAGCTGCCGGAGACTGAGGGCCAAGATTTAAGTTGTGGAGTCATTTTGGAGGGGTTTGGCCATAACTCACCACGCTGGCCAAGCGGGTTGGTGAGTGTGGGATAGCATTTCCTCTAATCCCGATGGTATAGTTATACCGCTATTGTCGGTCGTCAGAGCCCCTTTAGTGGGAACAGGATGCACCACGAGAAGGCGGGGTTGACATTTGTCAAGGAGAGGTTGTGATGTTACGCATCACCTGACCTTACATCCCATCATATATATATATATACAATATTATATACATACTGTATAAGATAGTTTGGAACCCCCCCCACCCCCCACACACACAGGAGCAAAGCAGTTGCTGAGGCATGATCTAACGGGCACGACATAGGCACCTCTGTTGGCATAATGTGGAACTAGCGAACACAACTGTAAAACTATGATAGATAGGACAGAAATGTAAATTACAAAGTTGTAGAACTGACTTTGCATATTAGGAATATGACTGCCCGACTCCGTCATATAAAGAAGGGATCAATGGGAGAATATACGCGGGGCACTGATGAGCAGTATAAAAACACAATATGTATGTTGGTAGGTCTGTGAAGCCAATTGCTACCAAAGGAATACAGTTACGAATCTGAAAATCAAGATGGTCAATTTTCAGATTGTGGAATGAGTTCTAGACAAAGAACAATAATCATTGTACAAATTGAAAAAAAAACAAAAAAACATCGCTGTCATAAAGTCACTCCATTCATCTGTGTGGTCTTTACTTTACATCTAGAATTGTGTTACCAGACTTTGCTTTACATCTAGAATTCACAAACAGGACTGCCATTGATAAAATTCTGCAATAGATAGAGGAGAGTCTGTAATACAGATATGACATCATAACCTTACCAGCAGAAGCCTGTGACTTGAATTTTGTGTTTTTGTGATCCATGATGTTTCTATTGCATGCTCGCTAGTTTGTTGGATGGCTGAAAGTGGTGGCATCACAATTTGCCGCCTCCCACTGTGTGCGACAGAAATGCATCACCCTCCGCTTCGTAACGCAGCAAGTGGTTCCTACTCCAACCCATGCGTTCTTACTTATGGTGGTCGGTCAGATGGTGGTCGGCCATTGTGAACACACCTTCTGATACTGCAGTGTCTTTGTAACAATCGTTTGAACTGTCCTAAATGACATAGTGAATTCCTCTGCTAGCGAATGTAAGCTGCGACGGTCCACCTATATTGCTACATGAATCTTGGTGATGGCTTCATCTGTCGCAACAACATGCACCTTGCCTGGCCGTGGAAGATATTTCATTTTCTCACATCCATCAGGAAATATTCGCTCCCAGTCCATCACTGTTGTCTTCGATACAAGTTGGTCACCATACACAACCTGCATTCTGCAATGAATGTCGACTCGACATCCTTCCGCTGTTAGGAACTGAATCGTCACTCGCTAATCCACCTTGGATGGATTTGGAATCACACCAGCCATGTTGTCAACGATCTGCAGCACAAACCACATGTGCGAGGAGAATGAATGCGTTCTTGCTTGTTCATTGGTCTGCGCTTATGTGAGCTCTGACGTCATCATGCTCCCTGTGCACTGGTCCACTTGATGCGTCATGAATGGGTTTCATTTGATCATGCCTCATACTTTGGCATAGTCATGTAATGTCTGTAATTCTTAAAGAAGCTTTTCCTTCTCTGCAGAAATCCACTAATGCGTATCCTTTTGCATTTGCCACCCAAGCCCAGAATAAGTAGCCCTCCCGAGTCCCAGAGTTGGGCAGGAATGCATTGCAAAGTAATGGAATTACAGATTACAATTAAGGTGTAATCCATTACAAGGTAATGCAGTAACAGGTAATCCCAAGTATGGTTTGCACAGTGGTAATGGAATTAATCTGTAATGCATTACAATGAAGAGGATATAATTCAATTATTTAATAATGCCATTCAAATGCAATGGGATTATTTGGTAATGAAATTACACAATTTGCAAATAATAATTACATACTAATAGTTTATAGAAATGTAGGTGTGCCAAAAGCTATGTCTAGAAAAGTCAGCCATGTAACATAGCAGACAGAGACCCAAGTGTCGTGTAGAATGTTCTAGAAGTGGCAAGAATGGGTTAGACATTTGTAGAATGTTCCAGAATGATCGCGCAGTGGGAAGTTGGAGAGCTTTATGTAAATCAAGAATATTCCAGAAAGTTCAGGTCCTGTCATGAAGTATATGTAAAGGAGTCAGTCGCTCGCTAGTCCAGTGTTCATATCGGACAAGTAATGGACAAAAACACTTGAGAAGTACTGCAAAAATGTCAAGAGTTAGCAAATTTCTGTAATATTAAACAGTGCCCTCTGAATTGCTGAACTGTGAGTATAGTGCTAATATGTGCTTGTGGTTATAGTGGGGTAATTATTTTGGACAGTGAAACGCATGTAATGGACAAGAATACTGTACTGGAGATGAACGAAATGAAAATCTCTAACCGAAATAAACATCCTCATTCATACTTACTTCATATGTATTATTTTGTTCAAATCACTTTACTTGCGGCGAAGAGGGGCAACTACTCATGTCATACACGTACAATCTCCAATATCGACATACACGCATTTGAGGCCCAAGGGGTGGAACAATTGTCAAATAACCTACACAACATGTAAGGGGTACTGGTTGCTGGTTTATTCACGTTGTATTGTTACCCATAAGTTATTGTTTAATTAGCAACATATAGTTAACCATTACGATTACAATGGGTAACTGCTACATGTCATTACAATTACCATGTAATTCTAATGACCAGTTCACCATTTCCATGTAATCGTAATGCTAAGTTCTTGTTCCCATTACCATTACGCTGTAACACATTATCAATTAATGAAATTATGATTTTGCCCAAGTATGCCAAGTCCCCACTCTCCACCCAGACCCACTTGCTGAAAAATTCTTTGTTCAAACTAGAAAGTGTAAGAAAAATATTGTGTGTGCTGAATCATACAAAATCACTTTTAAAAAATTAAATTCTCTCTCTCAGAGCCCAAGCCTGAACCACAGTATTATGCAGCCTGAGCTCTGTTTGGGTGCGAGCTTGACTTTGGGCTTTCAGGCTCAGCCTGTCTCAGCACTGTTGTGGACATTTTTCAAGAAATGTGGTGATGCACCATCTTGTTGGAACAGCTTATCTAGCTCTATGTCAACAACCAACTGTGGAATGAGGAAGTTTTCCAACATGTTCAAATACACAGTCCTGTGATGAACCACAACACTGTGTGCTTTCTGTGTACAAAACAATCATACCCATGGAAACTTGAAAATATAATATGCACAGTAATGTGAGTTTTATAGCTGTAGCTTAGCTGGATGTGGCATAAAAAACAAAATGGTAAATTTTTTTACCATAGTTTACATTTACCCAGTGTTTGTTTGCTGTCATATCTTCACTTCCAAATATCACATATCAAGTAATTTTTTTGGTGTATCAGGCAAAAATTGCCAAAGCTGTTCATTTATTTTAGTTTTCCTGAAAGTGGTGTAAATCTATATTTGTAATGGCTTTAATATCTCATCTCCTAGAAGTAAAATTGGAAAGATTCTGCATGTCTTGATAGATGCATTCGTGACCAGTGTCATCTACATTATTCATATATTTTTCACTTGTGGTGTTAAACAATTTTTTTTTTTAACTGGAGTAAAGTATACATTTGTATACTTATTCCATATTTATTTAGGACAAATTTGAAAATTCCTTTTTGTATCTGGTTGATAAGAGCTTGACAATTTTTTTCATATGCTTTTGTTGGTGTTCAGCATTTCCAGTCAGGTGATGTAAAAATAGGCTTTTCTTTGTCATGATATCACTGTTTCTCGATGTAGAATTGGAAAAGTAATACGCTTGGTAGAGGTAAGCGTGAACAAGATTTTCTCCAGTTTTTACAGTTTTTCATGATGAAAATATTTTCCCACTAACTAGCATAAATGTGTATTTGTCATGACATTCAGTACCCTTAACGAAGAATTCTTTTTGTGTTCAGTAGAAGGTAGCATACCTGAAATGTTATGTGCCTTTTCCCGCTAACCTTTAAGTATTCATCTTTCAAAAAAAAAAAAAAACCTATAAGTATTTGCCTTTTCAGATGTAACAGATCTTGTTAGCATAGCTTGTTGTTGACATATAAATGTAAAAACTGAATTGGATATTATTTTAAGTGAAATAAGTAATACATAATTGAAAAAGTTACATATATCAGTTTTAGTGGAAATGATAAGGTTTCAGATGTTGCACTATTTTATGTTGCAAGGTTTCAGATGTTGCACTATTGTATGTTGTAAGGTTTCAGATGTTGCACAATCAATTTGATATGTACCGATTTTCTTTTTTTTTCTTTTTTTGGGAGAGGGGGGCATGTTTGTTCCAGCTGTTTGGGGTTGCTATCTCCATGATCTGAACAGACCTTGTTTCTGTTATATATCTACTTGACACTCTTTAGTTGTGTCATAGAATTCTCAGGGGGTGATCCAGGTATGTATAATTATTATTCTGACTGTAATTGTTATATTTTTCAGTTATGTTTTATTTATTGTAATCTTATTCTATTGTTCTATTGCTAATCATGGTTCACACTTTCTGAATTTGCTGCAGCAAGTTTTCTGTTTTGATGATTGTGTACACAGATAGTTTTTTTTTTTTTTTAATTGGGTGTGTTCATAAGTTCTACCCATCTCTGTAGGCTACAAAGAAAGGAGAACACAACAAATAAGGTATCTAGGATTTCACATAATTGCCATCATTCTGTATGACCTCTTGCCATATGTCTATGAGTAGGTAAATCTCACTCCAAAAAAAAAAAAACCTCATGTGTTTTAGAGTAAATAATGTCATGTAATGCTGTTTTCACATCAAAGGTTTGGAGAGCAAAGGTGTTCTGTAATGATAAAAGAAGGCGTAGTCCATAGGTGCCAGGTCACAGGAATGCACCGAGTGAGATAAAACTTCCCAACCAAAGTCCAGTAATTTTTGCCGAGTGATTAAAGCAGCATGAGGTCTGACGTTATCATCGTGATGAAGGATGATGCCTTTGTGATTGACAAGTGCTGGGCACTTTGATGCAAGTTGTTCTCGCAATCTGTCCAACTGTTGGCAGTAGAGGTCAGCATTTATTGTTCGGTTAAATGCCAACACCTCCCAGTGGATTATTCCCTGGACATCCCACCAAGCACTCAACAAAACTTTTTTGGGATGTAGTTCTTTTGAAGTCGATAGAGCAGGCTCCACACCTTGGCACACAGTCTGTCGATGCTTTACATTACCATACAGTACCCATTTCTCATCGAATGTTACAATTTGTCCCCAAAACGGTTCATTTCTGGGACGAGAAAGCAAAGAAACACAGGTACGGATTCTCTCCTCTCGCTGCTTTGCAGAAAGCTGGTGTGGAACCCAGTTATCGAACTTGGTTATGAACCCAAGCGCATGCATCCATCTTTCAACTGTTGTTCTGTGTGCTGACAACGTTTCCGCTAATTTCTAAATGGTTAGTTGTAATAGTTCCTTGGTCCACATTCTTGTCAGAAACCATGGATGGATGTCCAGGACATGGTTGATCTTTACAGCTTCCGTCTCCATCCTAGAATTTCCAAAACCAACGGTGACACATACTATCATCAGCTACGTCCTCCCCATACACTTGAAAAATGTTGTGGCAAGCCACAGCTGTAATATTGCATTTATTGAACTTGTACAGTAAACAATGTCTAATGTGCTCCTTATCGCATGCCATGTTACACCATCCGTGATTTCCGTTCCGAATGACTTACTTGGACAAACCTAGTGTCTCTATATGCTCTACTGCTCCACGCTTTATTGGCCAAAAATTTGGCATCGCAGGGTCATCTGTGATGCAACTACTCAGATCGCAATTTGCATCTATTTCAAAAACAGGTAGAACTTTTGTACACACCCAATACAACTCTGTTATTATGCTCCAGCTGAAATCTCTGAAAATAATAATAGTAATGATAATGACACTCCAGGTTGTATTAAACCAGGAAAGTCATCAAAGGTCAACATTTTTAAGTACTTCAAGGAAAAGAAATAACTAAAATAACATTAAAAAAAAATTGCTCATGCCGAATCCCGACAGGTACAACAAAGATTAATCGGAGTAGGGATGGGTAAAAAATATCAGTGTTTTTGTGCATCGATGCTTTTGCAAGTGATAATCAATGTTTGGAATTGTAAAAGATTATTTTCTACATGAAGTAAAATAATTTTTCTTTGTTGCATCCTTTTAAGGGGCACAAAAGTGAGTTGCAGAGTATGTTGTCCCGGATGTACGAAGTTTCCATGAAATTCAAACTGGGTATAAATAAACCAAAGTTATGGTTTTTGAATGAGGAACTGTTAGCACTGAATGTAATCTAAATCTAAATGGCACAATGATTGACCATGTGAATGAGTTTGTGTATTTAGGAAGCATGTTTGACAGAGAACAAATTAGATGTTGAAATTAGTAGGCGAGTGAATTCTTCATTGAAAGTCATAGCTGCTCTGGGAGGTTTTCACAGGAATGATGGATTCTCTGGAGAGTCCCACATGGCTGTGTATGGAAGTGTAATTGTTCCTACTCTGATGTGTGGTAGTGAAACCTGGGTACTACAGAAGAAACATAGAAATCATTTGTGTTCAGGAGAAATGCGTTACTTACGGAGGGTTTGTGGCAAGACACATTCTGATTGTGTGAGGAATGAAGATGTGACGCAAAATGTTATTAGCAAGGTGGAGACCAATATGCTTTGGTGGTTTGGCCATGTTGAAAGAATGAGTGATGAGATGCTTACTAAGAAAATCTTTTTATCCAAGTGGCAGAAAGGAAAGGCAGAGGAAGGCCAAGGAAGACATGGGTGGATCAGATTCAGGAGTGTCTGCATGAGAAAAAGATTATGAGTATGAAGTATAAAAGATCTTCTGTACAGCGTGTAATGGATATCAGTGAAACCTGAGTTGTATATCAAGATCGCTGTAAATGGAGAAGTTTGATACGACTACAGTAAGTAAAAATATCTGGTAGTTTGTATTTCTTTTTGGAGCTAACCTCTGAATCTCAGAGAACAGCTTAGTGATTATGTATGTATGTGAATTCTTCATTGAAAGTCATAGCTACTTTAGGAGGTTGTTCATGAATGATGGGTTCTCAAGAGAGTTCTACATGGCTGCGTATGACAGTGTAATTGTTCCTACTCTGATGTATGGCATTGAAACATGGGTACTACAAAAGAAACATGTGGAGTTCTGTAGTTTGCTGGAGAGGAGAAATGCGTTACTTACAAGGGTTTTGTGGCAAGACATGTTCTGTTTGTGTGAGGAATGAAGATGTGTTGCAGTTGTGTAATGTGAAACAAAATGTTGTTAGTAAGATGGAGACTAATATGCTTCGGTGGTTTGGCCGTGTTGAAAGAACAAGTGATGAGATGCTTACTAAGAATTTTTTGCAGCCCAAGTGACAGGGAGGGACGGTAGGGGAAGGCCAAGAAAGTCATGGGAGGATCAGATTCAAGAGTGTCTGAATGAGGAAAAGATTATGAGTATGAAGTATAGAAGGTCTTGTGTATGTTGTGTGATGGATGTCATTGAAGCCCGAGTTGTGTGTCCAAGATCACTGTAAATGGAGAAGTTTGATACAGCAACAGTAAATAAATAATCAGTTAAAATTTTTTCTGGTAGTTTGTATTTCTTTGTGGAGCTAACCTCTGAATCTCAGAGAACAGCTTAGTGATATGTAAGCATGCATTATTTTAAAGAGAAAAGGAATATAGTCTTCTTATGTCATGAATTAGCAAATTTTTCACCGTTTTGTTCGATGTTTTGTCACCAAAAATAGAGTTCTTTTCCTCGATTTTACTGGAACCGATACCCTTCCCCCCAAATGGAGGTTTCATGACTGGTGTTTGAAACTGCAAAAGAGTAATTCACTCGAAATTTTTTCTGTGATAAATAAATGAATGTATCTTATTTGTATTCTTATAAAGAGAAAGGGAAATATCACCTTTCTGTGTCTCAAATTAAAAAAAAAATTGTCATTTTTTTCAATGTTTCTTTCGTCATCAAAAATAGAGTTCGTATCCTCAATGTTACAGGAGCTGATACATTGAGGTTTACAATACATCAAGTGTTTTAACAAATGTTATGGTTACCTGATGTTGAATTAGTGAGCTATCACCGATATATTGAACAGTGATCTATTCATCGATGTGTCAATACTGCTGCAGGTGCAAAAGATGCAAGTTCTTTGGCTCTTTAGCAAAACATCAAGGTTTTCACTGATAAATCGAAAATTTCCACCAACACTACCAATGCGTGAATGTAAAGAAATATAATAAAGTAAGGAAAGGAATTCATCCCTACTTCTGAGTTAGCCCTGGAAAATGCATGCCAGAAAAAAATGCTCCCATAATGTTTTGGGGGTTCCTTTCAGTGAGGTTCTCCTCAGCTACTGCTAGTGATGATGCAATGATTGATATGCATCCGTCAAGACTGTTTTACTGAAAATTCATAAAAAAAAACAAAAAAACCACAGTTAAATAATACAACAATATTCAAGATGCCTCTCACACAATAATATTTTTCTTAAGATAAAATTTAACTGAAAGTGAAGACACAGTTCAAAATATTTTTGTAAACAGCACATTGCATATTTTTGTAAAGATACAGTTTCAGGTAAAAATATTTTTGTGAAGATACCACCCAATGGTATCGAATGCCACCTGGGCTGACCCCTGATTCTGAATGAGTGAACTACAAACATAGGCATTTGGTACCATTTCCTTTGTTGTAAGTGCTGTAACAAAACTTTCTGTGGTTTACTGTGAAATATATTGTTCTAAGATTAACTTCCTTCTTTCAGGGTGTTCCATTTCCAGACCAGGAGACAAATGCTGTAGATGTAGTAGTGCAATTTGCCATACACAAATTGGGATTTAAGCCAGAAGACATAATCATTTATGCATGGTCTATAGGTGGTTATTCAGCCACTTGGGCTGCCATGAATTACCCTGATGTGAAAGGTTTGGTAAGTTAGAAATTGTGTGTTTTATGTATTTCCTTGCTCTCTTACTTTGTGTTTTAAAAGACTGTTTCACTTTCGTTTAGTATACAACCATGCTATTAGTAGTAGTATGTCTAAAGTTTGTATTACATATTTGTTTGTTTTCCATTTTTTCTATATCCTAACATTGCACATTTATTGCTTATTTTCCTTATTTTTCTAAATCCTAAAGCGGACCATACACATTCAATAATGCTGTCATTACTTGAAAGTATTACATTCACATAGCTGTTAATCCTTCCAGTTTACCCGGAAATCTTCAGATTTTGGGGCGTCTTTCCGATATTCCGATCGGAAAGTGATTTCTTCTGAGTTTTCATTCTCATACCAAAAATCCCTATTTTTCTCTACACATTTCAAGAGCAAAAAAATAAAAAAAAACCTTATTCCACTTCAAAAAAACCTTAACACGAGATGATTAAAAAGAAAAAATTCTGTTTATTTCCGCTGTGACAAGAAGGGCGAGCGGCACGGTTTTCTGCTTCGCCGTGGATTTTTGGATGGATCACTATGGATGAAAAGTCATGCCCAGCCTCACCTTCCCCTGTGCAAGTGGCACAACGCTAGTGACCTCAGTTCCCATCATGCTATGCAGCTGTGTAACATAAGGGTTACAAAAACGTTCTCTCTCTTGCTACCACCTCGTTCACCATTTCAGATAACTCATTGTTCGTCTCCCTCTTCGCAACTTCTCAGTAGGCCAGCATGGGGTGTGTCTTGCATTCAAGCATGTGTCTTTATTACTCCCAGTTTGAAATGCTATTTCAGAACGTAATTATCATAGAAAAATAATTTAAAGGGATTTTAAATCAGTGGGATTTTTAAACCCAGATTGATACCCAACATGACGAAGACGAAATTAAGCAAAAGCTGCCAGTTTTGTGAAATTAAAAATGCATTGAGGTTTCGTAACTTTTCTGTGGCAATAAATTTGACCTAATGAAAGAATGCTACTATAAGAGGAAGTTAAAAAAAAATCCAATGTTAATTTCTCCGGCAATGATTTATTTTGCTGGTCCATTAGTCAGAAAGTTTTCTACGCTTTCTAACAGTGCTTTTTTTGTTTGTCGCTCGATGACATGCATAAAAATGTCTTGGCTTGATTCAATAAAATTAATATGTTGGGGTACTATTTTTCCTTTGCAAATTGCATCTCTTTAAGCTGTTACTGTTTTACTATAGCAGTTTTTCTTGCATTTTTTTTCAAGTGTCAATAAATTTAGTATTAGTGATTTGCTATGAGCAGCAATATGAAAGGGGGGGAAGTACTATCAAACATAACGTGATGCGTATTCTGCAGAATTCCCGTGTATTGCAAAATCACCAAAAAATGAAAAATATGCATTTTGCACTATGTGTCGATGTAATTTCAGCATTTCGCATGGTGGAAGGAAGGATGTTACTAATCATATTTCTAGTGCCAAGCGGGTTTTTTTTTTTTTTTTTTTTTTTACGATTTTCGGTTTCTGAAAGTTGGCAGGTATGCATTCAATAATATCGTCATTACTTGAAAATAATGATAGTATTATTGTATGTGTAAGGTCACTAGAGATGGGATGATAGCAAATAATAATGCAGTAATGGCACAGATACGGATATTCTAATATCGGAGCATCAGTATTGGCAGTTGGAGAGGATACTGTCATTAATACTGTGGTGTTAGGGTGTGCATGCCATTACTTCAGCATTACTCAGTTTAAATTGTGGAACCTGGATAGAAGGTTGTGTCGCCATTGGCAGTGAGCACCCTGTGTGTAAAGTCCACGCAAGTGAGACCATTTAAGAGGAAGATAATTCAGGAAAAGGTGTTCTTTGGAACTGCATTGAAACACATGAAGCTCTTCCAGAGCTGTGGAATTCTTTACACTTATCATACATGAGCAAAACAAGGAAATTAGCTCTAGATACGCAGTTAGACATTTATCATGAAAGGAAACCAGGTGCCAGTCATTCTGAGGTGAGGAGCAAAATAAATACACTCAGATCAAACTTCCATAACAATGTCTTTCCTGCTTAAAAACAGTTCAGTCATTCACAGTAATTTATTAAATTCTCTTCATTCATGTGGAAATAACTCATGTAATCATCCACTTCTGTTGCACTTATTTCCTTCAATAAGATTACATGTGAATACTTATCACATTGTTTCAGCCATTCCTTCATCTAATTCCAGGGTTTAACATGACTTTTTGTTCCTAAAGCTAAAATTATAACTAAACGCGCTTTTCTTTGCACATCTATTTTCAAATGCAGACAAAATCGATGTACTCTCCGTGATGACTCAACTGATACTGAAGCAAAGTAGTGATGCTTAATAATAAGCATGTAAGGTGTGAAAGTATTGACAGGGTAATGAATGGGCAGGAATGACAATATTATTGAAGTGTAAGGTCTGCTTAACATTGCATATTTTTTTGCTTATTTTCTATGTTTTGGTAAATTATGACATTGCACATTTATTGTTTGTTTTCCACGTTTTTCTAGATCCTAATATTGTGTATTTACTGACTGTTTTCCATAACTAAGAAAGTCAAAGTTTCAGATGCTAAGAAATGACCACAAAGGGAAAACAGGAAGCCAACAAAAAACTATTAGAAGCACAAAATATATTATCAGATTTTGAGTATATGTCCACACAGGCACATACCCTCAAATTTAGAACTATTATCTGCTAACTCTTCAACAAAAAAGTTAGCAGTTGATAGTTCTAAATTTTACAGAAAAAAAAGTATTAAGATATTAACTTCAATGAAATTTGGTTTCTTACTGTTACTTTTTCTCACAGAAGAAAATAACACAAAACTTAATGATGCTGAAATAGCCAAGGATTAACTGAAGACTGCAGAGAAAACTAATGCAGCTGTACTCTGGTTTCCACATTTAACTTCCATAAATTTGAGAGTATGTAAATGCCCTATTAAAAATAAAAATAACTCCAAGTAGTAGGAATTGTTTATGAATGTTTATACAAAGGCTGTTCCATAAAAACTGAGAATAATTTTTTATTGAGTTCGCAACAGTGCAAGGGGAAAATAACTGCACAGACGACTAACTGAATTAAGGAAGTATCTATGACAACAGTTATTAGCCGTGGCAGAGGATTCTGGTTTTGTTATTGTGCAGTTATTTAAGGTACGTTTGCATTTCGCCATACAGCTATGGAGGTGAGTGATTCAGAGTTAAGAAGTGAAATGTGTTGTGTGATAAAATTTTGCTATTGTTTGGGTAAAACAGCTCCAGAAACAGTTGATTTAATGTAAAAAAGCTTACAAAGATAAATGTTTGGGTGAGTCAACAATTTTTAGATGGCACCATGATTTCAAAAAAGGGTGTTTGTTGGCAGAACTCACTCCTAGGCCTGATCGACCTGAAAGTGTTGTTACGGAGTGTATTGTTAACACTGTTTGGGCAATCCTGTAAGATCATGAATGATGTGTGAAAACATAGCAGCATCAACTAATATTTCAAAAACATTGGCATTCTACATGACAAATTACTGCTGCATTGTGTGTGTTCCAGAAGGGTGCCTTATCACCTGACGAGAGAACAATTGTTAGCCAGAGTTCAGGTGTGTCTTGAGTGGAAACAAATGATTGTAAAGGATCCAAACTTTCTAAACACAGTAATAACTGCCGATCAAACATGGGTCCACTATTTCTACCTCCTCATGAAGTGTGTAATGAGTGTTTGGAAATGCACAGGCTCGCCTCCTCCAAAAAAAGTCTGCCAAACCAAATCAGCTGGGAAGGTGGTGGTGATAATTTTCTTTGATCATAAAGATGTAGTCTACCAGCATGCCGTTCTTCCACAAATTACTGTCAATGCTGAGTGTTACATTTCAGCCTTGAAGCTTCTGCGACGATACATATCGATTAAGCAACCGGAACTGGTGGGAAAGTGGACCCTACTCCATGATAACACCCGCCTACATGTGGCTGCTTGTGTTCAACAATTTCTTACAAAATGCAGTATTGAAATCATGCCAAAGGCTGCCTACAATCCTGACCTTGCCACGTGTGATTTCTGGTTGTTTCCAACAATGAAGGAGAAGTTCTGTGATGCAACATTCAGCACAGATGCTGACATTATTCGAGCTTTACAGGGGTTGCTAAAGCAGTTTGCACAAAATGCCTTCACCACACTCTTTGAAAAGTGGACTGTACGATGGGACCATTGCATATCATCCAAGGAAAATACTTTGAGAAAGAATAACATATATTTTGCTGTACCTATATTTTTTAATTTTGTGTGATTTTTCTCTGATTTTATGGAACAGCTGTTGTATATGAGCCAAGTATTGCTGTATGTGGACATTATAAATATAGCATGCATGTTCCCAAGTCACACATCAGACTTGCTTTCTCTATTCTGTGTCATGTAATCTTTCATCTCAAGGAGTTTTTTTTTTCCAGAAATTGATGTATCTATTCTGTACTTGTTGCTGAAAGTATTCACCAAACAGCCAACACCAAACAGAAATCAACGTCCAGTGTTTAAAATTAATTAGCTGAAAGTATTGTTGAGTCCACAAAATAGATATAAGTTAGAGATGTGTTTGATAACCATACATGAGAGATAGAAGCTCTTAAGTTTTACTTTTCCACCCCTCCTCATTTGCCACTGCTTACAGTATAGATCCATCCCTTTGTGTGTTAGGCAGTCATCATTGGCATTAAGTTATACAAAAGTTAAATGTTTGACTGATCAATGTGTCTGTTCTTGTCTTTTTGCTTGTGGGTTACCCTATAACAGAAAATTTCAGATCAGTCTGTGACAGATATCATGGTGATACAGAGTAATCTGCAGGTGATACAGAAAATCACTTGCTGTCTTGGCCAGTGATTTTCATGGTGATACAGAAAATCACTGGCCAAGACAGCAACTGGGTGAGAAAAGAAATAATTGTGCAGGTAGCAATAGAAAAAATAAAAAAAGACAAGAAAATCACTACCTTATGTTTCCTGTACCTAAAAAGGGCATTGCCTAAATTAAATACTGAAGCAATTTCAATGATAACTGGGATAAAAAATACTGACATCTGAACCTAGAATTTCTTTGTTGTATTTAGAAACAATATTTGATATAATTTGTGAAAGCTAGGAGGGAGTACCCAGACTGATTTTTTTTTCACTTTACAATGCGCTCCCACTTAACTAAAAATGAGGTATATGCTAATAACTGTTTTCTTTATTTTTCGTTTTGAATGTAATGCCCTATTTATACATACAGTACGTACATGTATATAACATATACTGCATAGTAGAATGCCACTCTATTATAAGGTAAATTATTTTTTAAATTTCAGATCTTCCTCCTGAGCTTTTTCTTTAACTATAAATATACAAATGTAAACAATTTCAACCCATTTGAAAAAAAGTTCCATAGAGCCGATCAAATTTTAATAATGTTTTCATTATCACTGCAAATATTACAACATGCTACAGAAGTCAAGGGGGATTTACTTCAGCTATGCTAAACAATGACTGACAGCAACATGCAAGTATTATTGACTGTGTAAGGTCTGCTTAACATTGCATATTTATTGCTTATTTTCCATAGAACACACATTCCTTGGTACACTTTTTAAAGCTCTGAGTATGAAGTAAAATCTTTCAACTTGCTGTTATGTCAGAATACCAACTTTTATGGAATAAAATAAACAACCATACACGACAGAGGAAACATATCAAGAAATAAAAGATTTTGGGAGCATTTACTTCTGCATCCAACATTTGTTGTTGGAAATTTTTATCAATGTAAGATAGGAGGAACATTGCGGGGGGAAAAAATTTGTTTGTGTAAAAATCTTTGCTTCCTTTAGTTCTGTTGTTGGAATTTTTTGCCTCTATTTTAAAGCATATTTCTGCAACAAAACAATATTTAGCAACAATATTTGGACAGAGGAAATGTCGGGGAAAAAACTAATTGTGGTTAAGAGATAAATCTTCATTTCATCTAACTTCCGTTTTCGGAAACTTTTCTTCAATTTTCTAGATGAAATACAAATACTTATGGAATAAAACATTTAATAACACAGAGCTGAGAGGGCTTTGCAATAAAAATAATGAAAGATTTACAGCACTCCATCCAATTTCTGTCTTCGGAAATTTTTGTCTCTATTTTCAAGCTGAAACACAAACATTTATGCAATGAAATCAAATTTAACAATAACATGGACAGAACAAACATAGTGAGAATAAAAAATGTAGGATTATGAGATCTTCAATTAACTTCTGTTTTTGGAAAGCTTGAAAGACAGAATTCTGTCACCAGATGGAAAACTTGTGCCCATGTCGAGAGTCTGCAAGGAAAATCAAAACTGGTTCTGGGGATGTTGTTTCTTTTCTGCAAAACCAAAATAAAAGTTTTGAAGATATAGTTTTTGTCTGCAGGACCAAGAAAAAATCTGCAGCATATGTTGCCTGTCTCCGCGATTCTGCTAAGGATGCGAGCTACTTTAATAAAAAATGTTACTTACTGCAAATTAATCATTCAGTATTCATAATGTAAGGTGATATCTTGAACTCTATTGTTCTGCTGCACCTAATATTCTTAGTATAAACCCTTATTAGCTTAGTACAACTCTACCATTCCATATGTAGAGGGAATATCTCCAGAAAAAATGGAAGTGTAGTAGTAGCACAGGCCAAATTTTAGAAGCCAAACAAATACATTTGTTATACAATAACTGAAGCTGAAACACCAGAAAGATTGATGTGATTCTGATGAAATTTGGCAATACTGTTAAAAGAGGGAACAGAGAACCAACTGTGAGATAAAGCAACTTTTTTGATGTGGATACGTCTTTAAAATTGGTACCATGGGGATACCCCTAGGAAAACTTGACCGACATATTTTCTTACAATTGATTAAATGCTTATAATTTCTAAATTATAACAAATAGCTAAAATCTAATAACTGACATAAGAAGAGTAATAACCAATCATTCTAAAAATATCAACTTCAAGGTCATGTGTGGGGAGAGGGGAGGGCATCCACCATTTTTGGGTCGAATTACACTGAGTCAAGTGCCTTGAAATCAGTATAACTTGAGATCGCGTAGAGGTAGGATCGTGGTTTGGGCCCCAAGCGATTCGTCTGGATGAGATCTATCTAAAAACCAATAATTCATAAACATTTAATAAGTATTTTATAAGTTATAAGTGATAAATCAAAAAGTATTTGTGAGAAAATCAAAATGTCTAAATATGTTAAGCAAAAGTCCGATTCAAAATGCTACAAACATATATGAGAAGAACTCAAAAGGAATCGAATAAGCCCGAAACGACTAATGCAGAATCATGAAGGGCTTATAGACAGAAGAAGAAAGCCGAAGCGGCACAATGTGTGGAGCCACAACCAAACACTTCTACAGCTAGTACATGTAAACCAATGGACAACTTGGCCATGAGTGAAATGGATGGATGATTCTAGTCCCATACATTTGCCCTGTGTTACAGTGCAAATGTTAAAAAGAAATAGGGCAATAGCCCAACACAAACCATCCACTTACAAATGTACTACTTCGCCCACAAAATGAACTGTGGGGATAATTGCCATTTGCAGAAACATCAATAGTCTAACAGATTTCCAACCCATAAATGTCTCAGTCAACAACAGATTGAGAATTGAAGGTGACTATGTGGAATGACATGTGTCTAGTTGATGTGACAATGTCTGCTCAAACTCGCTTCATACTTGGTTCAGTTTACATTCATCCCAACTAATACAGACATTTGACGTGGACTAAGAACATCAAACAGAGGTCATCGCTCTTTCCATGTTTATAAGTGAGTCACAGAAAAAAATTATCATTGGCTGCCACCGGGAATCGAACCCAGGGTCTTCCAGTTATGCGCCGGATATGCTTCCACCCGGCACGTAACTGGAAGACCCTGGGTTTGATTCCCGGTGGCGGCCAATGAGAATTTTTCCGTGACTCACTTATAAACGGGAAGAGTGCAATGACCTCTGTTTGATATTCATCCCAGCATTTCACAAACATCACTAGAGATCTTCATGTTCCGGATGCTATGCGATTACTCTGAAAACATCAAGAAAATCATACCAAGTATACCGGATACCCAATTGCCTATCATTCTCACTGGTGATTTTAACATTGATGTGCAACAAAACACCAACATACTCAAGTTCATGAATGACAATTTTGGCTTGACTTCTATAAATTCTCCAATTACCTTAGGCAATACTTGTATTGAATTAACCTTTGTACGAAACATAGATGGGAATTGTATGCCATATGTTTGTTAGTTCTCATATCATCACCCTTTAATAAATAAAATTATAGTCTAACTGCATTCCTCTTTCATTTATCAACCGATTTCTACCTCAAACCCCTTACTGTCAAACACATATCCACATAAATAAAACCTGTGGGTTTGTCCCATACACAGCCTACCCCCATTTTTTCTGACATGATCTCTGAGTAAACTTATTATCACTATCCTGATGTTTCTGACCTTTAGGTTACATTCGAGGCCTGTTATCAAAAGTCACAAATAACTGTATGTGTGAAAAAGCTGACAGCTGCTACAGGAGTATTTTGAATAAATTTTGTGAGATGTTGAGTAACTGTTTTGTAGTTAAAATTTAAATTGAACAGTGGAAGTATTTCTCTGTGTTTTAAGGTATTCATTAAAATATTGCTTATTAATTCAATTCATTAAATGTAACCAAAAGGCTAGAAATGTTTGGGTAGTTAGAAAAAGTTTTGTCAGAGCTTCCATCAGATAAAAAGTCATTTTATCTGCAGATGCTTTGGTTTTCATGTTTATCTTCTGAGTCAAGTCACTGAGTTTTTCCTGTTAAGAGGCATTAAAGAAATAAAGTTTTCTGGGGATTTGATTCAATTTTTAAAAATGTACAATGTTTCTTAAAAATGGAAATTTCAGAAATTCTATTGTTGAAACTATTGTTAATGTCAAAAATTTTAAATTTAATTAAAAGTTATTAACTTTATCAACATGAGTTGCAACTTACAGAATGAATAGATGGAAAATCAGTTGTTGGGAGGACAGAAAGTGATTTTGTACTCTATATTGTTAGTCTGCCACTAAAGCATTCTATCCATAAAATATTTAAATTGCATTACCTTGGAGTGGGAAATCACTCTAAGGACGACATAATTTTCAAGTTTTCTGATGTGAATTTATGTTAATGTGTAAAACAGAAAAAAATTTCAGTTCTGTCATGTCTAATTTCTAGGTTAAGAATTCTGTTGTTCCACATATTAAGAGAAGAATATTTCTTTCACAGAATCCATATATTTGTGTTAAATTTTCTTTTATATGTCAAGTAAAATAACTTTTTTTTTTTTCTCCCTCAGGTATTAGATGCTACTTTTGATGATTTAGTCCCTTTGGCTTTGGCAAGAATGCCTCCAAGTTGGAGTAAGTATGGCTAAAAAAAATATTGTATTGTGTAACATTTTGGATTATGAAATATTGCAATTGCAGCTCTCAACAGATTGTGTGAACATATCTTTAGCTGTGTGAAGATATTTTTTTAACTTTTAGAGCAGCAACAGTGTTTGAAATACATTTTGCCTGTATTCAGATACTTTTTGTTGGAAAAATGGTGGAACTGAATAATCTAAATAATGCACCCTATGTTGTCCCTTATTTAGTACCTCATTGATGTTTTCTTCTCTTCCAGCCTTCCAAATTATACTCAATATTTTTTCTTTATGTCAACACTGAAAGTAATGTTCTAACATAAAAATGCTCAAAGCACAGCATTGCAAAATCTTGCTAATTAATACCTAGTAGTCTCATTTCATTAACTGTTATTTCCTGTTTTCTAGTTTTGGAATAAAACTTTTCTCATAGTATGTAAAATACAGTATTCCATAGCCATCACCAATTTCTGATTGAAGTCAGGATTTTGGAAGTTTAGTTGGCTTTTACTAAAAAACTCTTATCATCTCTTGCACAAAATTTGTGAAATGTTGAACCACACAAAAGAAACTTAGTATGCATGGTTTTGAGCATTGCATCGTTTGTTGGAAAAGAGTGAGTACAAAAAAAGCAGCAGTTTCTCACAGTTTGATGCTCAAAGAATGCTTTTCATGTTTTTTTGATAAAGTAAAAAAAATCACTGTGAAAAGAAGTGCAATACAAAAACAAATTATGAAAAGAGAAAGGAAAGCAAATAGTTATAAAATCTGAAACTTGTCAGTAGACATTGTTATCAACTCAATTTTTTTAACTGAAAATAACAATCAGATTTATTTTGTCTATATAAATGTTTTGTGAAAAAGGTCTAAAAACTTAATAAAAAATATTATTTAAAGTTTTGAAGTTGGTAATGTTTGAAAGAAATTAGTTTGACTTTTCAAAAATACTAGGGAACATTTTGTTTAATTTTTTTTTTTTCAAAATACACAGTCTGTGATTATTATTATTATTGCTAATATAGTTTCATCCTGTGTGTGTGTGTGTACATTGACCTTTACTAAATGGAATTTTAAAAATGGATGTTGGAACTGAAATGCAGAATAAACAAAACTTCTAAGAGATATTTTTATTCAAGTGTTTGATTTGTTCTTGAGAAACATGTATAAATGAATTTGGCACATTCATGTGTGTTAGTTTGTTTTGTGTCATAAAAACTGCATGTGTAACTGGTGACATTGGATACTTCCTCCTATTTCCTGCCATTTTTTCACATCCTGCAACACAGATAGCCACATCACTAGTTAGATTCAGTTGTCCAGTGTTTTTGCTTTTTAATCAAAAATCAGATTTCCAATAAATATTAAGGTTTCTGCACTAAAAGAAATGACAACTTTAAACATCATAAATAAGTGATCTGGTTTTGATTGAAGTTGAACAGCTATTTAAAATGTGTGATTAAATTTTAAAAATGTTATCAATGAAAATGTATATTCATTTTGGGTTGATGAGACACCACAGTAAGTACAAGATATGATAACAATATAAAAATTTAATGCAGATTAGATACAAATGATCCCCATCTCTGTTCTAACACTGTAAGATTTTCTTCTCCTCTCACTAATGACCAATTTTGCAGCATCAGAGTAAATGACAATCGAAAAAATTTGGACTTTCATTATAAATATGTACTACTTTACATAAATTGACGTTTAGAGGTATTAGCTTACCTAAAACATAGTAACATTTATCGTACATAATTTAATCCTCTAAAGTCGACTGTTTCTTTAGCAAAGGTTAAAAATTTCATTTGGAATTGAAATAGCATTTTATTAATTTTGAATTTAAGCTTTGATTTAAAATTTTGATAGGTAAAAACCATGTTAGAAATTTGAAAGATAACAATATTGAAAGTTTGAAAGATAAAAATGATAGCAAGTGAACAGTGACTTAAGGTTTAAATCTCCAAGACATCTCCCACTAGTGCACTTTCCCCAACTTATATTGTCATTTTCAAGCAGCTGAACACATGTCTTCAAGGCTGACTGATCCCACATGTGTGTTGTAACTGAAGTGGCACTCTATCATAAAAGGAAAGGTAAGGTGTGGTCTTTTTGGCCTCTTGTGGTGCATGTTTCCTAACTATTTGGTGTGATCAAATGAAATCTGTTCAAGTGGCTTTATTAAGACAAATGAAAGGGTACATTTACAGGTATGGTAGAATTAAACAAAGCAATATATAAGGAAGCAAGAATGCTTCAGTGTTCGTTAGAAGAAGTCGTCATAGGCATTCAGATATGCATCCCACTGCTTGGGAGACTGCAGATACTGTGCGCGAAGACAACTTAAATTACTCCTTGAACCATTTGGTCACTGCGACTATGATGTCTGCATCAGAGTGGAATTGTAGTCCCTTTAAAGCTTTTTTTAAGGGTCCAAACAAATGAAAGTCACATGGTGACAGATCGGGGCTATAGGCTGAGTGGTGCAGAGCCTGCCATCCTTTCCTTGCTAACGCATCCTGCACAATGTTCGCAACATGTGGACGAACATTGTTGTGCAACAGAATCACACCACACGAGAGCATGCCAGGTCGCTTATTCTTGATGGCCTTATGCAGCTTGTCCAGTGTGTCCTTGTAGTGGTTGGAATTGATGTTCACATGAAGCTCTTTAAAGTCCACTAACAAAAGCCCTTCATGGTCAAAAAATGCAATTAGTATTACCTTAGAGGCGGAAGCCTGTGATTTGAATTTTTGTGTTTTGGTGATCTGGAATGTTTCCATTGCATGCTCGCTGGTTTTCTGGGCGGCTCAAAGTGGTGGCACCACGATTCGTCATCTGCTACTATATGAGACAGAAATGCATCACCCTTCGCTTCGTAATGCAGCAAGTGGTTCAAACTCCAACCCATGCGTTCTTCCTTATGGTGGTTGGTCAGCATCCATGAGATTCATTGTGAACACACTTTCCAATACTGCAGTGTCTTCACAACCACCGTTTGAACTGTCCCAAATGACATAGCCAATTCCTCCACTAGTGAACATAGCGAACATAAGCTCTGACGACTGTGCACCCGTATTGCTGCATCAATCTGGGCGATGGCTTCATTTGTCGCAACAACATGCACGTGGCCCGGCCGCAGGAGGTATTTTGTTTCCTCACGTCCTTCCTGAAACATTCGCGCCCAGTTCGTCAGTGTTGCCTTTGACGCACATTTGTCACCATACACCGCTTGCATTCTGGGATGAATGTCGACTGGTCGACATCCTTCCACTGTTAGGAATTGAATCACTGCTTGCTTATCCACCTTGGATGGATTCAGAATCACGCTGGCCATGTTAACAATCTGCAGCACAAACCACATGTGAGGAGAATGAACGCGTTCTCGCTTGCTGATTGGTCTGCTCTTATCACGTGAACTGTGACATCATCATGCTCCCTGTGTGCTGGTCCACGTGACATGGCACGAACAGGTTTCATTTGATCATGCCTCATAGGTTGATCACATTTGCAGAAGGGCAGATGTGCCACCAACTATGAACAACTGGGGGTTGTTAAATCATAAAAACAATTAAAAGTTTTTAAAAATGTCATTGTATTAATCTGCACTTTTTTGATTTCTATTTGTCTTTTGCTTTTTAAGAAAAAACTAACTTTTATTCATAAAACCTAATATCATCTGCAATAATCCAAACTCTCTTGAAGAGAAATATGGGAAAATCTTGGAAACTGCCACTTTGCATGGTACCCTCCTCCTGCAGAGTGAGAAAAAAGTGATGCACAGTTACTTCTGAATATTTGTTTTATGGTACTTTAAGTTAAATATTCGTGTATATATTAAGAGATGGATATTATTAATGTTTTAACATCAGCATTTTGGTTTCTGATATACTGCCAACTATAGTGATTTTTCATTTTACTTTAAAATTATTTTTTTTATATTCTATAAGTGAGTAGCATTTCTCTCTTGTTTTGCTGCCCAATTTTTGCTATGCTAGGTGTGTTATGTGTAAATTTTTATCTTCTTTCAGAAAGCTTAGTTGTGCGAACAATAAGAGATTACATGGATCTTAATAATGGGGAACAA
The DNA here is from genome assembly GCA_039090855.1 of Macrothele yani. NCBI lineage: Eukaryota > Metazoa > Arthropoda > Arachnida > Araneae > Macrothelidae > Macrothele > Macrothele yani. The sequence goes on along the minus strand of CM077029.1, from coordinate 16,879,672 downwards.
CTATGTAGGTACGTACATACTGAATTATAATTTACCTGTTTTCCTCATATGTGTAACATAATGCATGATCAGTTTTTAAATTGCTAACAGTTATTAATAATCTTGTATCTTGGAAATATTCTACAGTAGTTGGATAATGCTTACCTAGGCATTCTGTTTCTAGCGATGATTCAACTAGAATATTTCCAAGTTTTTTAAATAATGCACGTAAAAATGAATAGTAGCCTTTTCCGATTGATTTCTAAGTCAGAATGTGAACTGCTAATATAAATTAATCTCGTATCTGGTATGTTACTGATGTCACTAAATGTTTGTGACATGCTGATTAATTATTATCAATGTTATTTCAGGTATATAATGATGAAAACTCATGCTGTGTTACAGATGAGATATATATCATAACCATTGTTATGATAGCTGTAATAATTATGTGGTGTAGGCTCTAGGTATTGTATATTGGTATAAATGAAGACATTTACAAATGAGTGGAAACAAATCTCCCTGAAGAAATAATTCTTTGCAAGTACATGGAAGGCAATACAAATGTCATTGCAAAAGTGCTGTGTTTCCACATAAACACTTCCTCCGAAAACTTGAAAATTACAAGTTTCTTTCACAATTGTCTGTCTTGAGCCTGTCTCCTCCATGTCAATCCGGCATGCTTTCGAATTTCATTCATCCATCTCCATGAGGTCTTCTGGGCCTTTTTCTGTCCCTCGGAATCCAGTCTAAAATTTCAGTTGTCCATCGATGGTCTGTTCTTCGGGCAACATGTCCAGCCCATTGCCATTTTAGTGATTTCACTTTGGTCATGATGTCTTCCACTCTTGTCATTTTCCTTATCCACTAGTTTCTCTTCTTATCTTTCCTGACTTCACCAAGCATGCATCTCTCCATGCTTCTTTCAGTTGTCTGAAGTCTTTGTATATCTTGTTTAGTTAAGGTCCACATCTCTACTCCATACATAAGCACTGGAAGTATGCATTGATTAAACACCTTTCTTTTATGACATAATGGCATATTGCTCTTAAAAATTGTACTGTTTCTTCCAAAAGCTCTCCAACAAAGTTTTATGTACTGATTAATTTCTTCATCAATGTGACCCTCGCTTGATATCTGCTGTCCAAGGTAAATGTAGGAATCGGTTATCACCAACTTTTTCCCAATCAATTGATAAATCTTCATTTCGTGTAAAACATTGTATGTCATTTTTGTGTTCTGAAAGTTCATTTTTAATCCCACTTCTTTACTTTTGTCAGCAAGTTCCTGGATCATGCTCTGCAACTCTGAAGGGAGTTGCAAAAATGACTACATCATCAGCAAAATGAAGGTGAGTTAAATAATCTCCATTAATCATTATTCTTTTGTTTACCCGGTTCAATGATAGAAAGACATTTTGCAGTGTGGCATTTAAGAGTTTCAGAGATATGGTGTCACCTTGTCTAACTCCCTTTCCAATTTTTATTGGTGCTGTGTCCTCAAATAGCCTGATCTTTGCACTTGCATTTTCATAGATGTTATTAATAATGCTAATTGACACATGAAAGCAACTCTTTTGAGGATTGCCTCTCTCTTGCAACATTTGTTCCACATTAATAGCAGGGTTCTTGTAGCGTGAGCAGTTAAATTCAAACGATAACAAAAGAACAAGTCTTCATGGGGGATGCTGGATATGTATGACCTGCAAAGATATGTATGTAACGTAGAGAACAGAAGAAGAGGATAAAACAACAACTTGCCCTGCCAGACGCTACAAGAACCCTGCTATTAGCGTGCAAGAAATGTTACAAGAGAGAGGCAAGCCTCAAAAAGGTAAGTTGCCTTCATATGTCAATGTGCAATATTCACATGCATTATGATATAGCATGGAGATTAAGCAGTCCATTGAGCTATTATAGCATAATAATGCTAATGTATTCATCTTCAGTACTGTAGGACTTCAAAGCCATTGCAACTGCTGATGGTTTTACAGAATCAAAGTCCTTTTGATAACTGATAAAAGCCACGCATAATGGAAGTTCATATTCCCTAGTTCTTTCAATTAATTCTCTCAGTACATGGATATGATCTATAGTGCTGTAGCCATTTCTGAATCCAGCTTGTTATGTCAGTTGAGCCGTGCCCAGTGCTTACCTTCAAGTGATGTGAAAGAACCTGTGTAGATGTTATGAATCACTAATAACAGGCTGATGGGCCTGTAGTTCCTGAGATCCTCAATGTCACCTTTTTTATTTAGCCGGATCATTGTAGCATTGTTCTAATCCTTGGAAATGCGGTCACCAAAAAAAAGGACTAAATTTCGGCCATCCTGGTATGTGATGTGTGTGATGCCGCTCCATCATGCTGGTAATATCCAATGCAGAGTTCTTTGTCGTCCAATTGATTTACAAAGGTGTTGAAGATTTCCATATATGCAGCTGTTGTGATGGTCGTATCGAAGAAGATGAGACCAATTATGTGGCGCCAAGTCATCCCACACCAAACACCAATTTTCTGTGAATAAAGGGGTTCTTCATGTATCGCGTTGGAATTTTCACTGGCCCAAATACGGTAATTTTGAGAATTGACGTATCCGGACAGGTGAAACCACGCCTCATCTGAGAACCATGTGTAATTCAATGCCCGGATTTTCCTGAAGAAATGTCTGCAACCATCGACAGTATGTCACTTGTTTCACATGGTCAGGCTCTTTCAGTTCGTGGACCACGGAGATACGGTACGCATGAAGCTTCGCTTTTTCACAGCACGTTGACAAGTGCTTTTGGACAACCGTGTTTCCTGTGACAGTCAGAGAAGTGACTTCCTGGGAGACGCAAGTAGTTGGCCCTTTACATTCCAGATCGTTTCCTCAGACATTTGTGGACGACCTCCTGCATGGTCGCCTAATAAAGTCCTCTTGGTTTCCAATTTCTTCGACAATGCCTAAATGGTGGACTAGCTTGGCGGATGCCTGCCTGCAAACCTCTCCAGGAATTGTTGTTGACAAGACTTGATCGATTCTGTTTTCCAATAAGTGCGAACAATAAACACTCGCTCCTCCAGAGTATACCAATACATTTTCACACCCACGTGAACAGCCACGAGCATGAACACTCACTATCAACAACCGTATTGTGTAGACACGCTCAGCGAAATGGAATAAAAAAGCAGCAGAGAGGCGCATTCGGCTGACTGGCAGACTACTCCTCAGTGGCGCCACACTTAAGAATATGTCTGTCACTAATGAGCACTCCGGCTGGCTGGCGGACAGCACCGGGTTCAATGCTGTCTGGATGCAAATGGTGGCCACTTCCAGCACATGTTGTGATGTTGTTACATTTTGCTCAAAATGAGGTAAGTCCAATTCAAATTTCGTTGCAATATCTTCATTGGTGTTAATAGTATTAAAGAAATGCTGGGTTTGGTAGCGAGTGGGACATCCTGTAGTTTGGAGTAGAAATCTTTCACTCTTGTCAAAATTTCACCTCTATTTCTTGTTGCAGTACAATCTTCTTTTCTCAGTGCCATAATCTATTTTCTTCCCTCCCTTTACTGAGATGTCCCTTTGCTCTCCTAAGGCTTTGGTTGTTTTCACTTTCTTTTCTCACTAGTTCACAATTGAATTTCGGTACGTCTTCAGTGATACTTTTTCATACTGTCTTGCATAGCTCTATATGTTCCACTTTGGAAGTGACATCTTTATTTGTCCTCATCTCTCTTCTCTTTTGCATCAGCATATTTGTTTTTCCTGATATTTTCTTCACATGCGACTCATTTTTAGTACCACCTATTTTTGTTGCTGTTGTTTCCGTAAGAGCCTTGGTTAGTTTTCTGTTAACTGCAGCAATGTCCACTTCTTCCAATGTCAGATCTTCTAGGGCAAAGAATCTGTTTCTCAGTTTCAACTTGAAGGTATTATGATGCTGTTTAACATTGATCATGTTATCATGTCAATGCATAACAACATACTGTACATGTGTATATATACTGGGATGTAAGGTCAGGTGAAGCGTAACATCACAGCCTCTCCTTGACAAATGTCAACCCCGCCTTCTCGTGGTGCATCCTGTTCCCACTAAAGGGGGCTCTGACGACCGCCAATAGCGGTATAACTATACCATCGGGATCAGAGGAAATTCTATCCCACACTCACCAACCCGCTTGGCCAGCGTGGTGAGTTATGGCCAAACCCCCCAAAATGATTCCACAACTTAAATCTTGGCCCTCAGTCTCCGGCAGCTGGAATGTACCTGGCCAAGGCAGCGGCCAGTGCGACATGAAGGCAGAGGGTGCTAAGAATCCCCGGAGGACCGGACTAGGCTGCCATCTGATGCTGACCTTGGCTACTTACAATGGACGCTCCCTATCTTCTGATTCAAGGCTTCTTGAATTGGAAGAGGAACTACAAAGGATCAGGTGGGACATCGTGGGGCTAAGTGAGGTAAGGAGAAAAGGAGAAGATCTCATCGAACTGAAAAGTGGACATCTCTTCTACTATCGTGGGACAGATTCTGGCAGAACTAGTGGTGTTGGATTTATAATAAACAAGAAACTGAAGGATAAAGTTGTAGAAGTTGAAAGTTCCTCTGACAGAGCTGCACGACTTGTTATCCAACTCTCGAACAGATACCAGGCTCAGATTATTCAAACTTATGCACCCACCACAAGTCATCCTGAAGAAGAAATTGAAGAATTTTATGAGGAAATTTGTCATCTAAATAATAAAGGTAAGCAGCACTTGAAAATAATTATGGGAGATTTCAATGCAAAAATAGGGCAACAGCAACAGAATGAAACTTCAGTAGGTAAATTCGGTCACGGCAACAGAAACCAGCGTGGAAATACTCTCGTTGAGTTTGCAGAGGCAGAAGGGTTTTTCATCTTGAACTCCTTCTTCAAGAAAAAGCCACACAGGAAATGGACATGGAGACATCCAAATGGGACGACAAGTGAAATTGATTTTATTATGTGTAACAAAAAATTCATCATAGAAGACTGCAGTGTGCTAAACAAGTTCAACACAGGTAGTGACCATAGATTGGTGAGATGTAAGATGCACCTCAACACTAAACTTGAACGTGGCAAGCTCATAAGACAAACAAAATCTATTGACATAACCAACCTTAAAAAACACCATAATACCTTCAAGTTAGAACTGAAGAACAGGTTTTCTGCTTTAGAAGGCCTAACATCGGAAGAAGTGGACATCTCTGAAGTTAACAGAAAAGTAACCAAAGCTCTTATGGAAACAGCAACAAAATTAGCTGGGTCTAAGAACAAGTTGCATATGAACAAATTATCAGGAAAAACCAAAATGTTGATGCAAAAAAGAAGAGAGATGAGGACAACTAAAGAAGATGTGACTTCCAAAGTGGAATATATAGAGCTATGCAAGACAGTAAGAAAAAGTATCACTGAAGACGTAAGAAAATTCAACTGTGAACTAGTGAGGAAAGCAATTGAAAACAACCAAAGCCTAAAGATAGCAAAGGGACATCTCAGTAAGGGAAGAAAACAGATTATGGCACTGAGAAAAGAAGATGGTTCTGTAACAAGAAATAGAGTGAAATTTTGACAAGAGTGAAAGATTTCTACTCCAAATTATATGAAAGCGATGATATATGCACTCCAGACATCATGAAAGATACCAGTACCAGAGTTCCTCCAGTCCTTCCAGCAGAAGTTGCACATGCAATCAAGAACATGAAGCGAGGAAAAGCTCCAGGAGAAGATGGAATTACTGTAGACATCATACAAGAAGCAAGTGGAGAAATCGAAACAGTACTCGCCCAAATTTTCACTCGATGCCTTAATGAAGGAAAGATTCCTGAGGATTGGAACAGCGCTACAATGATCCTGCTACATAAGAAAGGTGACATTGAGGATCTCGGAAACTACAGACCTATCAGCCTCCTATCAGTAGTTTATAAAATCTTCACTAAAGTTCTTTCACACCGCTTGAAGGTAACACTGGACATGGCTCAACCGAGAGAACAAGCTGGATTCAGGAGTGGCTACAGCACAATAGATCATATCCACGTGCTGAGAGAACTAATTGAAAGAGCGAGGGAATATGAACTTCCATTGTGCATGGCTTTTATCGATTATGAAAAAGCCTTTGATTCGGTGAAACCATCAGCAGTTACAATGGCTCTGAAAACCTGCGGTATTGAAGATGCATACATTAATATTATTAATAACATCTATGAAAATGCAAGTGCAAAGATTAGGCTGTTTGAAAATACAACACACGTAAAAATTGGAAAGGGAGTGAGACAAGGTGACACCATATCTCCGAAGCTCTTTAATGCCACATTGGAGGGTGTTTTTCAGTCGCTGAGCTGGGAAAACAAGGGGATAAAGATTAATGGAGATTATCTAACCCACCTTCGTTTTGCTGATGACGTAGTCATTTTGCAACTACCCCATCAGAGCTGCAGAGTATGATCCAGGAACTTGCTGACAAGAGTAAAGAAGTGGGATTAAAAATGAACTTTCAGAAGACAAAAGTGATGTTCAATGCTTTTACAAGAAATGAAGATTTATCGATTGATGGAGAAAAGCTGGAGATAACAGACACGTACGTTTATCTCGGACAGCAGATATCAAGTGAGGGTCACATTGAGGAAGAAATTAATCGGCGTACAAAACTTGCCTGGAGAGCTTTTGGAAGAAACAGCATAATTTTCAAGAGCAATATGCCATTATGTCTTAAAAAAGGTGTTTAATCAATGCATCCTTCCAGTGCTTACGTATGGTGCAGAGACGTGGACCTTAACTAAAGAGACATACAAAGGCTGCAGACAACTCAAAGAAGCATGGAGAGGTGCATACTTGGTGTAACCAGGAGAGATAAGAAGAGGAACTCGTGGATCCGAAAAATGACAAGAGTGGAAGACATCATGATCAGAGTTAAATCCCTGAAATGGCAATGGGCTGGACATACTGCCAGAAGGACAGATCATCGATGGACAGCCGAAATTTTAGATTGGATTCCAAGGGACAGGAAAAGACCCAGAAGAAGACCACATGGGAGATGGGTGGATGAAATTCGAAAGTATGCAGGGGTGACATGGAGGAGACTGGCACAAGACAGACCGTTGTGGAGGAAACTTGGGGAGACCTTCGTCCAGCAGTGGATTGATAATGGTTGACAATGATGATGATGATATAATCAAGGAGCCATACTACAGGCTGTGTGTTAAGTTTTTTATTCCAAGGGCCGCCTTGGGCACGTGTGCCATAGGTTCACCACCCCCGGCCTAGTGCATCCAGTAATGTTCTAATTGTGATTTGATGGGATGGTCATCTCTGTTCATTGTACTTGTAGTATTACTCAAAATCTCTAAAACTGAAGTGGATGAATTTTCTTCCCTTGCCAAACATTCAACATTTTGTTTGCTTTCCATAAGCTCTTTATGCCAATGAAACACACTTGCATGTGACATTTCACCATTGAAACTTCTTGAATCATTTCATGTTTCTTTCCCCAATTTTTGGACGTGAACACAATTTTATCACATAGCTTTGTTCAAGAGTTGACTTCATGCTTCCAATGCATAGGCAAAAGGAAATACACACTATTAAAGTCAAGGTACTGCATGTCCTTTCTTGAGGTGGAGCAAGACCAGATGTGTTTGTATGCATAGCTTGGCCTACATGTCTACCTTCCATTTAACATTTGGCTCTCAGCTTTTATTCTATGTGAAAAATCAGTCTTTCTTTTTGATCAGCCCACATGCTTCATCAGTTAACCATACAAGTTTGTTATTTTACATAGGCAAAAACTATTTGCAAATGACAAAAGCTTTTAAAAGTTCACAAGACTCGGTTAATGATTTTTAAGACTAACTTTTATTTTAATCTTGCTAATGCCTTGTCTGATTCTCATACTAAAGGCATTACTTTTAACATCCAGGGTTACTTACATAAATCAAAATTGAAACTTCATTGTGCTGGGATAAAGAAACACTTTTGTTTTACTTGGTGCTTGTGCAAAATCACTCCCACTTCTCCCTGGAATCTGCTAGAAGAATTTGTTTGTTGCAGTTTTTAAAAGAATCCATCTGTCATGTAATTTATTTAAATGTAGTTTGAATGTAAAATATGTTGTGCATATTCTCATTAATAAAAGGATTATGATTATTATATTTATTTTTATAGGTACAAAGGACCAGTGTTACTTGTAAGAAGAGTAAGAGATGAAATGATATCAACAAAGTAAGGTGTATTATTTCTCATATCATTACACACAGATACATACAGTGCATGCATTGCATTCATTAGTTGATGTAATCACTTGTTTTTGTGATTATCTAGTTTTTTTTGTTTTTTTAATCTGTTTTAACCTTCATATACTTCACTTGCATTTATTTATCTCATTGTGGTGCTGCACAAATTAAAAAGAAAAGAAAAGTGGTGCAGTAAAATAATAAGTCAGCAGCTGTGAAGTTGATCTTAATATTTATGACCCTACTTTATCATACAGTTTCAGGGTTCCCACTCAACCTGGAAAACAGGGAAAACCTGGAATTCTCAGGGAATTTGAAAATGGTTCCAAAAATCAGGGAAAACTCAGGGAAAATGACCCTTTTTTGTAAAAATCAGGGAAAACTCAGGGAAAATGTCCCTTTTTTGTAAAAATAAGGAAAAACTCAGGGAAAATTTACCCCCCCCTTTTTTTTTTGTAAAAATCAATGGATACTTTATTTTGCCAAAAAAAACAAACTTATTTTTCAAGATTTTAAACTTTTCCTTGCAATTACTGCCTGCTCTTTCTTTCAGTTATATTAAGTATTTCCTTTATTCTCTAAAAAAAAGATGCAAAATTGAATTTTTAAAATTGCCAGTTATTAAGCTTTTGTTCAATTTCTGCAGGTAGTTGTTATAACATGGAACAATTAGTCACAATGGCTTCTGCTTGAAGAAACACTTCACAAGAGAACCAACCAAATGATGGATCAAAGTCCTTTGTCTGTTGGTTCTCTTGAAACATGTTTCTTTGAACAGAGCTATTTCATCATTAAGCTTAGCTGCATTGTGTTATAGAAAAACTGAAACTATTCAACTGACAGATAATTCTGTGTGGGTAGTATTCACAAAAGTTCACGGAACTTTGGTACAGAAAATAATGTGCACAGTTAGGTGTTATTAATGAAAAGCAGGTAATTTTATAAAGACAAATTACTTAAAGAATTTACAAGTGTGTGCTTTGGTGAGAAAAATGAATGGAATGGAATGAAATGTAACAATTCTTTGCAACATGCCACTCTGGAAAACTTTTAAAACCACCTGGAGAACCTGGAAAAGTCAGGGAATTTTTTTATTACTTTTGAGTGGGAACCCTGTTTTGAATGTACCTACCATTAGAAAAAAAAAAAAAAAGGCAAGTTGTGTACCCAATATGAATTGGAAGCAGATGTCATGCCACTGAAGTCTTGGATGTAATAACTTTGCTTTTTAGAAAAATAGGCTGAAATTTATAGTGCCCCACACTTCAACATAAAAAGTGCGTTAGTATGCCTACCAAATGTATCTATCAACTCTGTAGTATTTTATGGGAGCACTAGCACACTCACACTCATTGCTGGCATGAGAAAATAACTTAAAATTTGCCATGAATATGCTTTAGTACTTGGTGATCGAAGTTTGTATTAAATTCAAACTGAGTATAAATAAGGGAAAAACCGAAGTTATGGTTTTTGAGAGAGGAACTGGTAGCACTGAATGTAATATAAGTCTAAATGGCACCATGATTGACCAGGTGAATGAGTTTGTATACTTGGGAAGCTTGTTTGACAAAGAAAACAGATTAGATGGCAAAATTAGTAGGCAAGTGAATTCTTCATTGAAAGTCATAACTGCTTTAGGAGGTTTTCACAATAATGATGGAATCTCCCGAATGGCTGTGTATGAAAATGTAATTGTTTTTACTCTGATGTATGGCAGTGAAACCTGAATACTGCAGAAGAAACATAGGAGTCGTTTGTGTGCTGGAGAAATGCATTACTTATGGGGGGGGGGGGGGGAGAGACGCGTTCAAATCATGTAAGGAATGAAAATGTGTTTCAGTTGTGCAATCTAAAGCAAAATATTGTTAGCAAGGTGGAGGCTAATATGCTTCGGTGGATTGGCCATGTTGAAAGAATGAGTGATGAGATACTAAGAAATTTTTTTATCCCAAGTGGCAGGAAAGAAAGGCAGAGGAAGGCCGAGCAAGTCATGGGAGGATCAGATGCAGGAGTGCCTGAGTGAGAAAAAGATTATGAAGTATAAAAGGTTTTGTGTGTGTCATGTGATGGATGTCACTGAAGCCCGTGTTGTGTGTCAAGATCGCTGTAAATGGAGAAGTTTGTTACAGCAACAGTAAGTAAATACCGTATATACTCGCGTATAAGTCGACCCCCTCACTTTCAGAGGAAAAAATCGTAAGAAATCGGAAACTCACGTATAAGTTGATCCCCCACTTTCAGAGGAAAAAATCGTAAGAAATCGGAAACTCGCGTATAAGTCGATCCCGGAATGAGAAAAAAAAAATGTCAATGAATTTATTCAAAAACATTTGAAAACGAACAAAATTATATATATAATACTAAATTTAATTTGCATACCCAAAAACTTCATCGGAACCCTTCAAAATCCGATTCCGAGTCAGACTCGCAAAACAGTTCAAAAAAGTCTTTCTCCATCATCGGCGCGTCATCATAAACATCAGTATTCCCATCTATGCCTGTGTCATCAGAATCACTGTCATCATCACTCATAAAAATCTCATCATCCTCTGTGCCATCAAGTTTGTTACTAATGCAACATTTCTTGAATGATTTCACGACCATTTCCGCAGGTATCGCATCCCAAGCATCCTTGACCCATCGCGCAATCAAAACGATATCCGGCTTCTTTAGATTTCCGCCCTTGGTTTCAGTCGGCAAATCGGAACTTATCCAATCTGCCTAATACCTCTGCACATTGTCCTTGAAGGGCTTATTAAGGCAGACATCTAGTGGCTGAAGAACAGATGTCAATCCACCTGGGATGACAGCAAGAGTTGGTTTTGAATTTTCTTCAGTTTTTTTCACTTCTGCACAACGGTGTGCAACAAACATATCCCACACCAAAAGAGAAGGTTTCCTCAAAAGTGCACCTGGCCTTTTGTTCCACACATTCTGTAACCAGTCAATTGTTCCGGATTCGTTCATCCATCCTTTTTCATGGGCACGAACGAGCACACCAGACGGAAAGACAACACTTTTCGGCAGAGTTTTGCGTTTGAAAATAATTACCGAAGGTAGCTTACTGCTGTCGGCCAAACAGGAAAGAACAACCGTGAAACTGGATTTTTCGTAGCCAGTCGTTTTAATCAAGATATTTTTTTCGCCCTTTTGGTTCACCGTCTTATTTCCAGGAAGGTTGAAACACATGGCGGTTTCATCCATGTTCCCTATTTGGGAAAGTTCAAAAGCAGTCTCTTTTCTCTTTTGAATTACGTACTTTTGAAATTCCATTGTCTTTGCTTCGAGGTCACGAGGTAACTTTTGTGCAATTTTGGTGCGCTGGCGTAGACACAACCCATAGCGGTTCATGAACCTTGTGCACCAACCTGGTGAGGCACGAAAAGTGTTTTTTGCAGCTGCAAACTTTTCATCTTTTGTGAGCTTCATTGCTCGCAAACGTATACCAGTTCGCGTTACAATGTAACCATTTTGTCTGCCGCCCACAATCCAATCATTCAAGACACTTTCCAGCTGTGGGAAAGATGTCGTTCCACGGCACAGCGCCTTTTGCGATTTTGGGATTTTCACCAAGTCCGTTTTTTTTTTTACGCCAATCTTGAATCAGTTTTTCGTTAATGCCAAATTGACGTGAAGCAGCACAGTTGTTAGTATTTTCTGCAAAAGAAACCACTTTCAACTTGAATCCTGCGTTATAGGACATCCGTTTCTTCACACAATCCGTGTCGCCCATAACAGGAGAAGCGAGACACGTGCGATTGAGAACAAGCAACACCCAAGGTCTTTGAGCAACACCTAACACTGGCTGTCGCATGGCTCCGTTTCCAAAGAAAAACGCTTCGCGCGATATTCTTTGCCATTACGTCAGTGCAGTCAACTGATAGTCGGAAGGGCGGAGCTTTCTATGCGCCGCTGTGACTGCGCTGTGGATACGCAAAGCCAGGAGAGAGCCTTCTCAAAGCGCGGAGAAATTCTTAGGTTTGCGATTTCGTAATTCTACCACATCGGCGTTTTTTCTTTCTTTCTTTCTTTTTTTCCTTTCGGAGGGTTGTGATTTCGTAATTAATACCGCATCAGTATTTTTTTTGGGATGGATTGCCTTTTGCCTCTCGGGAGGAACTTTTGGACTTACGATTTTTTTAGACCCCGCGTATAAGTCGACCCCATTACTTTGAAGCTCTCATTTTGTCCCAAATTTCTCGACTTATACGCGAGTATATACAGTAATCAGTTAAAAATTTATCTGGTGGTTTGTATTATCGGTTAAATGTTTATTAGTCAGATGGTCTTTCTTTGAAGAGCTAACCTCTGAATATCACAGAACAGCTTAATGATATGTACTTGGTGATCAGTGCTTACATAAGTGGTGAATGAACTGCTACTCTTAGAAGATGCCGTTTCTTCAGTAACAAAATATTCCAGATGTAAATAGTTTCCTTGTTCATTGTGACCATCAGAGACATGTTTGAAAGGGAATGTTTAATTACTTAATGTTTCACCTTTTTATTTAGTACACACACACACACACCACTAAGCTGTTTTCTGATGTTCAGAGGTTATCTCCTCACAGAAAGAATTCACTGTTGCTGTCTCAGACATCTCCAATTTCAGCAATCTCGGCACACAGCTCAAACTTCACTGACATCCATCACACGCTGTACACAAGACCTTTTGTACTTCTTACTCATGATCTTTTTCTCATGCAGACATTCCTAAATCTGGTACATATACATACATATCACTAAGCTGTTCTCTGAGATTCAGAGGTTAGCTCCAAAAAAAAATACAAACTACCAGATATTTTTACTTACTGTTATCGTATCAAACTTCTCCATTTACAGCGATCTTGACATACAACTCGGGCTTCACTGATATCCATTACATGCCATACACAAGATCTTTTATACTTCATACTCATAATCTTTTTCTCATGCAGACACTCCTGAATCTGATCCACCCATGTCTTTCTTGGCCTTCATCTGCCTTTCTTTCCTGCCCTTGGCTTTCCTCTACATTTCTTTCCTGCCACTTGGGCTGAAAAAATTCTCTTAGTAAGCACCTCATCACTCATTCTTTCAACATGGCCAAACTACCTAAGGATATTAGTCTCCACCTTACTAACAACATTTTGCCTCACATTACACATTTGCAACATATCTTCATTCCTCACATGATCAGATCATGTGTTACCTCCCCCCCCCCATAAAAAACACATCTCCCCAGCACACAAATGACTCCTATGCCTTTTCTGCAGAACCCAGGTTTCACTGCCATACATCAAAGTAGGAACAATTACACCTTCATATATAGCCATTTGGGCCTTTCTTGAGAACCCATCACTCCTGTGAAATCCTCCTAAAGCAGTTATGACTTTTAATGAAGAGTTCATTCGCCTACTAAATTCACCATCTTATTTTTTTCTTTGTCAAACATGCTACCCTAAGATACAAACTCATTTACCTGATCAATAACGGTGCCATTTAGACTTATCTTGCATTCAGTACTAACAGTTCCTCACTCAAGAACCATAACTTTGGTTTTTCCCTTATTTATACTCAGTTTGAAATTCATCTATGTCATCAGCATATAGCAATCTGCACACATGGACATTACCAAGACATAAACCACTATTGTCCACTTTGGCATCATGCATGCACACATCCATAAATATATTAAACAGCCATGGTGACATTACACAACCTTGTCTGACTCCTGTACCAATAGAAAACCATTTTGGTAAAACACCATTCACTCTTAAACAAGCTCTACTGCCAGCATAAATGGCTTTTACATTATTACCTCTGTCGTAAGCTTTCTCTAAATCTATGAAGGCAGCAAAAACTTTCTTACCAACAGACACATACTTTTCAATCGTCAAACTTAATGCAACAATTTGGTTAGTGCAGCCACTCTGCACATCCCACACTTTCTCTGATGTAAGACCCCGTACCTTATCAATAACAATCTTTCCCAGTACTTTCCCTGGCACACTGAGCAAACTGATACCACGAAAGTTCTTGCATTCAGTCTGACCACCCTTTCCCTTATACAAGGGAACAATAATAGCATCCCTTTATTCCTGAGGGACCATTCCTAACTCCCAGCACAATTGGAAAATTTCAGTTAAGCAGTCAATTACAATTGCCACCATATTTTAGCATTTCAGCAAAAAATATGGTGGTGTCTCTGTAATTGACTGGTTAACTGAAATTTGCCAGTTTTAACTCCCAGCACAAGTGAAAAATTTCAGTTAGCCAGTCAATTACATAACCATCAAAGTATTTTTTTCTGAGATGCTATTTTAATTTAGCATGAGGGAAAAAAACAACTTCAACCATTAATATCATGAGGAGAAAATATGGTACATTAAAGTGAATAAGGCATCCTGTTTTATGTGCAAGGAGTTGAACACACTTTAATGTCAGTAAGATCTGCTCATTTTCATTGCTGAAGAAGGAATTGGAACATTTTGAAGAAAACAGAAGTGTCAGAACATGATGGAGGTGTAATGAGCAGAACTACAATTTGTTTTGTTTTCTCTTCCCATGTGTGATAATTTTGTAGAGGTGTTAAATATGGTTCCTGCTTTTCTGATGCCCTGTTGATTGTATGTTCATTTTCATTAGTGTACTTACACTTATTTTTGTTTTTCAGGGCATCTAGATCTCTTCAAACTAACAGGGGAAATGATCTTTTAATAAAACTTCTTCAAAATAGGTAAGTTGTTGGGCAATATATTTTGTCTCATCTGAAAATTTCTAGCTTATTGCACTTCTATTCAGTTAACCACATGAGCAGTTTTAAAGTATTAAACATTCAAAAGATGAAAAACATGGCAGTGCTTTCTTTAGTCTCCTTTGGGGGTGGGGGATGGTATCATCCCCCACCATATTCATGGCTCTTCTTTTAATCATGCTTTGTCATTCAGCTTCACATTTATGCTGTCACTTGTTAAAGGCAAATTCTCCTGAAATTATTCACATGTTGGCTGGATGTGGCACTGTAATTAAATTACCTATTTCATTTTCCTGGCTTGTAGTTTTTATTAAAAATGACATGCTTTCATGTGTACACCCCCCCCTGGTGGTGCAGTAGTCTAAACAATGGCTTCTGATCATTCGTCTGAGATCTGTCCGGGTTTGAATCCCAGTGAGGCATGGATGTTGTGTTTGTCTTACAGCACTGGCTCTCTCCTTACCTGAAGTCAGTGACCCTAAATTAGGGATGGGTGACTGCATATAGCCCATTGAGCTGCTCACAGTAGTTGTTAAACCCTCAATAAAAAAAAAAATGTACCTTTTGTATAGATTTACATTTGAGAAAATTTTGTTAGCTTACTAGAGAATTTGGTGCCAAAAATTATCAGTGAAGATATATTCTTCAGAATTATGTAGAATATGTTGGTATGCTTGTATAAGCTCATCACTTTCATGGAATGCCACAATTATTTTCCATGTGGCAAACTCCTTGGAAATCTTCAAAATTCTGTCATTGTGGGGCAGGAATTGAGCTCATGTCTGCTAATTTCCTATGAGTGTGCTAACCACTATACCACCCAAAAGGGATGTTTCAGTTACATGGATTTATAGAAAATAATTGTTTCTTGGTTGAAAAATATTGAAGTCACAGTTAAAAGCTTCTATGCCATTTTTTTTTTTTTAAATCAAGCATAACTTTAACTGATTTGTGTGTCTTTAATATTGTAGATTTTTGGATGTAAAAAGTGAAGCAAAGCACTTTCATTTGGCATGCTAACAGGAGGCACTCGTTAGGGACACATTCCTTCAGTTTGGGTGGCTGTGGGAAATGTTTATGAGGTAATAAACACGCCAGCACTTTAGACTGAAAGGGAAAGTGCAAAAAAGTGCCTGCTGTCTGTCTGTTGCACAGTGACCATAAGTGAAATAAAACGCCAGCAAGAAATTTATGATAGACAAAAGGAGCGTGAACTCTGTAAAGAAACTACAGGGAGTTGACAAAAATCTTCCAAACCATTCAAACCTTTTTGGAAACTGTTCTTGGGCACTGTTGCGAAGAGAAATCCTGTCAGTGCGCTATCACTGTTTGGGTAGCATATGTAAATGCCACCCCCTCCCTCCAAGAAAGGGAACTTCACTGCCTGTGTGATTCGAAAGAGTGCTTCTGTGGATGCTGTGGATTATTACGCTGTACTTATACTTTGGATTATGTAGTATGCTTATAATTCATTTTTCTTACTCTTGGATAATACCAACATTTCACCCAGGATTATTGATGTAAGCAAGACTTTCCCAGGAAAAACTTTGATAACTGATGGGCGCAAATAAGGCCCTCCATCCGTGCAAATAGTAGTGTACATAAATCGCCACTAGCTTTGTAAATAAACGCTGAAAATAGAACTTGCATCCCCTTTATGCATGTTTAGAGTTGGTTGTGGAATTGCCTTAAAGAAAAGGAGCGGTGCTCTAATCCAGAGATGCGTACTCAGCCCATATTCATGAATATAAAAAACTGGTATCAGAAGTTTTGATGGTAAATCAATGAAGGAAGATATATTCTTCATAATACATGGGAAATCGACAGAACATCGACAATTCATTTATCGACAGAACATTATTTGCCCTGGAGCGGCGTTGAAATTTTCAAGTTTTCTGAGAAGTGTTACTTGGATGACCAATAAGTGGTACAAGCAAATTCAGTTTGCTTTGAAAGTTCTAATGGTTCCAGACACTTAAGTAACTTGGCCATCCGGTAATAATATGTTATCTCCTTAGTTTTGTTTTCTCCCAAACTTTCATTGTGATTCATCAGAATAAGACCACTTTATGCTCATCATCTGTAATTGTGTGCGAGACAGGCATGGCTACTGGCCTCAGTATATTAAGTTTTATTTGTATGTTACCTGCTGTTCTTTGATAGTGATTCGTTTTTAAATCTGTATTAAGTACTGTAAGTGGCAGATGTAAAAACATGATTCACCTGTATGTCACTGACATAAAAATGCTTCGATTGTGACAAAACCTTATGTTGTTCCGGATGTATATTGAACCGGTTCTGATGAATATAATCTAAATAGAGTCAAAGGTCAGGGCACAGGGACAAGATTTATTCCATAACCATTATCCTCACAACTTGAGTATGATTTCTGGTATGTTGGAAAGTGTATCATAATCAATGCATTGCATGATTTTACTAACTTGTTCCATTTTTGCATGCACTCATCCTTCACTATTTACCAATCTGTCTGTGTATTAAAGAGTGTAGGCAGCTTTTTAAACTGTCACGAGATTTTCTCATGGATTTGCAGAATTATGCTCTTTTTATCATCATTTGGATAAATCATTTTCAAAATAAAACACGGAAGAGAAATTTTAAAGGAATTGGGTAAGAAATGTGGGGGTTGTTTGTTCTACAGAAAAATCATTGCCAAGAATCTGCACTATGAAGAAGAGACCTTGAATGGTTCTGTGAAGTAAAGATCATATTAATAGCCATACCTGTCAATCCTCCCACTTTAGGCAATATGTCTCCTGATTTTAATTAATTTCTCCTGACTACCTCTGTGAATCTGTTAATATATGATATGTTTTTTGGGAAATTATGGAGAGTCACTGGTATTTCTTTGATAACATTTTTTCTGGAGGATGCATATATGTATATCCACAAGTGAAAAACTTTTCCTCGTGGGGATGAAACTTGTATTCCAGCTCGTGAAAGGAGGCAAAAAGCTCTGTAATGAAGTTTCACAGAACAAAAATTTCTCCCACAGTCATAATTTCTTTTCTCTCTGTGTAACTTAGGAAGTGAACATAGAGACGAAAGTGTTTGTCATTGGTAAATGTCACTTTTCCTATAAATGTTTCTATTTCAGCATGTAAAAGGAGCCAAAAATTTATGAAAATGAAAGTTTGACAGAACAGAAATTTCCCTGTAATCCTAAATTCTTCATCTCAGAAAGTTCTGTTTGCCTCTGTTGTTAAATATAATTTTATTCCATAAATATTTGTATTTCAGTTTGTAAAAGGAAGCTAAAATTTTGGAAAATGGAAGAGTTTAAGTGAAGCGAAAATTTCTCTCATAATCATAATTTTTTTTCTCAATGTTCCTTCTATCCCATATTGTTAAATATAATTTGCCTCTAACTGTTTGCATTTCTGAATGAAAAAGGGGAAAAAAATTATTTGATAATAGAAGTTAGATGGAGCAAAAATTTCTTCCACAGTCATGATTTTCGTTTTCTTTCAATGTTCCCTTTGTCCTGTATTGCTATTAAATGTTGTTTTCCTTGACAAATGCTTGTATTTCAACTTTAAAAGGAAGGCAGAAATTTCTGCATTGATGTATGGTGGGTAGAGCTGTTCATCCTCGTCAAGTATGTTATCCTAAATAGTGAAAATGTTGATATCATGCTTTCGTGGTTCTCAGGCTGAAAGCTCTTTCAGCATCATGAATGAAATTTTGCTATAAAGCCAAAGAGAATGGATGTCAAAATTCAGCTGTACAAACTGAGGAACAAACTCAAAGTACAGTTTAAAGTTTATTGTTCAATTCTTCAGTATAAATAATGATCCCAGCCCTTGTCAAAATCTGAGAACATCAAAGAAGAACAAAAACAGTTACAGTGAAGAAATGGAAAGCAAAAGAAAAGATGTCAACAGAAAAAAGAAATTAATAATGGATACTGTTCAGCTAAAGAGTCAACATAAGACAAATATGGCTGTGCAACTTGATAAGGAAGCAATGCTTGCTTACAAGAGGAAACTTGAATTGATGTGCAAGAAAGCAAAACTACACACACACACAAAAAAAAGTAAAGTGATTTTGAAAGAATCTCTTTTAAACAACAGCCCTTCTATCTTGTTCTTGTTTACATTCATATCTATTCAAATATATGTTCAAGTTATCATTGAATAATTTTATCAGTGAATTTAACTGGTTGAAAATCTTGTGACTGTGGGGAGCATACTCAGAAAACTTCATTTCTTTTCTGAAAATTTTAATATATTAAATGGCTACTAAGCCAACAAAGTAGTTTGACTTATCTCTTGTATTGCATTGTTTGGACAAAACAAATAAGTGGATATATAATCTTAATTTCTGCAAGTTTCTATTCTATGATTGCTTTACTAAATGCACAAAACTTTACTAGGCAAAAACATTTCACCTCCCAACTAGTAATTCACATATAAAGTTTTAAATCCCATTTTTGAGCATGTTGCATTTTATTTTGTTTGCAATTCAGTAATTTTATATTATGAATATAGTGATTTACTCCAGTTTAGTATTTACAATGTAAATCAAAACAAGTAGTTTCATGTTGTTCATGCTAGTTTGAATATCATATTGCCAGTATTAAATTTTTTGGCCACATGTTCTGATTTTTCACCCAGTTAGAAAGATTTTTTTTTTTTTTTTTTTTTTGTTGTTTTTAATGTCTCGTGTGTGCTTAAATCATTTTTGGTGTTTGCACATTTTGTTGCCATTCATCAATAGTCAAATTTATGATCATGTGTTTGATCATTTATGATCATTTGATTGTTCCATTAATAAAATCCTGAAATAAGTATACTCACATACACATTAAAATGTATTGTTATTTCCACGTTACATGAAGTTTGTATGATTTCAGGTATCCCAAGTTAGTTACTGATGATACGTTGTGGGCCCTGAAAGACTGGATCTCAGGAGATAGAAATCACCAAGGTGAGTTGGTAAAAAAGAAAAGGGAAGAAAAACGAAAGAAATAGAAAAAACAATTTTTAGCGTTGGCCATTTTTACTTTTTGTCCACAGGTTGTGTTTAAGAAATTTTAAAACTGACTTTTGCACAAAACAAATGTCCCATTTCTTCAGCATATACTGATGATTTCTGTTTTTGTTTCTCATTTGTATTGATTTCTTTGTTGGTATTTGCTTATTTTTTTGTTTAAACAAAATAAAAAAAATAAAATGAGGGTGTTGACTTTGGAAAGTACCAAGTGTATAGTAAGGAATTTCAGTTACCATAATTCATTCAGTTGGCATAGCCAGCTCTTTTTCTTATGGCTGTCAAAAACCAGTGATTTTTTTCATTCAGTTTACAATGGTTTTTTCTTAGTGTTCTTCTACAAAGGATACACAAGTTTTACGTGAAAGATTTAAAAATGTGATGAAATATCAACTGAGTAAAAAACTTTGTCTTTTAGGAGTCATAGAGATTGTCACAAAAATATGTATTATTATTGTTATTGGAAAGTCCTTACTGTTTCTCAGAAATGGTAGAGGAAAATTAGTGGAAAGATTAAAAGTTTGTTTTGTCATTAATGCACTATGCCACTCACAACTTACCCTTCCATTGTTTCATTTCTGAATATTACCTGTCAATGAGATATGTTTGGTTTCTGTATGGGATTTTATGGTATGAAAAGAAGATAAAAGTTGTAATTAAAAATTGTCTGACAGGTTACTACACTCGTGAGCAAAAATTAAGGACGAAGAGGAGAAATTAGCATAACAACGAAACGAGCAGGCAGAACGGACCGAAAGACCACTCAGGAGATAGACTAGGGTCCGGTATGGTAGGGCATGCACATATATCCAGCATGATGTAGGGGGAGTGTCGGAACGGTATAAAGTACACAGGTGGTGTACGCTCAGCAATTCGGTGAAAGCAATTGCACGGTGTAAATCGGTTTGAACAACGTCGAGTTGTTGCCACCGTGTGATATGGCCAACAGGCATTCCAGTAGACAACATCTGGATGACTTTACCCGAGGTCGCGTCATTGGGAAGTTGGAAGATAGTCGAAGGATGACTAGTGTGGCCGAGGAGTTCGGGATCACTCACAGCATCATTTCACGAGCTTGGAGAGCATTTCAAATGACAGGAACAGCTGTCCACGAGCAACCATGGCGGCGGACGACCGGTATATTGTCCTATAGGCGAGAAGAGGCAGACAGCGGGAGAAATCGCAAAGCACATGCAACAAACAACTGGACGTCCATTATCGCATTTTACCGTGGCCAGTAGGCTGCACAAAGGTGGTCTATTTGCACGACAACCAGTACGGTGTGTGTCATTAGCGCCTGCTCATCGGAGACGGCAGTTTCTGTGGTGCCAGGAACACAAGGAACTGGACACATCAGCAATGGGTCGAGTTCTCTTCAAGGATGAGAGCCGATTTAGTCTGAAGAGCGATTCTGGACGTATACACATCTGGAGAGAGCAGGGAACACGCAATCACACATCCAACATCATCGAAAGGGACTGGTTTGGAAGTGGCGGAGTTCTTGTTTGGGGCAGTATCATGCTTGGTAGCCGTACTGACCTCCACATCTTCCAAGGAGGTTCAGTCACTGGTGTCCGCTATTGTACCGTGGTTCTCCTGCCTCACGTGCGTCTGTTTAGAGGTGCTGTGGGTCCTGAGTTCCTCTTCATGGATGACAATGCTACACCTCATCATACAGTGGCTGTCGCAGAGCTGTTTGAGAGTGAAGATATATAACTCATGGATTGGCCCGCAAGGTCCCCGGACCTAAATCCAATCGAACACGTGTCTGACCTTCTCGGGAGACGCTTGGCAGCACGTCACCAACCACCAGCAACGATTCCGCAACTGTGATTGGCGCTACAAGAGGAATGGGCCGCGATGCCTCAACATCTCCTTGAAAACCTCGTCCTCAGCATGGACAGACGTTGTAAATCCTGCAACACAGTCAGGGGTGATCATATCCACTACTAAAGACTGAATTTTTCTTGGCAGCTGCCTGTCAAATGGACGTTTCTGTCTTCTGTCCAGTTGTGCTTGAAGCTACCTTTTCAATAAAGTGCTTTGTATCCTTTGGATTCTTTGTTTGGACGGTTTTGCTCACTTGTCCCATATTCATACATCTTGGGGATTTCATGGTATGATTTGAGTCGATGTGGAGCACTTCTGCACGACGTTACATTCGAAAAACCGCCTCGTCCTTAATTTTTGCACGCCAGTGTATGGTGAAGCTTTGAAAGAGGCTTCTGGAAACAGTTCTCTTAGTGAGGGAGTAGTTTTATTTTTAAGTTGTAAACATGTTCCAACATTATTTTAAATACACCAGATGGTGAATACTCAAAAAATGCATATAGCATATTAAATTCCTTTATTTTTGTGGTGTAATAAGCACAAAGGTTTGCCAATGTTTTGCACTCCACTGCAAGGCTCTTTCAAGGCAATGGTAGACATAAAAATGCAGGGAATTAGAACACGTAAGGAACAAAAAGATTTTTGAAAATAATGTGGGTGACATCACGACCATATTACATGAATTTTTGTCACATGATTATATGGCGCACCACGATGTGTTTCCATCCTTCAATAATGCATACTAAACCATTGGTAGCTCAGTAGAGACCATATCATTGCATGCTAGTTTGCTGGAGAGGATTTTGAGTGTTTCCCTGATGACAGTCTCTTTAAGGTTCGTGTAAGGAGCAGTTCTTCTAATACCATTCCATACTAGAGAGGCCGATGAATGCATGACTTTTCTGGCAAAAGCTGTATTCTGCATGTCCTGGTTGACACTTCGCACATGTTCTTTACATCTGATGTCCAAGGATTGCTTCGTCATTCTGATGTATATCTTTTCTGTGTTGTCATTCCAATATATTCTTCATATGGGAACGTGGAATTGATGAATTAAATGATTTCATACACAAGATAAACAACCTATACAATGCGGTAAAATTCACCATGGAGCTTGCAGTGGATGGGACGCTGAATTATCTTGGCATTGCGCTCAGAAGAAATAGAACATCCAGCTTTGATTTTGACGTTTATTATGAACCGACCGCAGTACCAAACCTTGTCCCTCCTGATTCACGCTTCCCAAAAGAGTACAAACTTTCTGCATTTAGAGCATGGTTCTATAGAGCGTATGACATATGCAAACCCAACTACCTACATAATAAGTGAATTAATAATATTTACAGCAAAGGTCTAAAGGCTGGATATAAGAAGGATGACATAGACAGAATACATAGAACTGTAAGAAATTGTATAATGTCAGCAATGACAAAAATCACCTTGTAAGACAATGAGATACCAGGATCCATCACATATATCCCAGGCTTTACATATTGGTTAAAGAATTTATTATGCAAATACAACATATTAATAACAATGAAGTCTTTGACCCAATCATCACATATAATATTAGTCTGCAAGGAGAGACAGTGTGAGAAAGAAAAGGCAGGTGTGTACGCTATACCATTAGCGTATCCTAACAACACAGAAAAAATATATATCGGAATGACAAAGCGATCCTTGGACATTAGATGCAAAGAACACATGTGAAGTCTCAACCAGGACATGCAGAATACAGCCCTCCCCAGAGAAGTCATTCATTCATTGGCCGCTCCTGCATGGAACAGTATTAGAAGAATTGCTCCTTACGCGAACTTTAAAGAGACTACCATCAGGGAAGCAGCTGAAATCCTCTCCAGCTAACTAGCGTGCAATGAAATGGTCTGTACTGAACTACCAATGGTTTGGCATGCGCTATTGAAAGATGGAAATGCATTGTGGCACACTGTATAATTACGTGACAAAAATTCATGTAATATGCTTGTGATGGTACCCACATTATTTTCAAAAAATCATCTTTGTTCCTTATGTGTTCCAATTCCCTGAATTTTTATGTCTACCATTGCCTTGAAAAAGCCTCCCAGTGGAGTGTGAAAGCTTGGCGAATCTACACTAAAAAAATTAATGGATTTAATACTTATTCACATGTTCCAAGATTTCCAAAACTCAGTCAGAGATTATGTTTATTATGATTCTCCAGTGACCCTTATAACCTTATTGTGGGTTTGTAGATGTAAAAAGAAAAATAGTCTACAAACATTGTGCAATCATCTGTACATCATTTGTAGACTTGTAGTGAAATAATCTGTGAACTAAATTTGCCTTTTTACTCTGTTCAAACAATTCTTGCACAAGAACTCGTGATGAAATGAATGTCTGTGATATTCATCCCAAAACTGCTGACTAGGAGCATCTTCAAACGTTTCAAGAATTTTTGGAATGTTCAAAAAAGGACCCATATTTCATGTGTTAACTTATCATAAAGAGAACATTCCACACAACAAATGCCCAGAATTAAAGAATAAAAAGAATGTTAAATGAATAAACATTACTTTGTTTCTATTCAAAATATGAAGATGGATGTTTGATAAAATCTGAAAATTTGCCCATCTTTTGTAAGAATTAACATTCTTGCCATGATGTATGTCAACTTTTATGCTTCATACAATGATAAAAGAGAGAAAGACAGTTTAGACCAAGTAAACCATGTGAAACAGTCTATCAACAAATAAGACCTATTTTAAACACTTCAGAGATTTTTTTAGTTTGGCTCTTTTAAATGATTTTAATTCCAAAAATAAGAAAAATAGTTCAAAGTACAAAATTAACAATAGGTTTGAAGATGTAAGAGCATTTTAAAGTTATAAAAATTGTATAAATTATATAAATAATAATAAGCAGTATCACTTCTTTGAAGAACTAACCTGACAAGAATTTGAAGTTAACTCCTCATCAAAGTAAAGCATGTATGATTGAAGTCATAGCAAACCTTAGTGACACAATATCGTTTAAATTTGACTTTTATTTTAAGGGGATGACTAGATTCAATTTTTGTTGTCAAATTTTTATGTTGTACTCCAACCCATTGTCAGGACCAATTCAAGAGAGTATGTGTTGTCACTAGGGAGGTAATACCCAGTTTTCCTGGAGTTTTTATTTTGTTTTGTTTCTGTTCTTTCAATTTCTACACCATCTTCCAAATTCCTTTTCAAAAAATGTTTATGTGATAGAATTTTTATGGTCTTAATTAATTAAATATCAAGCGATTTAAATGTATTTAATGATTATCCTTCTCAGAAATTGCAATTTTTTTTATAAAAACTAAAGTTAAATCAAAACCAGTATTATGAAGCTTATCAGGAAAATTACCTACCGTAAAGATTATTTGATTGACTTCAGAGAATTAGCAGAAAATTCCATGTTTGATTTGCTCTGGGCATGAACAAAATTAATAAATTCTTCCCTCCCATAAAGCAAAGAGTAGCCAATGTCCTGCTAGAAGGAGTAGTAGTCTGCCATGTAATATGCAATTGTGGGGAGAGTTATCTATATAGGAAAAACTAGGAGGTAACTTGGGTCCCATGTAGCATAACATAAAGCTGCTACAAAACAGGATGTGACAAGCACATTTGAAACACTGAACATTCAGTCAATGTGGACTCCATAAAAATTATATCACATCGGCAGCAATTTGTAAAAGAAAGTTGGAAGAGGGTGTGGGAAAACTGAAAGAAGAATAGGAGTCAAAATTAAGGAAAACAGAAAGAGAATTAATGGAACATCAAGAGAGTAGGTGACAGCACTTACTCTCTTGAATTAGCCCCAACAATTGGTTGGAGTACAACTTGAAAATCCGACAAAAAAGATTTATCCTAGTGATCCTCGTAAAAGTAAAGTTAAATTTAAACAGTAAATCCTGTATTCACTCACTTTCTGTGCCTTGGGACACAAGCTTATTAGCCTTGCATCTCTGGAATAAGTAACCCTAAATTTTGGATGAGTGACCCATAGGTAGTTTAATGAAGTTCGTACTGGTTGGAAAATTATAAGTGGCCTAACTCAAACCCAGCTTGTGGCTGATATTCTGTGTCCACATTTTACCTTGTATTATACACATAAAAAAATCTAGAAAATCCAATAAATTCAGTTATAGGTCACATGGTGAAATAATGTTAGTCTATATGTGGGAGGCATACTATATATACCAAAGAACCAAAACATCATGACCAACTGCCTAATATGATGTTGGGTCTTCACGTCACCAAAACAGCTCTTACCTGGCAAGGTGTGAATGCTACAAAATTTCTAAAGGTGTCTTGTATCTAGTACTAACATGCTACTAACAAATCCTGTAACTCTTGTAAGTTACGTGGTTGAACAGCTGCAGATCAGATTTGCTGTTCCAACACAAACCACAGATGCCCAATTGGTTTAATGTCTGGGGAATTTGGAGGCCAGGGCAATACCTGTTCAGCAAACCATTCTTCTTCATGTTTAGCAAACCATTCTCGAACAATCTGGTCAGTGTGGCAATGCACAGTATCCTGCTGAAAGAAGGCACTGCTGGAGGGGAATACCATTGCCACGAAAGGATGAACCTGGTCTACAGTGATGTTTAGGTAGGTGGTAGAGATCATAGTTTCCTGCATATGAATGACTGGACACAGGGTTTCCAAGCAGAACATTGTCCAAAGCATTGAAGTTCCTCCAGTGCCTTGTTTTCATTCCACAGTGCATCCTGGTGCCAACGCTTCCCCAAGTAAATGATGCGTCGTTCCAGTGGCGCAGTGGTCTAAGTGATTGCCTCTGATCATTCGCATTTGTCCGAAAGTGGTCCAGGTTCGAATCCCGGTGAGGCATGGATGTTGTGTTTGTCTTACGGCACTGGCTCTCTCCCTTCCCTGGAACCAGTGGCCCTAAATTAGGTACGGACGACTGCTGATAGCCCATTGAGTTGCTCACGGTGGTCATTAAACCTCCAATCAAGAAAAAAAAAAAAGTTAACGACGCACACATAACTGGCCGTCCACATGGTGTAAGGGAAACAAGATTCATCAGACTAAACGACCTTCTTCCAATAATGAAGCAAAAATTTCCACGCATGATTTGTTACGTACTAAACTTTAGGAATAGTAAGATCTTTCAGCTGAAATAACAGCCTTGTTCACACTAGAAGCAAGGGCTTACGTGGTTGACATCGTTTCTTTAGCTGTTGCCAGTAGAGATTTCCAAATTATCGGAATATTGAAGGGTGCGTCCGAATTGCAAGAGTTTTTATTGAAGAGAATTCCAATCCTTTTTCTGTTGCATAATGAAAATTTGTTTGAGAAGGGTGCAATCCTTTTGGTACAATTCCAGTTTGGAGAGGCAATTTCAATAGTCAGTAGAGAAAGTGCAGAAGTCGGTAGGCTTTCGACATCTTTTTTATGTTCCAAAATTCTGCAGTTTATTGTACGAAAGGTACTACCAATATAAAAAATTTTGCCTGAGGAAGTAGACACAGGGATGAGGTATACCCCAGATGGTCTAAAGGATCAGAAGGATCTCTGTCTTTAGATATTGATTGGATGGTAGTGGGAGGAGGATTGATTGCAAGCCTGTAACCAAAACTTTTGAAAATTTTGACAAGTTTGTAAGTACAAAAATGATGGTAGGGGATTGAACCAATAAAAGAAAGGGACGGTTTCTGCAGAGGAGAAAGGTGACAGAAAAATTTATTGGCATCAAACTTTTTGAAAAGTTTTGTGACAATTCCAAGGGGAAACTGATGGTTTATAACAATTTCTTGGATGATTGTATATATTTTTTTGTAATGAGTGGGGTTCATTGCAAATGACATTGTTGTGGTGAAAGAGGAAAGAGCCATGTTAGAGTAAAATGGGATGATGTTTGTAGTAGTGGGTTTTCTGTAGACAGATGTATGAAGTTTCCTATTGATTCTAGTTATTTATACATCCCAGAAATTAATACAGTTATTGTTTTCAGGATTGAAAGTGAATTTTTTTTAATGGTGGGGAATTTTCTAGGGATAGAAGAGGTGAGATTGTGCAAGTCTTTTAGGCCATGAGCCCAGATTATAAAGATATCATCCACAAAATGAATCCAAAGTTTGGGTTGGAAGGCGGAGGGTTTTACAATGTTGTTTTCAATGTTTTGCATTAATATTTCTGCAAGAAGTGCATGACTATTTCTGCAAGAAGAAGGGAAAGAGGTAATCTCATGGGTACTCCTTGGAATTAGCAGTAAAACTGTTTGTTGTAAGTGAAACAATTATTTTCTTGTAAGGTGTGAAGGCAATCATAGAGGTCTTTAATGAGTACTCCAGGTAAGTCCAGGTTTTCCATCAAGTTTTTTATGAGAATTATAAATTCAACGGCTAAGGAAATGATGTCAATGACGTGAGTTCTTGCTTCTAGTGTAAACAAGGCTGACGTTTCAGCTGAAAAACCTTACTATTCCTATAAAGTTTAGTACGTAATAAATCGTGCATGGAAATTTTTGCTTCATTATTGGTTTCTTCATATTACATGAAATGGCCTTTCTACTGACTTCTTCCAATAATTCAAGGTTTAGTTTTGATTCTCACGTGCCTTTTGTAGGTGCTTTCAATGGTGAATCAAGTTAGCATGGGCACTCCGAGCAACAGCTGTCTACACAGCCCCATTTTCAGCAAGATTCGATGTACTGTGTGTTGTGACACATTATTCCCATCACCAGCATTCAAATTACCAGTGAGTTGCACCATAGTATCCCTTTTGTTGGCTCATAACATATGGGATAGCCTTTGCTCACCTCTAGCATCAATAAATCATGGTTGAGTCACACCTTGCTGGCAGTTTGTGCTTTTTCCCTCCTTGGACCACTTTTTGAAAGTACTAACCACTGCTGACTGTGAACAGACCTCCACAAGCCTTGCAGCATACCTGCCAGGTTTTACAGTTTACCAGTAAAATTTACGGAAGTGTGACTTGTTTTACGGGCAAAATGTTAATTTTATGAATTTGGTGATTCTCCGAGAATTGTTTTTTTTTTTTTTCTGACGATTTTGCACCCACTATTAAAATTTTTTTTAATTTTAACTTAATCCATTCAAAGTAAATTGCCAATGTAAGTTACGAATAAGTTTTCAGTTACATGTGCTTATTTGGGAACATTTTGCTGTAGTTTTCCCTCGTTTTAGTTTATTGTTTTGCCTTTTTTCAAACATTAGAACACCAACCAGCTGGGCTTGTTTAACCTTGGGCTCGGTTCTCTCTCGCGCGCTGTTTCCCACCTTCTTTTCAGATAATGCATTGTTTGTCCCCCAAGTCTCAACTTCTCAGCAGGCCAGCATGGGGTGTTTCTTGCATTAGAGCAGGTGTCTTTATTCCTCCTAGTTCGAAATGCTATCTCAGAAAGTAGTTATCATAGAAAAAAATTTGAAACAGATTTTAAATCTGTGGAATTTTTAAGTCCAGATGATACCCAACATGATGAAATTAAGCAAAAACTGCCAGTTTTGTTAAATTAAAAATGCATTGGGGCATGGTTTCGTGACTTCTTCTCTGGCAATAAATTTGACCTAACGAAAGAAAGCTACTATAAGAGGAAGTTAAAAAAAAAAAAAAAAGTAAGTCCAATGTTCATTCGAGCTAGTGCTGCTCCAGTGGACAATGATTTATTTTGCTGGTCCATTAGTGAGTAAGTTTTCTACGCTTTCCAACCATGCTTTGTTCATCGCTTTGATACCATTCATAAAAATGTCTTGGCTTGATTCAACGAAATTAATGTGTTGGGTACATACTAATTCGTCAAATCCCTATTGAAAATGGCCAAAGATAAGGTCAAGACATTATTTTCAGTTGCTCTGCTTTCTATTTCTTTCAGTTGCTCTCTGCTTTCCTATTCAATCTTCCACCCTTTTGCATGATGACTTATGTAAAATCAAAGCATGATTGTGATGAAGTTTGGGTATGCTGTTCAGCATCCATAGTAGACCTATCCTATTGAAAATGGTTGCTATCAGCATTCATGGGGACAGAGCAGTAGTACATGTGCGAGATTTGTTCGCTCGCGTTTTAGAATTTCAACACAATATCTTCCGTGGAAATTGACCGATTTGGATATAATTTTTAATTATAAAACAACACGTTTGTGGTAGCTTTTTAATTTAGAAATTAACAAGCACAAAAAATGTTCTATATAAAGCAAGAACACACAAAATATACAGTATCAATTAATTCATACTAAGAGATTCGTAAAGAAAACAGTAAAGTATCATGAAGAACACTGTTGCTTTTGCAAACCCACACTTTTTTGTAGGTATGAAATTTTGGGCTTTTAGAAAACAACTCTGAATTTTAAAATATCCGGATTTTGATAGCACGTGTTTAATCTAGGGAGGGAGTAGACTTTTTTTTTTTTATCTGTTTGAAAAAAAAAACTGCATTGGCTTTGTAACTTCTATCAAACCGGATTGTGTGATATTTAGAGATTTTAATTTAGTAAAACAGAATATGTGTATTCCCATGTTGTCATGTTAAGCCATATATATATTTTTTTTTGCAGATATAATATTGGAATTAAAATCCTGGTTCAAATGTTTTGTGCTGTGGCTACGCTGCAAAGGGAGCAGGGTATGAGATGGGGAAGATGTCACCGACGAAGTGGCTGTATCATTTCTGGTGACGCCTGATGTAAAAGACTGTTGGTTTTGTTCCGGCAAAACATATTGTGTTAGTTTACTGCAGGAGAGGGGTAGTTCAAACATTGATGGGCCCAGATTGTTTTTGTAAGGGAATAACTAGACTAGAGAAGCTCTATTCAGTAAGATGAGGGGAGGGGGGAGGACAGGAAGGGAAGACAGAACTATAAAATCAGTGCCATTTGGAAGTTTAAAGGATGCCGCTAAAGGGGTCAGATTTGGTAAAAGACAAGGCATCGATCCGCCTGTGAGGAATGATGGGGAGAGAGGGGAGGACCACAGAGGATGACATTTCTAACTAAAACCTAAACCTTTGTTTCTAGATGAAAGAACCTTTCAGTTGCTCTCTGCTTTCCTAGCTGACCAGCTCGAATCGGATAACTCTGCAATCTGTATTTTTTTCTCTTCAAATTGCAACTCTTTAAGCTGCTACTATTTTACTATAGCAATTTTTACTTGCATTTTTACCCCGAGTGGTAATAAATTTTGTATTAGTGATTCGCTATGAGCAGCAAATATAAAAGGGAAAACAAGTACTATCAAACATTCTGGGATGCGTGTTCTGCGGAATTCCCGTGTATTGCGAAATCTTCAAAAATGGAAAATATGCATTTAGTGCTATGTGTCGATGCAATTTCAACATTTCGCATGGTGGAACGAATGATATTATAAATCATATTTCTAGTGACAAGCATAAATATAACGTTGACTGCGTGGAAAAAAATAACGAAATTGATTTCCTTTGTTAAAAGTTATAATGAACTGGATGCAATTCGTACAAAATGTTTGTTCACTTCATTTTTAGCTGAACATAATTTACCAGTTAGTCTCAGTCACTCTTACTTATTTAATTTTTTATTTTTTTTATTTGACTGTCTCATCGTCCATGTCTCCGTAAGATAAAAGCCTAACATGAAAATGGTTCGTTTTTGAAAACATTTTATTATGTTTCATGACGGCGTGGGACACTATCCCATTGAAAGAGTAGAACATCCTTCTCTTAAGATGCAAACTTCTGTAAAAGTAAATTTTTATCACTTTATAGATCATAATGATAGTATAGTAATGAGAAATTATGTATAGAATCTATTTTAATCGATATAAATGTGCCCATAAATTCAAACATCTGTAGTCACTTCAATTACAAGTTTCTACTTGATTTGGGTAACATCGTTTTTAAATCGATATGTTCAGTACATTTAATCAATATGCACGACAGGTAATCTAATCGATATAATGATTAAAATTTTCATCTAATATATCGATTAATTTTTTTTATGGATTTCTGTTTATGAAAGTTGGCAGGTATGCTTGCCATCTCAGAAGTGCTCTGACCCAGTCATCTGGCCATTACAATATGGCCTTTGTGAAACTTTTAAGTCCATTGCCTTTCCCATCTGAACAAAAATAATAACACTCAGAGCTCAGTGTCAGGTATTACTTGTACCATTTCATAACCTTCACATGTACCATCGTTAACCTGCAGTTGCTTTGATTTGCATAAAGACGTGCTGGTCATAATGTTTTGGCTCTTCGGTGTACATCATTTGTGAGTGCAAAACGAGGTACCGGCATCGGAAAACTTTGTTAAGTATAGGTTCTAGAAGTTTTACTGAAAAGGATATTTTCTAATCATACTGTAATATTGCAAATGAGCCACATTGCAATTTATCCATTAATTTGGGTACATTAGAAGCACCTGGTTTGTTTGAATTAATTTTTAAAGTTACTCTCTACGTGTAATTAAAGTGCATATATTGTGTGAACACACTTTCACGTGAACCTGATTTTTTGGTAAAATAAGTGTTTTTCAGGTAATTTTTTGTGTAATTTCAGAGATTGTGGAAATCAGGGAATATTGCTGCCAATGTAAATGAGGTCATAGGTTGTAAATTCTTTATTTTTTTTGAAGAAAGCTATTTCATGAGCTTTGTATTGAAAAACAACAACTGGTGTTTAATTTTTTTTCATATTTCTGGGTGTAAACGGAATTAAAATGAAATAATTGTTAATTTGGTAATAACATTGCTAATTATTTCTTCTGTTTTGGTTTACAGCTATTGTTTGGTCCCAGCAAGGTGTAGAAGAAGAGCTTTGTCAGGCATCTTTGGCATCGTACATTGAAGAGAATTCCGCTGAATTGCCGATGTCCATAGGTAGCTCATATAGTATATATATATATATTTACATATTAACATAAATACAGTGAAATCCGCTTAATATGATTTTCAAGGTACCGACTCAAACGAGTGCCTTAAACAGAAAAACGTCTTAGCTGGAAATTGAACCTACGCTACGTACCTTTGTATATGTCAGCTGCATATTCAGGAAACTGTTGGAGAACACCAAAAATAATGATACTGAAAAAAAAAAAAAAAAGAAACAGAAAAAATACAATTTACTGTAGTCACAAACTGTATTACTGCACAATATTAATTAAAAAAATACATAAAAACATCACATAGATTATAAAAATTATTTTGTTCGTGTACAGTATTTATAAACTGTAATTCACTTTTTTGTAGTTTCTTAAAATTATTCTCAATCCTATTTTGTTTCATTTTTTTAAAAGCGGAATTCAGAATTATCATTTCTAGCTGATTAATTTTACTGAGCCGCCCCGGTGGCGCAGTGGTCTAAGGCGCTGGCCTCTGATTGTTCGTCCGTAAGGGGTTCGAATCCCGGTGAGGCATGGATGTTGTGTTTGTCTTACAGCACTGGCTCTCTCCCTTCCCTGGAACCAGTGACCCGAAATTAGGGACGGGCGACTGCTTATAGCCCATTGAGTTGCTCACGGTGGTCGTTAAACCTCCAATCAAAAAAAAAAAAAAAAAAAATGACTGATGGTGTCAGAAACTCCAATCATGCTGGACACAAAACACCTTACTTCAGTGAGCAAATTTAATACTACGGCTGGCATTGGTGGTGGCACAGGCTCTTCTTCTTCCTCTCTCCTCATTTTTAGTAGTATTTGCAGCATTGTCTTCTACAATTTCTTGTACTGTTCGAATCTCACAAGTTGCAATATCATCACCAAGTAAATTCATGAAAACGGGATCATCTTTGACTTCGTGATCAGGTTGCAGTGCCAGTTCATTTTGTGGCCATTTGACGCCTGTATTAATGAAACAGTTCTTAATTACCTCGATGCGGTCTGCATCCCATCTGGCAGCGATGTAATGAATTGCATCGAGAACGTTTTGTTAGATGGAGGATCAGTTTGTTCCATGTCACATAAGTACATGTGGACCAGTCTCTTGCTATTATGATATTTCACTATTTTTACTATCCCCTGGTCCATAGGCTGCAGCGTACTTGTAGCGTTTGGAGGTAGAAAAATGATTTTTACATTAGTCAATTCGAAATTTTTTCGCGCAGGGCAGTTATCAGTGAGAAGAAGAATTTTTCGATTCTTGCGATGAAATATCACATTGAGATGTTTGGCCCATAAAACAAATTGTTCATGAGTCATCCATGCTTGACATTGTGCAGTGTAATCACGTGGAAATCTGTGAACATTTTTCAATCATCGCAGTGACTTTGTCTTTCCTACGACCAGTAATTTTCTCCAATATGTCTGCATTGATTGGCACATGCTAGTACAGAAAGTTGCTCCTTACTTCCTTTTCTACCATAGCATTTGTCATTTTTCTAAACGAGCAACTTATCTGGCATGAGTTTAAAATAAAGACAAAACTCATTGGCATTGAAAACATCACACAGAAAGAAATCTTTCAGTAATTGCAATAAAACAGTTTCTTTCCACGTTTCAGCATCTTGTTCATTTACAGACTCCACTTCTCCACTGATCTGGCAATAAACAATGCCATATCTAGCTTTAAATCAGTCAATCCATCCATTCGATCCAACGTTGAACTAGGAATGTCCAGATCCTCCGCAATTTGTTTTTGATTTTTTAATTTAGAGTTTTCATCGTAAGTTTTCAAAATCTTTAATTTATCATTAATTGATAACTCTTTCCTTTTTATCCCACTCATCATACAATCTAAATTTATACAGTATTCACTATAGCCCACAACAAGCCTGTTATGTTAGCGGCGAGGAATTGGGGAGTTATCTGTCAAATCAAAGTAAACATCCAGTGCCTCATGTAACATGCAACTGACCCATTTTTTGCATAGTATTACTATTCACCTGAATTCAAATGTACACGATGCTGCAAAACTAAGCGCTTATTCAGTGAGATTCGAAGTATATTAAGTAGGGTGTATTTGTACTTATTTGCCTCTCAATTCTAGGGACTGCAATGTGTATTAAGCAGGAAATCGTATTAACTGTGAGCGCATTAAGCAGATTTCACTGTATATATAATGAAATGTTTATTTGCTGTTGGTGTTGTTTTTGTGTCATTTAAATATACTTAAGCAGAAAATTTGTTAAAATTTCTGCAAGATGAACTTTTCTAAGCCAGATTTTAAAGTAGCTGAACTTTTAGAATAACCTCAAACTTCTGCTCATGCTCTTACTTCCATGATTTTCAGTGGGGTACAATTGCACCAGTACCAGTTATTTGGCTTATTGTGTTTCCTTTCCAAATATTGTTTTACAGAACAGATTGTATTGTAAGGGAGAACATTGAAGATAGTTTTACTTACTGTTGTGTAAATGGAGAAGTTTGATATGACAACAGTAAGTAAAAATATCTGGTGGTTTGTATTTCTTTTTGGAGCTAACCTCTGAATCTCAGAGAACAGCTTAATGATATGTAGTGATATGAAATCACTGAACTATGGAAAAGTTTCCAAGTGATTTTTGAGTGCTGGAGAAGTATGAAAGTATCAATGCCCACAGACATTGCACCTGGCAACTTAGAAGTTATGTTGCTTTAAAACTGTAGCAGAGTTGCCAGTGCAAAGCTAAGATTTTGGGCGATTTACCAGAAGGACTGTTTTTCTTGGACAGTTCCAGTTTACATCAAAACTCGTTATGCAATCCACTGTCTGATCATAGCATCATTTCTTTAAAACAAAATCCATATACCTATGATTTGCAATTTTTTTTATTATCCATTTTTATAGCTATATGAGTGTTAGATACAATCAGAAGAGAAAGTAGTTGACACAATGTGCAGTGTTAAATTGAAACTGGAACATAGCAAAATAGTGGTCTGATTCGACCAAAGTTGGTGATAATATAATGTAGAAAGTTATTATGGAAATACATTTTTAAATGTTACAATAAGTGTTATTTGATATGTAAAAAATTTTCATTGATATCTCCATTAAAATCTATTGCAATGAACTGAAAATTCAATATTTGCATTGCCACCAATTTTGGTTAAAATGTGATCACTCTTCCACTGGGTTGCAGCTTCTATTTCTTTTAGTGTTCTGGCTGTTTTATTCTTCCTACATATTTTATGTCACTGTTCAGTATTTTAATTGAGTGCAATTGTCTTTTAATCCCATCTATTGCTATTTGTGTTTATTGCTTAATATGTCTTACCATTCTTCTGGTAATTGACTTGTCAGAAAGGCTGGAAATACCATTGTTGGAGCAGCACTTTGGGGAAGGCCCATACCTCTATCAGTAGGGCAGTGTGCCATGTCACACTGTTCACATTGTTACAGATTAGTTTGAGGGCATAGGCTTAAAAAATTTGGACTGGTCAGCCCAGAGTCCTGGACTTTATGAGAATCCCTGAAATGAATTGGAATGCTGAGTTTGTGGAAGATCACCCAACATATACAAAGCTGAACTGGTCACTGCCTTAAAGGCTGAATAAAGGAACATATTTCTCCTTTTTTCATAAATTGATGGAAAGTATAATAATCCATATATATTGGGTTGATGGGAAGTATATATAATTGTTGTTTATATGCTGGCTAACACTTGGATAGCCAGCATATAAACGTTGGTTTACTCAAAGGAGTAAACCGACATTTATATGCAGTAACCAGTCAAATTGAACTGGTCACTGCCTTAAAGGCTGAATGGAAGAACATATCAGGAGACATTTACAAAAAGCTGGTGAAGAGGGTTATTATGAAGTCTAGAGGACGTCTTAAGCGCCAAAAATTTCAGCACACAATATTAAATTTTCTGTAAATAAAGATTTTTGTGGACATTGAGATGTACAGATGTAATTTAGTAGTGCTGTGTACAGTTAGAACTGTGCAGATCTTTTTTTAAAAGTCTGTATTGAATTAGTGAGAACAGATCAGCATTTTCAGTATAATGTATACTAAGCTGTTCATATCACTAAGCTGTTCTCTGAGATTCAGTGGTTAGCTGCTGAAAGGAAGCTCATCTACTATGTTGAAGTTTAAAACTGTTGGAACTAGATTTTGCCTAGAGTTGATATATCATATGCCTCCATTTACAGTGATCTCAGCACACAGCTCAAGCTTCACTGACATCCACCATACATCTCATGCAAGACCTTTGTACTTGATATTCATCATGCTTTTCACTTCCAGGTATTCCTGAATCTGGTCCTTCCATGATTACCTTGGCCTTTCTCTATCTTTATTCCCTGCCACTTGAGCTGAATAAAGTCTCTTAGTAAGCATCTCATCATTAATTCTTTCAACATGGCCAAACCTCCTAAGAATGTTTATCTCCACCTTACTAGCAACATTTTGCCTCACATCTGCTACACATCCTTGTTCCTTGCATGATCACTGTGCATGTCTTGCCACAAACCCCTTGTAAGTAACACATTTCTCCACCACAAAAATGACTCCTGTGTCTCTTCTGCAGTATCCAAGTTTTTAGTACATTGATGCTTAAAAATAACAAGTTCGTAAAATCATGCAATGCATTGATTATGATTCACTTTCCAACATACCAAAAATCATTGCTCAAGTTATGAGGATAATGGCTGTGGAATAAATTTCGCTCATGTGCCCTGACCTTTGAACCCATTTTGATGATATTAAACAGAATTGGTTCAGTATACCTCTGGAACAACATACTAAAGTTTTCTTGCAATAGAAGCATTTTTAGTCAAGTTATGAGGATAATGGCTGTGGAATAAATCTCGCTCCTGTGCCCTGACCTTTGACTCCAGTCTGATGATATTCAACAGAACCAGTTCAGTATACCTCCAAAACAACATGATAAAGTTTTGTCGCAATTGAAGCATTTTTATGTAAGCTATGATGCATAAGGGCGATGGAATGAATCGAGCTCCTATGTCCTGACCTTTGACCAAATTTCGTCCATTTTCAATAGGGTTTGTCCTTAAGTTGTCCCCTACCACATACTAAAATTTCTTCGAAATCGAACCATTTTTACGCGAGTTATCATGAGGACAGACAGACAGATGGACAAAGCTGGAACATATACACTTCTTCAACCTACGGTTGGAAAGTGTAAAAAAGTATAAAATGTACAATATATTCTGATAAAAGATTGTAGAAATTTTCATTTAATTTTCAAATCAGAGGGCAATCATAAGATTGGACAGTAATCAGTAAATGGGGCTTTAATTTTCTTTCCATACTGGTACAGTTCTCAAATTTTTCTGAGGCAGTTACTACTTAGATGATAATTGATATTTGTTATGTGTCAAAATAGTAATAGTAATCATATTCCCACTTTATTAAGTTTTCAATACTATGAAAAATTTTCATTTAATTGTAATTTCTACTAATGAGTGGAACTTTTTAATTCCGTTTTCATTGCAGGTGAGGACATGTCCACAGATATGAAAGTACAGCTCATGCTGTATCTTGTAAGCATGAAATTTTGTATTCTTAATTGATATCTCATACATTTACTAAGTTTTTCTTGATCAGGCACATAAACAGTCAATTATTTGTCATAAATTTCAGAACTCTGTAGTGTGCGGTATAATGTCTTTTTGAGAATAATGTTTGAAGACAGAGACAAAGTGAAATGTGTGATTACAAAAAACCATGTTTATTGTGCAGTAGCAGCCTTCCACTTTAAGAGCATTTGTAATTTTGCTTTCGTAGTGTTAAGATGCTTCCAGGAGTGATTCCGTTCTGGAAGGGGTATGTAGTTGCCCTTTCCAAAGAAGGTTATTCTTATACAGCAATACAAAAAAGGTGCAAAGAAAATGGTTGTGTGATTTCTAAAAGTGGCACATGTCAAGTAATTAAGCATGCAAAAGAGAACTTTGCAGTTTACTCAAGTGGTGCACAAACACCATGAAAAAACCACCCTAAACCAAAGAGGACCACTGAGGTAGTGCACAAAGTCAGGTCTTTTGTGAGGAAAGAGAATCCAGCAATGTAAAGAAGCATTGCACATCATGTAGGTGTCTCGCAGGCAGCTATAAATCACATTATTAAATCTGAGCTACACTTAGAAAAGCAGTTGTAGGGGTGAGCGTATCCCCTGTGTGCTATAACTTGCCTCCACTCAGGAGGGTGTCAGCTTGTTTCATTAGCACCTACCCACACACATCAGCAAATTTAATAAGGTGCGTTTGTACTTAACTTCATACGTAGTAAGAAAGTCCAGGCGCTCTCTTCCTCAGCTTTACTATGATTATCTGCCAATCGAGGAAGGGAGGGAAGGTTTTAAATAAGGCATTTGGATACTAGATGCAGTAATCACTCCGTGCTGTAACTCAACAAATTTATTAGACAAAATTCAAAGTTTAAAGTCTGATTCCTCGTGACATGAAGCACTCGGCCTCGTCCTCCACTCAACATTTCATATGGGAGCTCCTGCCCCCATGTCCTAATGCTCGAGAAACCCACTTCACCTCTGACACTCCACTATTTTCTTGCCCACGTAACCTCTCTTCTCCTCCTCCTGGGAGAATACCCAGCATCTCTCTCGGTTCGCTGCCCTTAGGTGCAGCGAACTGACTTGCAATTCTTCGTTCCTCCTAACTTACGCTCTCCGGCTACAATGGCTCCCAACTGGGATGAACACCCCTGGCTGGCTCCCCGACATATGCACCTGCCGGCCTTATCTCCCGTTGGGATCGCCATGCGGCATTTCCATTTCCACTACCGCTTGAAATCAGACTCTACAGATACATCAATACAATACAAACATTAGCTACATACTTTGACTACAAAGTAAGAATACAATCTATGAGACTGACTGGCGCCTATTGCCATTGAGCTTTGTCCAGTTCTAAGATAAAATCATCCAAATGTAGGGATTTATTTAGCCACTAATGGCTCTCTGAAATCCTGTGTTTTCGTTGTGATTGTTCGCCTCGTACTTTGTTGGCGCCATTAGACCAACGCTAGACATTTGCAGTCTTTAACAATGGCTTTGAAAAAGAAAGTTATTTCCTCTGTGGGATAGAGAAGTCCTTCCCTGAGGTGAAATTTAGTCTTTCATAGGTGAACACGTGGCATATCTTTTTCATAATTAACATAATAGCATACATTACCGAACATAATTTTAATAGTTAATTTTCACCCTTACAGCAGTTTAAACCTAACATCCACAAGCTCCTTCCATGCCACATTTCAGAGTGGATGACAAATTGCAGGAAACTGTATGAAATACACCTAGCAAAGGACAGGTGTGAATTTGTGGTTGCTTTGGATGAAGCATGGATATATACCTTGGTGACACAAACAAAATGCGGGCAATACACTATCAAGAAAAGGGTGCCAAGGCATACCCGCAGTTGGTATGTGGATTTATAGTTGTGGCAGGTTATTGCTATAATGGCAAGTTAAAGCTGCGAAAGGTTGCGCAGAATGCAAAAATTGATGCAGCTTATTAGACATACATTTTTGACCCAATTTATTGCGAAGAAATTCCGTCCTTATAAGATGCTATGGCTTCAAATGTACAGATCCACCAAGATAAGGCTTCCAGCCATGCAGCTAAGTCCACAGTAGCATGCATGTGGAGGATGAAAGCTGAGACCAGGATTCACGCTGTACCATTCTCAATTCCTGTCAAATCCCCGGTTGCCTCTCCCATAGATTTCTACAGCTTCAGGCTACTTAAACGAGCCCTCAAAAGTAGACTACCCCAAAAAAATTGACAGCCTTTGGAAAATTTGCAAAGAGGACTGGGAGAGAATTGATCTTGCCTGTCTGAAAAGGAGCCTGCTACAGTGGAAGTTGCACTGCAGAAGTAGTGCAGGAACATGGTAAGCACATAGAACACAACAGAATTTGGCACCATGGTATTTCATAACTGTATGATCCTGCAAACTTTGTCACTATAAACATGAAACAACCTCTGTATTTTTTTTTCTTGTAGCACATCTTTTGAACAAAATAAATAAATAAAAGTGTGCTTACATTGTTAACTTTCTGTCTGTTCCTCTGAATAGTTATCTCAAATCTGTTAGTGCCTCATTTCAGCACTTTTTGTTTTATATATTTATAACTTTTTTTTTGCATCAGATATCACAAATCATGAGAAGGTTCATTCATGCATTTTCACATTACTGTGATGTAGTTTGTGTTTGTTGCAATATTACAGTTTTATATTACAAATTCTCTTTGTATTGAATAACTGCATCACTTGAGTATAACCTTCTGTTTATTTCACTAGCTGATTTAAAGTATGTATTTCTGTAAGGTTGCATATTGGTACGTATTAATACATTTTTTATTGCTGCTAAAAGTCTGATTCAAACTATCATTTTGTGTCTGTTAGCTGTTAAATTACGACCAAACATTTTTATGTGTATTCCAGATTTTTTATGATGTGAAAATTTTCCACTAGATTGCATACAGTAGATGTTTAGGAACATTAAGAAAAAAATGTTCCTCACAAATGCATGGGAAAATCACAAGATCGTTCACAGCAATCAAATTAAGACACTGAGTGCTCTAATTTACTATACACCAGTGTTCAATCTTTTTCTCCTGATGTACTGCTTCTCATGTTCTAATTATCTGAAGTACCACAGATACCTAAAATTCAAAAGGCTATCAGGGGTGTAGGGGTGGAAGCTCATTATTTTAATTAATGGTTCCTCGGCCAAACACCCACTAGCTTCCAGCGCTGATCAAAATTTCCCCACAGCAGGAAGGAAAACCATTTATAAGGTTCGTTGTCTAGAGACTGTCTATCAACGGTAGTTGAAGACAGCCCGGCGTTCTTTCTCTCCCAGCTTTACTATAAATCTGCTATTCAGGAGAGGGGAAGTAAAAATAATGGCAAAACAATTCCAAGCATGAATTCACTCTCAGGCTTGTTGCAAACTTAACAAAACATTTAATCAACAGTAAATTGTTCCGTCAGCTATTGTTCCTTGACCTCGAGTTCCTGTAACTGCAGTTCCACGTGAAAATGATCCGGGTATCTAATTATTCCAGAATACCCTTTCCTGCCAATACTCTTTGCCCGTTCTTTTTCTACCACCGACGTGAAATGTTTCAATCGTCGTAACCTTCCGTTCGTCTCTTTTCCTTTGTTCCGGAAGCTGTGCTTTGTGTTTCGTCCCGAACACGTGTTCTCTCCAAAACGCTTTCTCCGAACGTCGTTCCAGACACACGTGTCCGATTCCAACTACGCTGGCTTTCCCCGTGCTCTAACTGGCACGTTCTATCACGAACTTTTCTTTACCCAGTGCTAACTATACAACCGTCCACAGCACACGCTGTCGTCAACTGTTCTCCACCCTCGCTCCCCGTGGACTGTCTCTCACGCTCGCTTCCCGTCGACTGTCTCGTTTTTCCTTCCACTCCTACCCTGAAGTTTTCCCCCTAACTTCACTAGCCTTCTGATTGGCTCCTACCTCACTCGCCTGAGGCTCCCTCTCTCTCCCTAGTCGAAGCCCTCCAAGAGCAGGTGCCCCCTCGCTCTTCTCGGTGCCCCCATACCACCTTTCTCTCCTGACACGTGTCTTCTTCCGGTGACCTTCATCTAATCCCTTCGTTGACCTCCACCTAATCCCTTCGTTGACCTCCACCTCACGGTGCCCTGTAGCTTACATTCCCTCTGGCCAGGAACAATAGCTGTGCCTTCTGTGAATACAATAGACCTGTCAAACAGGCGCATCGAAATGTCACCTAGTCTGGTGCATTACCACGTGTTACACTCGTTTCACGTGCATTACCACGTGCTACACTCGTTTCCAAATAATACACATGGAAATATTTATTCTGAAATGTTAATATCCGGATTGATCGATGGGATTTAAAGTCCATCACACAATTTATATAGGGGCGTAATTTCTCGCCCCTGCCTGCTGGACGAAACATGCGGGATCTTCCTCTCGCATGATGAGTCAGTGTCCGTTCAGTTCTTTTCTTTCGCTTTTTTTTTCTTTCCACACAAGATTTCACTGCATTAATACACTTCTTTATACACACATATATACACTGTCAGTACCACTAAGTAGCCTCACTGGGTCTCTACCTTTCTGTGGTAATGCTGTCTTTAGCAGCTCCTGCTATTTTCCTTAAAATTCAACCTGGATAAGGCGTCGGCATAAGGAATAAGTTTGCCGGCGACGTGAGAAATCGTGAGGTTGAATTGGGCAATGGCTAGACTCCACCTCTGTAATTTTGAGCTTTGTGAAGCCGCACTAGTTAAAAATATCAAGGGGTTATGGTCCGACAAGATCTCTACTTGGTGGCCAAAAACCCACCCTTCAAATTTCTGTAGAGCCCAAACAATAGCATATGCCTCCTTGTGGCTAGCTGCCCACCTTGCTTGTGTGTCATTTAATTTCTTGCTCGCGTAAGCCACGGGCCTGATCCTCCCCCTATCATCCCGCTGACCTAGACAACACGCGACTGCAAAAGAACTCGCGTCCGTATGTAGCACGAACGGCTTGTCAAATTTGGGTGTGGACAGTACTGGTGCTGTACATAATTTCTACTTCAGCGACTCGCAAGCTTCCCCGAGCGCTGGCGTCCACTCAACCTTTTCTGCTGCCTTTTTCGCTGTCAAATCCGACAGTGGCTTCGCTATTTCGGCGAATCTGGGTACGCCCTCCTTATAGTGGTTGCATAACCCTAGTAACTTATGTACCTCCCTCTTGGTTTTGGTGGGATCCAGGTCTCTGATCGCCTGTAATTTCCCCGGGTCCGGCTGGTGACTTCCCGAGCCGACCACCTGTCCCAAACAATCCATTTCCTCTTTGGCTAAGCAACATATTTCCAAATTTCTTGCGAACCTCGCATCCTCTAAACTTTTCCTGACCATCTGCCTGGGTTCCTCCCACTCTTCTGAAAATACGGCCGCTGGACCCCTCGTATGCTGGTCCGTCGAAACTACTTTCCACCGATGCCCCTTACTGGATGGTGGATCTATCGGCCCAATAAGATTGACATTTTCTGTCTGAAAAGATAGCGCGGGCCTCCTAACCGTAGTTATCAGTACCCGGTCACCTCTTGTGATGGGGCGTCGTAACTGACACGCCTCACATGCATCACAGTATGTACGTACGTCTCTCTTAATGGACGGCCAATAAAAGGAGTATCTTATTCTTTCTAATGTCTTCTTATGTCCCAAGTGTGCTCCGAACACAGAATCATGGGCTAGCTTTAATATCTGTCCCCTCCTACTCTCGGGAACTACTAACTGATTGGTGTTTTGCCCTAACACTTTTTCTTTATGATATAGTAATCCTTCCACATAGACATACCCTCCTTTTCCTTCCTTCGCCCACTCGCGTGTCTCTGCTAGGGTTACGTCCTCCTCCTGTTGTACTTTGAATTTGCTGTGGTCTGACGCCTCGCCCTCCCGGCTGCTCTCTTCATCCTCGCGGCATGGATTATCTCCAAACATCGTCTCCTGTTCGCTGGTCTCCTCATCAAGCGCGCCTGGCCTTGATTGGCTGCTTGACCCTTCCACTCTTAAAGCTCCGCCTACTTCTCCCATTGCTTCTGTCTCCGGCG
Source organism: Macrothele yani (assembly GCA_039090855.1). Classification (NCBI taxonomy): domain Eukaryota; kingdom Metazoa; phylum Arthropoda; class Arachnida; order Araneae; family Macrothelidae; genus Macrothele; species Macrothele yani. The sequence goes on along the minus strand of CM077029.1, from coordinate 16,835,429 downwards.
TCTCTCCACTAGCTTTCCCTTTAATCTGGCTAGCCCCTACACTGGCGCTAACTCCTTGAGTCCCTACCTCCTGGGGTCTCGTCGGTTTCTCCTTCTGGACTGTATCATCCTCGCATAACGCCTTCCCATTATCGGTGGCCCACTCTGGACTAGAATATCTCAACGTGGTCATTTTGGCATAATCATCTGGGGTAACTATGACCTTGTTGGTGAGATTCGTCACAATAGCGCAAATCATCTCACTCGTCCCTAAAGATACGTCCCCGGCCTTCTCCAATCCCTTCTCCACAATCCTAACCTGTAACCTCTTAATTGGGAAAACCGCGGTACGTCCATCAAACCCTGACAAAGTCACTTTCCCCACTTCATCCATCTGTTCTTCCCCTAATAGGTGTTGTCTCGCACAATTGAACTCCGCTCCGCTGTCTACCAAAATTTTTGCCTGCTGCCCTTGCTCTGTGGCTACCATTAATTTTTCCCCTATGGGTATTTCCACTACTTCCATGCTTCTGCCCGTGGGACCCAATACTCTCCCCATTTTCGCACTAACCTTTCTCACATCCTGGACAAGGTCTTGCTTGGGTTCCCCTTGTTTTTCTACAATGCTTTCCTTCTCTTTCGGCGCTACCCGGCTTACTTTCTTAGCTGCCTCACTTCTCCAATTATACAGACTGCATTTACTGTCCTGTCCCTGGGGTATCTTCTGCTTACAGTAAAATTTTCAGTGACCCATCTGTCCACATCGAAAGCATCTCATTCCTGCGTCAAAATAGGAATTTCCCGGTTTCCCTGGTGGTCTACTGTTTCCCACTCTACTTTGGAATTCCTGACCTGTCGTCGGAAATTTCTCTTTTTGGAATGGAATTCCACTAAATTTTTCTTCTCAGTTCCCATTCCTTCTGAGCTATAATGCTGCCCCTTACTGTTAGAGCCTACCTGAAAATTTCCCTTCGCTTTTTCTTCACCCCACTCTAACGCTTCCACGTGGCACTCGTACTGATCACACAGTTCCCCTAAATCCTTCGCTAAAACTAGCTTTCCCAGGGATCCTCTCTGTAGTAGATACGTTTTTAAACTGGGTGATAACAATCCTTTGAATTTATCACAAACTAAAAGATTCATTAGTTCATCAAAAGTAGTTATCCCACTGTTCGCTACATAATATTTAAGAGTTCTTCCCATGCGTCCCGCCAATTGCTGGTAACTCTCTCCCTTATTCCTACGGAGTGCCTCGAATTGTCGTAGATAAATGTCCGGGGTTAAATGACATTCCCCCAAAATGGCCTCTTTGATGGTTTCGTAGCAATCATATTGCTCGACCGTAAGCCTCCGGAATAAATGATTGACACAATCTGAGTTAAACAGTGCTATGACTAATCTTCCTTGCATGTTATCTGGGACTGTATGTAAAATAAAAGCTCTTTCTAAGGAATCAAAAAGTCTAAAACCTCTTCTGGTTTACTAGGACTTTTGGGTAAGGTCTTTTCTAGGATCCTCATGTAATCGGCTAACTTCATTTGATTTCTTCCCTGTGCCAACGCCTCTTCCTTTTCCTGAGTTAGCTGTAGTTTCTTAAGCTGGAACTCCCTTTCTTCTCTTTTATCTAAGAGCTGACTCTCCCTTTCTTCCCTTTTATCTAAGAGCTGACTCTCCCTTCCTTCCCTTTTATCTAAGAGCTGAATCTCCAATTTCATTTTTTCTAGTTCCCTTTGTTCTCGCTCTGCTGCTAATTTTCTTTCCTCCATTTCTAACATTTTAAGTTTAAAATGCCATTCCCTATCAACCGTATTATCTTGCGTTTTTCTTACGTTAATAGACACTTCATTACTAGAATTTAATTCATTTTCCCTATCACGATTTTCTTCTTCCTTCCCTTCGGACCACGTGTCCTCTGCTTCCTCACTCTTTTTCCCATCCAAAAGCTCATCCATTGTTATGCACTAAATATATATACAATGCACATGCAACAATATATAATGACACTTTACAATTTCCCGACGATAGCCTTTGCTCTCAACCTTGAAGTACTAACTGACAGTTTTTTTTTTTTTTGTAATGTAATAAATTCCTAGTAATATTACTTATTTCCTTTCTTTACATACAACAAAACACTTTACAATTCCTACCCACTTTAAGCATTATTACTGAAATACTGACACTGAGTTTTCTAAAATTACTGTAACCTATTCTTTTACAAAACTGACAAAATAATTTTTTTTTTTCTCTCGGCCTTTTGGCCCCTAACTGCCTACAAAAAATGTTCTATCCTAACCTTTTACTCGGTATCGACCCAGGAATATAAATTTCGGCAACAAAGTGGTACTTACCGGATCATCTCAGGACCCCTTCAGCTTCTCTGTAGCGGCTTCAACCGCGACCCGCGAAGGAGCGTCCTAAACAGGAATGTCGCCCGGTCACGCTGGCCACGCGAGACGTAATTGTCCGTCCCTGGTTACGGGATTTTCCTGGTACTTCCAATCCTTGCTCTGGTTACGAGCGTTATTTGTCGACTTCTTTGGTCCACCGGTTCCGTTGCACAATAGTCCTTTATGGTAACACAGTCCTTTGTTTCATTCGCCATTTTCCGGCCACGTGCTACAGTCACACTTTGAAGTTCACTTTGTTTCACCACTTTCCTGCCACGTGTTGCTGTTGCACTCAGAAGTTCACGTCGTTTCACCACTTTCCTGTCACGTGCTTCTGTTACACTTATGCATCCTCTTTGTCCGAGTCCTCGAACACAGTCTCTATTTCGCTGAATAAAATTGCCCTAATTACTTCCACTGAACTTGCCTAACATATCAATCCTGTCGACTGCGCCATTTCCTATATATCTGCTGTAGGGGTGGAAGCTCATTATTTTAATTAATGGCTCCTCGGCCAAACACCCACTAGCTTCCAGCGCTGATCAAAATTTCCCCACAGCAGGAAGGAAAACCATTTATAAGGTTCGTTGTCTAGAGACTGTCTATCAACGGTAGTTGAAGACAGCCCGGCGTTCTTTCTCTCCCAGCTTTACTATAAATCTGCTATTCAGGAGAGGGAAAGTAAAAATAATGGCAAAACAATTCCAAGCATGAATTCACTCTCAGGCTTGTTGCAAACTTAACAAAACATTTAATCAACAGTAAATTGTTCCGTCAGCTATTGTTCCTTGACCTCGAGTTCCTGTAACTGCAGTTCCACGTGAAAATGATCCGGGTATCTAATTATTCCAGAATACCCTTTCCTGCCAATACTCTTTGCCCGTTCTTTTTCTACCACCGACGTGAAATGTTTCAATCGTCGTAACCTTCCGTTCGTCTCTTTTCCTTTGTTCCGGAAGCTGTGCTTTGTGTTTCGTCCCGAACACGTGTTCTCTCCAAAACGCTTTCTCCGAACGTCGTTCCAGACACACGTGTCCGATTCCAACTACGCTGGCTTTCCCCGTGCTCTAACTGGCACGTTCTATCACGAACTTTTCTTTACCCAGTGCTAACTATACAACCGTCCACAGCACACGCTGTCGTCAACTGTTCTCCACCCTCGCTCCCCGTGGACTGTCTCTCACGCTCGCTTCCCGTCGACTGTCTCGTTTTTCCTTCCACTCCTACCCTGAAGTTTTCCCCCCTAACTTCACTAGCCTTCTGATTGGCTCCTACCTCACTCGCCTGAGGCTCCCTCTCTCTCCCTAGTCGAAGCCCTCCAAGAGCAGGTGCCCCCCTCGCTCTTCTCGGTGCCCCCCATACCACCTTTCTCTCCTGACACGTGTCTTCTTCCGGTGACCTTCATCTAATCCCTTCGTTGACCTCCACCTAATCCCTTCGTTGACCTCCACCTCACGGTGCCCTGTAGCTTACATTCCCTCTGGCCAGGAACAATAGCTGTGCCTTCTGTGAATACAATAGACCTGTCAAACAGGCGCATCGAAATGTCACCTAGTCTGGTGCATTACCACGTGTTACACTCGTTTCACGTGCATTACCACGTGCTACACTCATTTCACGTGCATTACCACGTGCTACACTCGTTTCCAAATAATACACATGGAAATATTTATTCTGAAATGTTAATATCCGGATTGATCGATGGGATTTAAAGTCCATCACACAATTTATATAGGGGCGTAATTTCTCGCCCCTACAAGGGGAAAATAATTTTTAAAAACTGAATCATATTGTGAAAGATAATATATTCATGTTTAATGACTAAGTAAATTATACATATTATATTCATGTTTTTTAAATGTGAATAGATGGAAGTGACAAAAATATTATTAACGAGATACTTGATCTTGCGTTATTGAAACCAGTTTCTTGATATCAGGCTGAATTTTGCCCAGTTTAGCCTCAAGTCAGTGTCCAAATGCAGTCTGTTCCTGTATTTGCTTTTGACAAAAACAAGCACAGAAAATCCTTGCTCATGCAAATATGTTGTTGAAAAGGGCACCAAGAACTTGATGGCCATCTCAGTGAGTTGGTGTAGCCACATCATGCTTTAATCCAAAAATCAAAAAGAGGACATTTTGAAAATATGTTTTTCAGTCCAGTATCACATGAAAGTTAAATGAACTGTTCTTTTTCTCCAGTTGCCAAAACTGCTGGCAAAGCATCTCGATCAGAAAATGGATCCTTGATCGCCCCTACAAGGGGAAAATAATTTTTAAAAACTGAATCATATTGTGAAAGATAATATATTCATGTTTAATGACTAAGTAAATTATACATATTATATTCATGTTTTTTTTAAATGTGAATAGATGGAAGTGACAAAAATATTATTAACGAGATACTTGATCTTGCGTTATTGAAACCAGTTTCTTGATATCAGGCTGAATTTTGCCCAGTTTAGCCTCAAGTCAGTGTCCAAATGCAGTCTGTTCCTGTATTTGCTTTTGACAAAAACAAGCACAGAAAATCCTTGCTCATGCAAATATGTTGTTGAAAAGGGCACCAAGAACTTGATGGCCATCTCAGTGAGTTGGTGTAGCCACATCATGCTTTAATCCAAAAATCAAAAAGAGGACATTTTGAAAATATGTTTTTCAGTCCAGTATCACATGAAAGTTAAATGAACTGTTCTTTTTCTCCAGTTGCCAAAACTGCTGGCAAAGCATCTCGATCAGAAAATGGATCCTTGATCCAGTCGTGAGAGTTAATATTTTCTGCGAAGTAAGAAGTGTAGTGAAGTTTTGAACAAAGTTTTGGCAGTTGGTTTCTTATATTCCCCAGCACGCACACCAGGATAAAGTTGGAGCTCATTCTCTTGAACAAAACCTTGAAGGAGTGAGGAGAAAGGCACATCACCTTTTTCAGCTCCTCTATCTGAAAACTGAAGCTTGCATTTCATAGCACTCACTTTGTTTTGTACAAAAAAGGGAGTGATGTTTCCTTGCAGGCTTTTGTTCAGGTTATTTAGATATATCTGCTAAGTATGCTACTCTACACAGCCACAACTCATCACAAAATCTATCCCCAAGTCCACACTTGTCTTTGATATCATCAAGAAATATCTGTACTTATACCGTAGTTCAAAAATCCTGAATAATATGTTTTCCTTCAGAAGCCACCGTACTTCTGTATGGAAGAATAGCTTTTTGTGGTCACTCCCCATTTCATCACATAATGTTGAAAATAATCTCATCCTAAAACCTTTGGATTTTATAAAATTCACCATTTTAACCACCTCATCGAGAACAGTGTTCTGGGTTTGTGACAGATTTTTGGCCACCAGATGTTCTATATGTATGCTGCTGTGAGCGAAGTAGGCTTGAGGAGCAATTGCCTCTATTTTTGTTACCTCACTACTGTGTTTTTCTGTCATAGAATGTACTCCGTTGGTCCAAACTTCCACACATTTACCCAATCCAGCTCATTAGTATTTATGAAACCATGAATTATCAAGGTCTGCAGAAGTTGTATGAGCAGTCGGTGGTTCACAGAATAAAAATTCTTTGTGGACAGTCTCTCTGTCTTCAAATCTAACAAAACACTTAAGCTGAGCAAAGCTTGCTACATCAGTCAGCTCATCAAACTGGATAGCAAAGTACTTACTGTGCTTCAGTTTTTCAATAACCTGCTCCTTAACATTGTCTGCCATGGAACTTATTCTTCGTGACGCAGTATTTATCAGATAGGGATGTTGTATCAAGATATTTGACAGCCAGTTCTTTCAGGACTGAGGAAACAATGTCCTTCGCAGCTGGCAAAACTATATCACCTAATCAGCATCCACCAATATGATATATGCGAATCCAATCTGCAAAGTTCACCCTGAGAAGAAAACAATTATTTCATCATTGAAAGGAATTAAGAAAAATATTTAAGTCCCTATCTTTTACTTCATTTGGGCAGGATGTTCATTTGAATTTCCAGTCCTTAAGAGAGTACATGAGAACTTGAATTTTAGATCCTCAATGCTTTTCTCTTTGGTATATGTATATATACAGTATATATAAAGGCTGAAGACAACTGAACGAAGCATGGAAAGATGCATACTTGGCGTAACCAGGAAAGATAAGAAGAGGAACTTGTGGATAAGGAAAATGACAAGAGTGGAAGACATCGTAATGAGAGTAAAATCCCTGAAATGGCAATGGCGGGACATGTTGCCAGATGAACAGACCGCAGATGGACAACCAAAATTTTAGACTGGATCCCAAAGGACAGAAAAAGACCCAGAAGAAGATCACACAGGAGATAGATGGATGCAATTCGAAAGCATGCAGCAGTAACGTGGAGGAGAGTGGCTCAAGACAGAGAGTTGTGGAAGAAACTTGGGGAGACCTTCATCCAGCAGTGTATTGATAATGGTTGACAATGATGATGATGATGATTTCTGGTTTCCATAAATTTAAGCAACCTATTGAAAAATCATAACTCAAAAAGTATGCAACCAATTTGGATGAAATTTGGTGTAAGCTTTATCAGACCAAATACAACAAAAAAAATGTTAGAACATGTGATACAAAGCATTTACGTTTTGTATGAGTGATGCAAATATGAAAATACAGAAATATAGGTATCAAGATGAAATAGGAAAAGGTACTTCAATACGGAGTGTGGTTACCCCGAACAGCAATACAGGCCCGACAGTGATGTTCCATGCTGTTAATTATGGTGTCGAGCACTGTAGCTGCTCCCGTTGCTCGAGCAAAGCAGTGCAGAGCCCCTGCAGGGTTTGGGGAGGAGGCTGGAGGCCAGCAACATGCCTCCTCAGAGCATCCCAGACATGCTCAATGGGATTGCTGGCAACTCTATACAGACTATAGCCTCCTGTTCCAGGCACTGGTGCACGAGGCGAGCTGCATGAGGGCTGGCGTTATCCATCTGCAGTACAAATGTATTGCCAATTGCCTCTGCATACTGATGAGCAATAGGGTCCAGGATGTAGTCTCCTTACCTCTGAGCATTGAGGTTTCCATGTGGCAACACATAGAGGCCGTTATGGCCGCCCAATGATATGCCTGCCAACAGCACTCTCTCCAGATGTAAACTCGGCGAGAATTGCTCTGTAAACAGTATTGCGACTCATCAGTGAACAGAATGGACCTCCACTGATTTTGAGTCCAGTTCACAAGCATTCGTGCCCAATTGAAACATTGTCTCCAGTGGTGTATAATACCGGTCACTGAGCATACATCCCTCCTACATGTAATCTTCTGCATACCATCGAAGCTGATACTGTCCATCCGGTGGGTGCCACAAGCACAGATCTGAGGTAAGTCGGTGTAGCCATCCTGTTCCACCTTGCTGAAAGCCTCAAATACCGGTCATCCCCAGAGGTCATCACCCTTGGCCCACCATCGCTGTACCTTCAGGAAGCTGCACCCATGGCTTGGAACTGCTGCCACATCCTGCTGACCACAGAAAATGATCGACGTTGAGCCATCTTGCGACGTCCACCTTCCGTTGCCCTGCTTCAAGTTGGCCTATCACTCTGTAGCATAACTCCACTGGTAAATGACGTCTCGAAGCCATGTTAACAAAATCGCTATCTCGAAATCTTGTCATTCACCACCGCACATGAGTTGGTCACTCCCTCCGAAACAGCTGGTTTTAAGCTCTTGCGCGTTTACATAAAGTGCTGCCAGCACCACTCATTTGCCTTCTGACATCGATGCCGTATGCCTTTGCCCGTAACATATGCAAATTTCGTGCAATTTGAACTATATTTCGCCCAAGTATCGCAATTGTTTGGTTTGTTGCTTAATTTATGGAAACCTGTGTATATAGTAAACAAGCCAGCTAAGTCAAACACTACTACCTACTTACCCCAGCTTTGAAAATCTAATGTGCTAAGAGCTGCAAAAAAGAATATTAAAAAAAGCATAGAACAACAGGAAAATCATATTACATAAACACAAAAATACCTAGTTTCGAATTTCACAAATCTGAAAACTAGTGCCGCCACCTGGCGAAAAAAGGATTATAGAACATATTGGCAGCTGTCACCTTAGGCTTCATCAGGGGCTGACACAGATCACAACTCTCTCATTTCCTCTCAGACCAGAAAGTGTGGGTTTCTGCATTCAGTTTGCAAGAACAAAACAAAGGACCTAATAAAAATTTGTTTAGGAAAATAAATTAATAAAAACATTCCCAATAACTAAAGAACCCAAACCCAAAAGAGCAACATAGCCCACCCAGAAAACACATTTGAAAAGAAACACAAGCTAGAAAGCTTTTCTGGGAAAATTAAAAAACTTAACTACAAAGTTTGAAAAGCTTATGAAAAGAGATCTACTAAACAAAAAAAGAGCAAGTTTACCAAAAATTAAATAATTAAAAATTTTAAGAAATAAAAAAACAACAACCCCCAGTTGCAAACTGAATAATCAAGCTCAATGTACACTCTACCAGAAAATTGTAGGCACGTTTGCTGTTGTAATAGGTTGATTTCTGATAACATATATTTACACACAAAAATTGACATACACAGCATTGAAATAACAAAAACGCATAGCTAAATTCTTCTGAAAAGCGAATAAAAAGCTTCTACCAGGTTACATTATATGCAAAATATTGCAATTAGGGAGGAGGAATAACCTGTAAGAAGAGAAAGTTAAAAAAAAGTGCACTATTCAAAACCTAAACTAAAAATGTGATGCCTCCGAAGTAACATAGGATGTTTAGAAACTGACTGAAGGAGCTGAAGATTATGGAAATAACAGTTCCAAAACAGCTAAAAATGCAGCACATCCAAATAAAAAATCAGAATTAAAATAAAACAAAACCCAGCCCCCCCCTCCCCAAAAGAGACATTCCATTACAGAGCACATACTGCTTCAACATACTTCGTACCCAGCCAAATTGAAAAGGTTGCTGTAAAAGGAAATGCCAGCATTGCCCTCTAGGAGACAAAACCAATGTTTGCTGAAATTGCCATAAATGGAGACATTTGATAAATCTAGCATCAACAGTTTTAATCTGGCAGATGAGCTACCCGTGAAGAGTAAACCCCTGAATCATAGAGCTTAGTGATATGTATACATGTTAGTTTTTGATAAACTAACATGACCAGCAACTGTTATTTTTGAATGTTTCATGGCTAATGAATTATAATAAATTTTGTAGTGTGTACTGTTTGGGTAACCTTAAGTTTCACAGAATTTATTGATTAAGTATTCCATGTTCCCTTCTTGATTCTAGGCTCAGAAGCATATGATTGACTTTGACTCAACTCACTGTGTGCCTCTGCCACCCAGGCTATTTCAAATCCCATGGGACCCAACAAGCACCACAGAAAGTGAATTTCAAGTACAGGAAGATTCCTGTCCCTGACATACACTGTGCTGTTGGCAGCCCGCGGTGTGTCGCTGTTGCTGCTGCTGCATTTAATATTGTAACTGGTAGTTATTTAAGTCGGCGACATTAGTTCATTTGTTCAAGGTCTGTGATGTCTATCTCATGTCGAGAGCGATCTTTTGACTATCAGCAGAGCAGATGTGAAGGCAGGATATCATACCAGTGATGCCTTTATGTATAAAGTGTAATCTCTTTTATTCTGTGAAGAAATAATAATACATGAATTTCATCTTCACTGATATATATATATATATGTAAAGAACATCTTGATTGTAAATGTTTTGTTGAGTATCTTGCTTGTGGATATGGCATTATTTATAATTAATTGTTTGATATTGACATTAAGAAAGTTTATGTAACTCAAGCAAGTATGAAGGAGTTGTATTGGTGGCAAATTTTTTTCATAGTAAATCAGCAATTTCTTGGTTTTAGTTATTGTTAAAAAATGTGTAATTTAAATGTACATATACTTGAGTAAATTTTTTTAACAAAAGTGAGCACAAAACATTGTGCATTTCTGATTATTCTAGTTGATAGTTTGCCCCCCCCTTTTTTTTTGTCAAATCACATTCACAGACTGTGATTTAGACTTCTATCTTTCAGTATAAAGAGGTTGTGAAATAAAAATTTTTGCCATGTGCTGCAGAGCACAGACTCCAATTTTATGCAATAAAGAATGTATTTTAACCCTGTAGAAAAAAACCAGTTTAATTTTCAGTACATAACTGGAGAATCACATCTTGCAGAATATTCAACATATATGTATGAAAATCATCTAATAAATAATCATTTGAACTCAAAGCTTGGTATCTGCTTTCTACTGTTATGGTTAGTAAATGTTCTTGAACTTGGAAGGTGAGGCCTAAAATAATTAGTCGTGATAACAGTGTTAGAACTAGAAATAAATCTTCTAGTGGTCCAGCAGACCACTAGAATTTGTAAATCACTGGTCCACCAAAATGCCTACTGGTCCATAATATATATATATATATATATATATATATATATCTCATCATCATCATCATTGTCAACCATTATCAATCCACTGCTGGACGAAGGTCTCCCCAAGTTTCCTCCACAACGGTCTGTCTTGTGCCAGTCTCCTCCATGTCACCCCTGCATACTTTCGAATTTCATCCACCCATCTCCCATGTGGTCTTCTTCTGGGTCTTTTCCTGTCCCTTGGAATCCAATCTAAAATTTCGGCTGTCCATCGATGATCTGTCCTTCTGGCAGTATGTCCAGCCCATTGCCATTTCAGTGATTTAACTCTGATCATGATGTCTTCCACTCTTGTCATTTTTCGGATCCACGAATTCCTCTTCTTATCTCTCCTGGTTACACCAAGTATGCACCTCTCCATGCTTCTTGAGTTGTCTGCAGCCTTTGTATGTCTCTTTTAGTTAAGGTCCACGTCTCTGCACCATACGTAAGCACTGGAAGGATGCATTGATCAAACACTTTTCTTTTAAGACATAATGGCATATTGCTCTTGAAAATTATGCTGTTTCTTCCAAAAGCTCTCCAGGCAAGTTTTGTACGCCGATTAATTTCTTCATCAATGTGACCCTCACTTGATATCTGCTGTCCAAGATAAACGTACGTGTCTGTTATCTCCAATATATATATATATATATTTAAAGACATTTACAATATATGTAGAACATAACATATCATTTCAATGGAATTATCTCCAATATTTGTTTTTAAACCTATCGTTAGTTTGCAGCCTAAGAAGAAAATCATGTAGCAAGGAAAAAGAAATAGAAATTCATTTTTTAACTTGTGACAAATTAAAAAAAAATTACTGGCCATTCTAGGCCAGTAAAATCAACAATTTAGTGGCCCGGCAGAAGTTTTATTGACCAATTGCTGCCAGCGGACCAGTGGGTATTTCGAACGCTGAGATCAGTCTCGCATTGTGAAAAGTTAATTTACAAGATAATTGCAAACTATTAAAAACTTGAATATTTTTTTGCATTGCATCCAGTTAAGCTATAGCTACAAATTTGCATTAATATAGGTATTACAGGGTTCATACATCTTCTGGAATTTAAGTTCTTAAATGTGTCTTTTTCTCTTTCATTTCCCTCAGACTCTTGGAAAAATTCTTAAATTTAATTTAGAACCCTGCAAATCATTTTACTTAAGACTTCTTTTTATGTTTTCCATTGCTCACTTATCCGAGCAGGAGGTGAACTGTTCCACATTTTTTTTTTTTTTTTCAAAATTCATGAAATAAATGTGTATGTGTTTGTGTGTGTGTGTGTGTGAGTGTGAGAGAGAGAGAGAGAGAGAGAGAGAGAGAGAGAGAGAGAGAGTTCACCCTTCCAAACTGACTTGCACTTGGTCTTCTCCTGATGAGGTGAACAACTGGTGTGTTGGATAAACTTTGGTGCATGCCTCCACACTGCTCCAGTAAAACCAGACATTGCAAGTGCTACAGATTATCTGCATTCATGACAGAAATCATTGGTCCACTATGAAACAGGGCAAACCGAATATGCAATGGAAACTAAAAATCTCAATGAATTAATGATATTTGACATCTGTGTAAAGCTTATTTTTTTGTTTTCAAGATCCTAACATGTTATTAAATGCTTTTGGGATTGTTTACTGGATTTTTTTCTTTCTATTCTTTTAACATTCTTTGAGTCTTTGTAATATCTTTGTAATCCCTTGCTGTTTAATATATTTATGGGATGCGTGATGCCAAAATGGAAAATACTGGTTTATGTTTTGGTAATATGTGTGTGTGCAGATTGCTGTATGCTGATGATGCAGTCTTGTTGACAGAGAGCAAACAGTGAGTTGCAGAGTATGTTGTCCGGGATGTACGAAGTTTGTATGAAATTCAAACTGAATATAAATAAGGGAAAAACCAAAGTTATGGTTTTTGAGTGAAGAACTGTTTGTACTGAATGCAAGATAAGCCTTAATGACACAGAGATTGGCCAGGGGAATGAGTTTGTATATTTAGGAAGTATGTTTGACAGAGAGAACAAATTAGACGGCGAAATTAGTAGGAGAGTGAATTCTTCATTGAAAGTCATAGCTGCTTTAGGAGGTTTTCACAGGAATGATGGATTCTCAAGAGTCCCGAATGGCTGTGTATGAAAGTGTAATTGTTCCTACTGTGATGTGTGGCAGTGAAACCAGGTTATGCAGAAAAGAAATAGGAGACATTTGTGTGCTGGGGTCATGCATTACTTACGTGGGATAAGACACGCTCTGACCATATGAGAAATGAAGATATGTTGCAGATATGTAATGTGAGGCAAAATGCTGTTAGTAAGGTGGAGAGTAATATTCTCAGGTGGTTTGGATACGTTGAAAGAATGAGTGATGAGGTGCTGACTAAGAGAAATTTTCAGCCCAAGTGGCAGGAAAGAAAGGTAGAGGAAGGCCAAAGGAATCATGGTAGGACCAGTTTCAGGAATGTCTGCTTGAGAAAAAGATTGTGAGTGTGAAGTACAAAAGGTCTTGTGTGCGGCATGTGATGAATGCTAGAAGCTCGAGTGGTGTGCCAAGATCATTTATGTAAATGAAGACATTTGGTACACCAACAGCAAGTAAATTCTAGTTCTATCAGTTAAATGTGTACTTGGCACATGGTTCTCTGAGATTCAGAAGTTACCTCAAAAGGAGGTAACTTCTGAATCTCAGAGAACGACTTAATGATATGTGTGTGTATTATTGAATGTTTTTAATATCCTCATATTTCAATATTTTGTGGATGTTTTAATTCCATCTACTAGCTGAAAATCTTTGGAGCCACTGGAAATTATTGTTGTAGCAGGAATGACAATGTTGTGTGATTTTCAGAATTTCGTTCTTATTTTTTTATATCCTTCTGACCATGTTCCTTGTTTTCAATATATTTGGTTATAGTGAAAAAAAAAAGAAAAGTGGTTTCATATTTTCTTAAGTTTTTTTTTTTTTTTCAAATGCATGTGTTCCTATTTCTAACAGTCTCTTCTTCAAAACAAATCAGTTTCTTGCCACCCTTTTGAAGTGAAATTAAATTTCAAAATCTATTTTGTCTGTCGATGGTGGAATCTAAGCATTTCCATGATCTGTAAAATTGTTTTCATAGCGGGTTGAGAGCAATGTAGTACCAATTCTTGATATTTAATTTTGCTTAAGGTGTGTGTGTGTGTTTGTTTGTTTCCCATTCTTTAATTATTTATTTTTATATCAAATGCCAAAGGAAGCAGGTTTTTTTTATGTTTGAAATGAAAAAAAAAACGTTCTGCTTGCACGATATTCATAGAAAACGACCATAAAGAAAACAAATGGTAGAAATCTATGTAATATAACATCAGTTTACATAAAATAGTAAACTTGTATTAATTGACAAATGCATTCAAGTATTGTTACATAATGCTTTAACATATTTGTCTACAGAAAATGACTTTAAAGGAAACAAAAAACAGCAATAGAGAGTTGAAGTGTCAATTTTGAACAATTTTTTTGCAAAAAAAAAAAAAAATGGCATAGCAAGAAGTGGCTATGCAGTGGGAAACCATGCATTTTCAAAGATTTTTTTTTTTTAAGTTTTGATACCATTATCAACTTCTGGAAAATGTGTTTTGGACTCCTGGGAAACTTCTTAAACAGAGTTCCAAAAATCAGCACAAACCCTCAATTTTCTGTGGGTAGGGCAGTTTCAGTTTTACGCCATGAGGTGACAACATATTATTCAAGCAAGTAAATCATTGATTTCAGTGAAGTAGAGACGGCACAGTGTGTGTTGTGGTTCAACAAAAAAGTCAGTGATTGGAGCTCAGCTTAAAATTTGGCAAGGAGCCATCTGCAAGAAAAACTGTTGTATGTGTGGTACAAGTGAAAAATTTGTTGATTGAGGTTGTTTGCATTCTTTACAAGGGAAATGTGGTGGGAAAGCATGTGTGGACAGTTTTTCCTTGAAAAATCATTCATCACAGGAATTGTGTTTCTTGGCATGTTGGTAAACTTTATCACTCTGCAATTACCATATTTTTCTTCACATAATCCACAAACTGTGAAATTCAGGAGAGAAAAAAAAATCCTTTATGTGAACTGCAGCGGTCCATAATTCGCAGGCCATAAAATTAAGGAGAATAATCGCCATATAATTTATCCATACCCACGATGTTGAGCCCAGACTGTAATTTTGTATAGGAAAGTCGTGATACACAGGTGACCCAGCAGTCAAAAAAAAAAATATTAAAAAACTGTCATTGTAAATGCTTTTTTGTTACTTTCAAATGAATAAAGAGCAAACATGAGTTTTTTCAGCACTACCGCAATGCGATAGTTGTGTAGGTAGGATTTCGCTGAATGCAGTTCCACAGTTCTGTTGGTAAGATTCTGTTGAATGCATTTCTATAGTTCTTTAGTTAAGATTCTGCTGAATGCAGTTCCATAGTTCTGCAGGTAAGATTCTATTAAATGCAGTTCTATAGTTAAGATTCTGCTGAATGCAGTTCCATGGTTCTGTAGGTAATATTCCACTGAATGTATAGTTCCATAGTTCTGCAGGTAAGATTGCAGTGAATGCAGTTCCATAGTTCTGTAGTTAAGATTCTGCTGAATGCAGTTCCATAGTTCTGTAGTTAAGATTCTGCTGAATGCAGTTCCATAGTTTGGTAGGTAGGATTCTGCTGAATGCGGTTCGATAGCTCTGTAGGTAGGATTTTGCTGAATGCGGTTCGATAGTTCTGTAGGTAAGATTCTGTTGAATGCATTTCTATAGTTCTTTAGTGAAGATTCTGCTGAATGTAGTTCCATAGTTCTGTAGGAAAGATTCTGCCGAAAGCAGTTCCATAGTTCTAAGATTTCACTGAATGGAGTTCTGTAGGTAAGAATCTGCTGAATGGAGTTCCATAGTTCTGTAAGTAAGATTCTGCTGAATGGAGGTTCCATAGTTCTGTAGGTAAGATTCCGCTGAATGGAATTCCATAGTTCTTTAGGTAAGATTCCTCTGAATGCATTTCTATTGTTCGACCTGTGGCACCCACAAATGTATGCGACGCTGAGCTTCCCACAACATGTGATAAGCAGCGAGAGCAATTAATATCACCAATGTTGCATTGTATTTGCTGTCAAAATGCTTGTGGGCCTCCAACTATATATTGTGGTACATTTTCCTGTTATTTACGCATTTCTGGTATTTTTCCTTTCCAGACAATTATGGCACAGAATTTATAAAACTCGAAGTGCTGCAAAAATGTTTCAGCATATAATCTGCAGAACCTAAAGTTATAATTTTTTAAATAGATAATACTGGACAACAACCCAAATGCATCAGACAAAAAGTAGCTGTTTTTAACTAATCTGGACATGGTGAACATAAATATGAACTTAAAAATCACAAATTAGCGGTAGTTTTCAAGATTGGTATTCCAATATGCACTGGCTTCCAATATGTGGAGTGCATGATTCCCAACAAGCCGGATAACCTTGAGCACCAATTGGATGTTGCAATCTGTAACAGTCATTGCAACCACATTTCCTTGTCATCATTTGCATTTTGGATTCTGTGAGTGCAGACTTGTGAATGCGTGAACAGTGTTAATTATTATATTTGTGAACAAATTACTTTGCTATCACAAAGGCAACCCATGACACCGATGATAAAGAAAGCTTACAGCCTTTATTTTGGTTGTGAGATCAGTGACCAGGAGAGAGACCGGTATTGGGGTCCACACACATGTTGCCAATCCTGTGCAATTAATCTGTACTCCTTTGAACTGAAAAGGAAGATTGATGTGCTTTGCAGTTCCATTGGTGTGGAGGAAACTGACAAACCATCTTAATGATTGTTACTTTTGTATGACTGGATATGGTATTTCTAAGAAGAAAAAGCGGCCTTTGACCTATCCGAATATTATCTCTGCTATGCGCCCAATGCCTCACAGGAAGGACTTCCTGTTCCAGATCTGCCAGATTCTTGTACTCTGGATGAAGAAGAAGGAACTAAGGCCAGTGAATATCTGTCACACAAGAAAGCATCTACATCAAAAGATCCTGTATTTGTGCCTATTGAAGAGTCTGCAGCCACATAAAATTACCCAGAGTGAACTAGTGAGAGATCTGGAATTGCCAAAAAGTAAAGCAGAGCTGTTGGGGTTCTTACTGCAGCAATGGAATCTTCTAGAAGAGAAAGTGCATGTGTCTGTGTGTCATGCCTGGCAAAAAGATCTGCTTCCATTTTTCAAAATGACAGATAATCTCCCCCAGATAATCTCATGGCTTATGCTGATATAGTAGGGGTCTGATGGCAGCACTACAAGTCTACTACAAAGCTGATTCGAGGCTGTTCATTGATTCATCAAAGTTGAGCTTAAAAGCTGTGTGTGTGTTGCTCCATAATAGTAACATTTTACCATCTGTTCCACTCGGGTATGCAGTCCACATGAAAGAACGTACAACAACATGAAACAACTGTTGCACACCATCAACTATGACAAGTATAAGTGGCATAGATTTGTGGTGACCTGAAGGTCATTGACATCTTAATGGGCTGCAGCAGGGTTACACAAAGTTTTGCTGATTCCTCTGTTTCCAGGAAAGTTGTGCCAGGATTTTCCACTACAAGAAAAATGATTGGCCCCTATGACAATCACTTGAACTGGGGAAAAAGAATGTTTTTAATGAAACACTTGTAGAATCCAGCAAGATTTTGCTCCTTCCTCTCCACATCAAACTTGGACTAACGAATTTTGTAAAGTCTGTGGATCAAAATTGGGTAGAATTTTTGTTCCTTTGTGATAAATTTCCAGGACTTGGTGAGGCCCAAATCAAGGAAATGCCGCCCTGGTGACGCAGTGGTCAAAGAGATGGCCTCTAATCATTCGTCCGAAAGGTTCGAATCCCGGTGAGGCATGATGTTGTGCTTGTCTTACGGCACTGGCTCTCTCCCTTCCCTGGAACCAGTGACTTTAAATTAGGGACGGGCGACTGCTTATAGCCCATTAAGTTGCTCACGGTGGTCATTAAGCCACCAATAATAATAAAAAAAATAATCAAGGAAAGTGTATTTGTTGGTCCACAGATACATCAGCTCTATCAAGATAAGCATTTTGATGATATCCTCACAGGTAATGAAAGGTTAGCTTGGAATGCTTTCCAGCAAGTGGCCTCAAACTTTCTAGGAAACAATAAGGCTGATGATTACCAGAAGCTTGTAGAAACCCTCTTGCAGCACTATGATAGCCATGGGTGCAACGTGCAATTGAAATTACACTCCTTACTCTCTCATCTGGATTTCTTCCTGGCTAACTGCGGTGATGTCAAAGACAAATGTGGGAAACAATTTCATCAGGACATTACTACACTTAAAATAAGGTACCAAGAGAAATGGAATGCAGCAATGCTAGCAAACTACATATTGTTTGAGCCTTGTGAGAAATGCTCCAGAAACTCGTTACAAGTGACTGCCAAAGTGAAGTCGCTGTGAATAATTTTCTCTATGAGGATTATGATAGGTACGTACAGACACTGGACAAAATATTTATCACCTCCAGAAATTTACTTTTGATACTTAGTTACATCACCACATTCAGAAATCGCAGCATTAATTCTTGCTAGAAGAAATTCAGCAAGATGATTTAAAAACTTAAGTTGATTTTTGACCATTCTGAGAACAGTTTGTCTCACAATTCATTGAAATTATTGGAATACTGAAGTTTGGTTTTTACACTTTTTTTAGGTGGTCCCATAAATTCTCGATGGGATTTCAATCTCGAGATTTGGCTGACCAGTTGACCAGTCCATGTGTTTCAAAGTTATTGGGTTAATGCGTAAGTTCATGCCGTTTTTTTTTACCGCACTACAGGAATGTATTACATCAGGTGGGAAAACGGAATCAAGCAACTGTGTACCCCCTCCGTTGTTTACGATGGTGTCCCAATGTCTGGATAGGTCTGCAATGCCATTCTTAAAAAAACGTGCTGGTTTTGCGGCGAAGAAATCATCAAGGAAATTCTGGAGATCCAACATCATTGTTGAACGTTCTGCCACGGAGTGCATTCGACAGAGATAAACTGGCGTGCAAAAATTAAGGACGAGACCGTTTTTCGAATATAACGTCGTGCAGAAGTGCTCCACATTGACTCAAATCATACCATAAGATCCCCAAGATGTAAGAATATGGGACAAGTGAGCAAAACCGTCCGAACAAGGAATCCAAAGGATACAAAGGCACTTTATTGAAAAGGCAGCTTCGAGCACAACTGGACAGAAGTCAGAAACGTCCATGTGACAGGCGGCCGCCAAGAAAAATCCAGTCTTTAGTAGGGGATATGATCTCCCCTGACTGCGATGCAGGATTTATAACGTCTGTCCATGCTGATGACGAGGTTGCCAAGGAGCTATTGAGGCATCGCGGCCCATTCCTCTTGTAGCGCCAATCGCAGCTGCGGAATCGTTGCTGGCGGCTGGTGACGTGCTGCCATGCGTCTCCCGAGAAGGTCCCACACGTGTTCGATTGGATTTAGGTCCGGGGACCTTGCGGGCCAATCCATGCGTTGAATATCTTCACTCTCCAACAGCTCTGCGACAGCCACTGTACGATGAGGTGTAGCGTTGTCGTCCATGAAGAGGAACTCAGGACCCACAGCACCTCTAAACAGACGCACGTGAGGCAGGAGAACCTCGGTACAATAGCGGACACCAGTTACTGAACCTCCTTGAAAGATGTGGAGGTCAGTACGGCTACCAAGCATGATACCGCCCGAAACGAGAACTCCGCCCCCTCCAAACAGGTCACTTTCGATGATGTTGGAGGAGTGATTGATTGCGTGTTCCCTGCTCTCTCCAGATGTGTATACGTCCAGAATCGCTCGTCCGACTAAATCGGCTCTTATCCGTAAAGAGAACTCAACCCCATTTTTGATGTGTCCAGTTCTTGTGTTCCTGGCACCACAGAAACCGCCGTCTCCGTTGAGCAGGCGTTAATGGCACAACCCGTACTGGTCGTAGTGCAAATAGACCATCTTTGTGCAGCCTCCTGGCCACGGTAAAACGCGATGACGGACGTCCAGTTGTCTGTTGCATGTGCCTTGCGATTTCTTCCGCTGTCCGCCGCCTGTCTCTTCTCGCCTGTAGTAAAATATACCGGTCGTCCGCCGCCGTGGTTGCTCGTGGACGACCACTGCTAAACTCTCGGACAGCTGTTCCTGTCGTTTGAAATGCTCTCCAAGCTCGTGAAACGATGCTGTAAGCGATCCCGAACTCCTCGGCCACACTAGTCACACTTCGACCTTCCAACTTCCTAATGACGCGACCTCGGGTAAAGTCATCCAGATGTCGTCTATTGGATTGCCTGTTGGCCATATCACACGGTGGCAGCAACTCGACGTCGTTCAAACCGATGTACACCGTGCAATATCTTTCACCGAATTGCTGAGCGTGCACCGCCCGTGTGCTTTATACCCTTCGGACACCCCCCCCCATCATGCGGGATATATGCGCATGCCCTACCGTACCGGACCCTTTTCTATCTCCTGAGTTGTCTTTCGGTCCGTTCTGCCTGCTCGTTCCGTTGTTATGCTAATTTCTCCTCTTCGTCCTTAATTTTTGCACACCATTGTAGGAACAGGTGATATTCTGAAGGGGCGACATCTGGGGAATAGGCCGAATGTGGAAGGACTTCCCATTTCATGTCCTGAATGGCCATTTTGATCATGTTTGCACTGTGAGGGCGTGCGTTATTATGTTAGGACAGCATGGCGCCGATGTGGCCGTTTCTGCTGAATTGCTCCCTCCACACGGCAGAGTTGCTCACGATAAAGTGCAGCGTTGATGGTTCGATTCCTCTGCAGCATTCTCCAGTAAATAATGCCTTCCATTCCCACCAGACACTCAACATGATCGCAGGATGAAGGTCATGTTTTGGACGTGGTGTGGGCGTCTTGTTTGAGCTTAACCATTCCATCCGATGCCTGAAATTCACGCACAGGCACCACGTTTCATCTCCAGAAACAATAAGTGACAGAAAGAGTTTGTGTTGCTGAGAACATTCGCGATAACGGGCGAGCAAGGAACCACATATGGCAACACGCTGATTCTTGTTTTTCTCGGTGAGAGTGTGAGGCACCCAAGACCCCCAATTTTTGGACTTTTCCCATACGTTCTAGGTGTGGCACCTTGGTGGCCTGATCACAGTCCATCTCTGTGGCCAATTCGCGTATGGTTTGACGCGGATCCAACTGGACGAGATGGTTCAAATGATCCTCATTAAAGTGAGATGGACGACCTCAGCGTGGCGAGTCGTTGAGGTCAAAATTGACACCTCGGAACAGCTCAAACCATTTGCGGGTTGTCCTCGGAGCAAAAGCATTCTTCCCATACACAGCACAAATTTGTCGTGTAGCCTCGACGGTTGTGTATCCTTTGTTAAACTCGTAGAGGAGCAGATGTCGGAAATGTTCATTCCTCTCTTCTTGACACTCCATACTTTCGGATCTGAAAACCATTAGCCACAATCACACAACGCAATATGATTTGGATACACGATATTACTGGCTACGTTTTAATATACAACTGGTCATCTGCACCGTCAGTACTGACCTGGGAAACACTCGTGAAATAAAACGGCATGAACTTATGCATCGACCAATAGCATCATGCTCTTGACACCAATCAAAATTTTGTTTTAGTTCTATGAATCCTACTGTTTTCAACCTGGCTAATCGGACAAGTTACTTGATGCGAATCCTACAAATGCTGTGCAAAAGGAAACACTTGATTGTGTAAAATTTATCTGTAAGCATACTGATTCATCGTATTCTTCACCTCTACTAGAGGGCCTAATTTACAACTGTTATGAAAACCCCACAGCATTACAGAGTGCAATAATACGCAGTTTCCCAAAAATTTTCCCTTGTTCCGGTCCATGGCCCACTTCCTTTGTGAGCGGCATTTCAACAACCAGGAGGAGGTGGCAGCTAGGGTGAAGAAGTTCTTCGCCTCGAAGGACCAGAACTGGTACTACCGCGGAACTAAAGAACTGGCAGACAGATGACTAAAGACAGTGCAACACGATGGCCTGTACTTTGAATGCTTGCCAGCTTTCGTCGTAAACGTACGTATGATAGAGGTGAGTTCGGGCTCAGTTTTGGGGGCCCGAAGTCTTATAGGCCGAGGACTGTCTGCCATTTTTGTCATTGAGTCTGAGCCCGAGCCCAAAGCAGACTTTTTTTTTTTTTTCTTTCTTTTGCCGTATGTTATAAATTGATCCTAAGCTTTCACGCGCCAACCGGAATCATAGCAAAAGTTCTATTTAGATGATTTTAACATCTAGTTTCATTTTCGTGCCTTCCATATTTTTATGTACTCATCTTGTTCCACAATATATATGGCATCAACAAAAAGTATGTCCCAGTGACACTAACAATAACAATGTATATATGCACTTCTTTACAGTACGTGGAAGATGTAACTGGTTTTAAATGTTGATCACAAAAAGCATCAGAAAACTTCAAAGGCCCGCCGGTCTTTCCGGCTACTGTATAGTTTTACGAAGCAATTCTGGAGAGAATTTAAACTTATGCGTAAACCGTCATGGGTAATCGAGACTAATCTTGGGACTAATTTACGCCTTCATAAAATCTCTTCATTGGCATCCTAAACATCTAACGGCAGCACCAGGAAACGAATGCTAGGTATCATAAAACTAGAGAATGGGAAAGTACTGTACATTGTTAGCTTAACTGGCTTTTTACTGTCTTCCAGACATCTATTCTCCTTTTCTTTATCCGATCGGAAAATCAGGGTGCATTTCAAGCGTTCCCTTATCCCCTTACTCTTTCTTATGTTTGCCGCCTGTCAGTTTCCTTTTACACCTCGTATTACTTGTCAGGACTCCCACCCCTAGCCTATCCACCCACCTGTAACGCATTTTCTTTGGCTGGTCTGTCGCCGTTCCCTGGTGGCTGTGAGCCGGCTTCACATGGACGGAACAACTGCATTGCCTAAAGGGACTAATTAAATTTCATTCACCCTTCTACAGATAGCCAAACAACAGACATAACTAAAAGAACAACTTTCTGGCGGTGAGTAAGAACTGCTGCTGAAAAAAAAAAAAAAGTTTTGAAAATAAAACCAATAACTATTTGATAAAACTGACCGGTCAAAAAAATATATATATGGCAGCCCGAGCCCGACCAGAAGTTTTTAAAATGAAGCCCGAGCCCGGGCTCGGTCACAGCCCGTCTCAGCTCTAACGTATGAAGACATAAAGTGATCCAAATATTGCGAAACTTTCGACTTACCGTCTGTATATCTCCGATTCTGAAAATCCCTTGGAAAAATCCTTTTTTGGTAGAATACTCATTATGAAGATTTTTTTGCGCCCATCATTTTCTTTGAAAAATGCACCGCTCTACGCGTAAATTTGTATCATATTTTCCTCCATATTCCATCTTTTATTTATTCAATTTCAAAAATTCCTTTTGCCTGGGCTGCTTCCGCATGATAAACATTTTGTATACAATTTCCGATTTTTCTTAACATGCATTTCTATCGCTAGGTGGCATAAGTAGATATTTCTACTTGTGGATGTTTTACTGATGGTAGAAACCCGATTGATTTTTTTATTGATGTTGTTGTTGTATTCATTATGAGGAACTCTGCTCACACTATTGCGTATTTTAAACAGTGCGCAGTTTTTTACAAGGAAAGACAAATGCATTCTCTTTTTCGCCCCCCCCCTCTTCTCTAAAACCCTACTTTAAAATATTACTTTTGTGTCGGGGAGTATTCAAAAGGTGTAATCTCACATCCGAGAATTTGGTGCAATTTTTTTGTTTTGGGTGTGAAGCCAAAATATGTACAAAGCGAATGACTCTTGGTGAACGTGAGAGCTGATTGAAGATAAAAATTCATTTACAATGTTTTACGCAATGAAGAGCTACCACCTTTTGCAGATCCATCAAAAGACTGATGAAGTTAGAATTCTACTTAAAATCGTGAAGTTTCCGTCAAGATTATTCTTTGGTATTCATGGACGTCCATAGCCCATAGCTTAATTTCCAGAAGGGGCCAAATACATTTTGTAACTAGGAATAACGTATACAAATACTACGAGACATGCACACATCCATGTGCCTTCTCGTTATCTAACCATTTTTACCACATTCTCAACACAAATTTAATTTGAAAGCGCAGGCTTCTGACCATTCGTCCGTGATGGGTTCGAATCCAGAGGCATGATGTGTTTGTCTTATACGGTACTGGCTGTCTCCCTTCCCTGGATCCAGTAGCCCCATTAGGGACGGACGACTGCTTATGGCCATTGAGTTGCTCATGATGATCGATACCCCCTCCCCTACCCCCCCCCCAAAAAAAAAAACATACATAAAAATATTTGATTAATGAAATTTGCCGACAGCGTGTTAGGACAGTAAGAAAAGTTCTTTTTTGTTCTTTTGATTATTTTGATCACTTGCGTCACGAAATCCCGCAGATCACTCAATTGGTCATCAAGAATGAAAAATTATCCTCAAGACAAAGTCCTTGGAATAATTTCGAGAGATCTTTGTCCCGTAGTAAGCAGCTATCGCAGAGGATAATATACAGAAGAAATTATTAATCCGAATAAGTGTTATCCCGAAAATCTCTACAGTACCTTCAAAGACAGAAAGGACAAGGTCCAATTTCTAGGGGAGGGCAGATGTTCCCTATTTTTTTTTTTTTTTGGTGGTGACGAGCGAAAATCGTTGTTAAGACAACGAATGGCGCAGAAATGATTTCATGAAGTGAAGTAAATGAAGTTCCTTTCGAAAGAAGTGGGAATCATGCATTGCGAAAGAATAAATGGATATTTCAAAGAGGAATTACCTGTCATATATTACTCCAGAGTGATTCGATAATTCAAGCTGGAGTTGTTTTCTATGAAATTAAGCCGCCCGAATGAAAAGGTTCAATATTATTTCAAAAGATTCTAGCTAGGCTTGGTATTTAGAAAGCACGGAGCTCGTTACCCTGCAAAGCAGGCAAATGAACGCCAAGCAAATATTGTCGATTTTTCAGTTGTTTTTCCATCTTCATGGTATAACAGTTTAGCACTTTTTTTATGGATAAAGTTCTTAAAAAAAGCAATGCGATGCCAGGGATGGAGAGCTCCGACATATTTTGTGTATGTTCCTTCCACAAGGTCTCTATCAATCATTTTTTTTTCATTTTGTAGACTAGAGCAACCCCCTCGCTCTAAGCTTCTGGATTCGCCCTGCCATAGGTTTTGCTGAAACAAACTTTTGCATTTGGAAGAAACAGTAAAAATTTCAAGAGCAATTTATCCTTACGTCTTAAAAGGAAGGTGTTTAATCACTGCATCTTTCCAGCAATCTAACTTATCGATCAGAAACGTAGACCTTAACTAAAAAAAGAACATACAGAGGCTGTAAACAATTTTAAGAAGAATGGAGAGATGCATATTTGAAGTGACCAAGAAAAATAGGAAAAGGAACTCATGGTTCAGGGAAATGACAAGAGTGAACGATATCATGTTCAAAGTAAGACCCCCAAGTCGCAATGGGCTGAACATATTGTTACGACAACTGACTACCGTTGGACAACTGAAATATTAGATTGGATACTGATGGCCAGGAAAATGTCCAGAAGAAGACCACGTGGGAAATGGATGAAATTCGAGATGGAAGATAAGATGTACGGATAAATCTATATTTCGCAGATTTTGCAGTAGTGGTTATTAGGGTGTTTTATTGTTATTAACATTTTTATTTTTTGGTGGTGACGGAGGTGGTGTACAACCATCGTGAACGCCTCTAAGCAGTAACCTGTCCTTAATTTGGAGCCACTAGCTTCAGGTAAAGAAGAGAGTAAATAGTAGTGGTGCATAACAGAAACGCACCACTCAGGCCACACTAGGACGAACAATCACAATCCATCGCTTAGACCTATGCAGCATGGCGCAGCCAGGGCGTACTGATTGCCCCCCCCCGAGTACGGAGAAAGGAGGCTCACGGCTAAGAAGGTCTCTATCTCAGCAAAGATTTTACACATTTTTTTGCGAAAAGTGCATATGAAGCTGGTTATTTTTAAGTTTCTTTAAAATAAATTCATGTCAAGCCACATATTTTTGACAGTAGTTTTGAATTAAGTATTAAAAATAAAAAGAATTATATCATCATCATCATCATTGTCAACCATTATCAATCCACTGCTGGACGAAGGTCTCCCCAAGTTTCCTCCACAACGGTCTGTCTTGTGCCAGTCTCCTCCATGTCACTCCCGCATATTTACGAATTTCATCCACCCATCTCCCATGTGGTCTTCTTCTGGGTCTTTTCCTGTCCCTTGGAATCCAATCTAAAATTTCGGCAGTCCATCTATGGTCTGTCCTTCTGGCAGTATGTCCAGCCCATTGCCATTTCAGGGATTTAACTCTGATCATGATGTCTTCCACTCTCGTCATTTTTCGGATCCACGAGTTCCTCTTCTTATCTCTCCTGGTTATACCAAGCATGCACCTCTCCATGCATTCTTTGAGTTGTCTGCAGCCTTTGTATGTCTCTTTTAGTTAAGGTCCACGTCTCTGCACCATACGTAAGCACTGGAAGGATGCATTGATCAAACACTTTTCTTTTAAGACATAATGGCATATTGC
Organism: Macrothele yani; assembly: GCA_039090855.1. Taxonomy (NCBI): domain Eukaryota; kingdom Metazoa; phylum Arthropoda; class Arachnida; order Araneae; family Macrothelidae; genus Macrothele; species Macrothele yani. Next base: position 16,809,029 of record CM077029.1, on the reverse strand, counting down.
TCTTGAAAATTATGCTGTTTCTTCCAAAAGCTCTCCAGGCAAGTTTTGTACGCCGATTAATTTCTTCATCAATGTGACCCTCACTTGATATCTGCTGTCCCAGATAAACATACGTATCTGTTATCTCCAGTTTTTCTCCATCAATCGATAAATCTTCATTTCTTGTAAAAGCATTGAACATCACTTTTGTCTTCTGAAAGTTCATTTTTAATCCCACTTCTTTACTCTTGTCAGCAAGTTCCTGGATCATACTCTGCAGCTCTGATGGGGTAGTTGCAAAAATGACTACGTCATCAGCAAAACGAAGGTGGGTTAGATAATCTCCATTAATCTTTATCCCTTGTTTTCCCAGTTCAGTGATTGAAAGACATTTTCCAATGTGGCATTAAAGAGCTTCGGAGATATGGTGTCACCTTGTCCCACTCCCTTTCCAATTTTTATGTGTGTTGTATTTTCAAACAGCCGAATCTTTGCACTTGCATTTTCATAGATGTTATTAATAATATTAATGTATGCATCTTCAATACCGCAGGATTTCAGAGCCGTGGTAACTGCTGATGGTTTCACCGAATCCAAGGCTTTTTCATAATCGTTAAAAGCCATGCACAATGGAAGTTCATATTCCCTCGCTCTTTCAATTAGTTCTCTCAGTACGTGGATATGATCTATTGTGCTGTAGCCACTCCTGAATCCAGCTTGTTCTCTCGGTTGAGCCATGTCCAGTGTTACCTTCAAGCGGTGTGAAAGAACTTTAGTGAAGATTTTATAAACCACTGATAGGAGGCTGATAGGTCTGTAGTTCCTGAGATCCTCAATGTCACCTTTTTTATGTAGCAGGATCATTGTAGCATTGTTCCAATCCTCAGGAATATTCCCTTCATTAAGGCATCGAGTGAAAATTTGGGCGAGTACTGTTTCAATTTCTCCACTTGCTTCTTGTATGATGTCTATAGTAATTCCATCTTCTCCTGGAGCTTTCCCCCGCTTCATGTTCTTGATTGCATGAGCAACTTCTGCTGGGAGGACTGGAAGAACTCTGGTACCTTTCATGATATCTGGAGTACATGCATCATCCCTTTCATATAATTTGGAGTAGAAATCTTTCACTCTTGTCAAAATTTCGCCTCTATTTCTTGTTATAGAACCATCTTCTTTTCTCAGAGCCATAATCTGTTTTCTTCCCTTACTGAGATGTCCCTTTGCTATCTTAAGGCTTTGGTTGTTTTCAATTGCTTTCCTCACTAGCTCACAGTTGAATTTCCTTACGTCTTCAGTGATACTTTTTCGTGTTGTCTTGCATAGCTCTATATATTCCACTTTGGAAGTCACATCTTCTTTAGTTGTCCTCATCTCTCTTCTTTTTTGCATCAACATTTTGGTTTTTCCTGATAATTTGTTCACATGCAACTTGTTCTTAGACCCAGCTAATTTTGTTGCTGTTTCCATAAGATCTTTGGTTACTTTTCTGTTAACTTCCGAAATATCCACTTCTTCCGATGTTAGGCCTTCTAAAGCAGAGAATCTGTTCTTCAGTTCCAACTTGAAAGTATTATGGTGTTTTTTAAGGTTGGTTATGTCAATACATTTTGTTTGTCTTATGAGCTTGCCACGTTCCAGTTTAGTGTTGAGGTGCATCTTACATCTCACCAATCTATGGTCACTACCTGTGTTGAACTTGTTCAGCACACTGCAGTCTTCGATGACGAATTTTTTGTTACACATAATAAAATCAATTTCACTTGTCGTCCCAATTGGATGTCTCCATGTCCATTTCCTGTGTGGCAAAAATTAGAGATAGAGGATATAAATATGATTCAAAAATTCAAGATATACCTCCTCACGAACACAAACACAGAAACAAAGACACCAAAACGGAAAAAGCATCAATGAATACTTTGGAGGTCAGTAGCGGTGAACTACTTCTTAGGGAAAGACATTCCGACCATTGACTATAACCGCGGTCTTAAGGTTTCATGTGAGTTCACACTAAGTCTGAAGAGCCGAAAAGTGGCGTCCTTAACAATTTAGAAATTTGGGCGTCAGTCTTCCCTACCTGAAAAGAAGGAAATTATTACCATTCCAAAAATTATTATATCATAAAAGAACTATCTTGATGTCAAGTCCAATCATTTAACATCAGTTTTATCATATAATAGTTTTTGGAATGATATTATTTTCCTTCTTTTCAGTTAGAGAAGACTAGGCGCCCAAATTTCTAAATTGCTAAATTGTTAAGGACATCACTTTTAGGCTCTTCAGACTTAGTGTACACCCACATGAAATCTGAAAATTGAGGTTGCGGTCAGTGCTCGCGGATGTCTTTCCCTGAGGAGTGGTTCCCCGCTACTAACCTGTAAAGTATTCATTGATGTTTTTTCGTTTTTGGTGTCTTTGTTTCTTTATTTCTATTCGTGAGGAAGTATATATCTTGAATAGTTTGAATCACACACACACACACACACACACACACACACACACATATATATATATATATATATATATATATATACTTAAGAGCAAAACTGAAGACTAAGGAAAAACTTTAGAATTTAAAACGAAGGTTGCAAAAAACCTGAAAATCAAAACGCGCAACGCAGCAGTTTTGAAAATTCAGAATTCACATTCTATAAAGAAGATACCTAAGCAAAAAAATACAAATATAATTTTGACTCACACCTAGTACAACATAGAAAAGGTTATGTATCTACCTGTGTGAGTAAAAGGAGAAAAGATAAAAAAATAAAATAAAACAACTGAATATAGAAGGTGTCGAGAATACTGAGCCTTGGCTTTATCAAGGACCAGCAAAAACTGCATTTTCTCACTTCCACAAAGACCTAGTTGGAAATGGGTTTCTGCAAGGCCATAGATGCAAGTAACATTCCCACCTAAAATAGTTTAAAAAATATCTATATGTCATGTCCTCCGTAGAGTTGCATGACCTAGCACTGGTTAACAATTTCGCTTGCATCCATTAACCTTCCTGGCCCGACCCATGCTCTTCATCTGTTACTATTAAACAGAGAGAAGAAGATTAAAGAGAACTCAAGCTGTGAGAGTGACATAATAATTAGAAATGATTTTCAGCCATAACGAAATTCCAAGTTCGTTTGAGAGAGAATTTAAACCTGAAAATCAATGCAAAAGAAATCCAAATTTTTACATTGCAATTAAAAAAGGAAATATTAATTTTTAACGAACAGAATTTTGAAAGAAAACTTGAGTCTAAAACCCCCTACTCTACAACTTATGACAGCACGAAAACGAGAATAAGTTAAAGATAATAATTAACTAAAGAAAACTTTGTGAAAGTTATATACCTTAAACAGTTAGTTGCAATATGTACAAAGTATTTCAGCAGTGCTTTAAGTGCATAATTAATTAGTTATTAAGAACTTAACTACTTTGAAAAAACAGCGCATAGACAGCGCATAGAAAAGGAACAAGCTTAGCCATCTTCTGTTCCTAGGTACCCCAAAAGACGCTCAAAGTTACAAAGAAAAGAAAGAGTTAAAACCCGCAAAAATGTTAACAGACTAACCAATGCCTAAAAGCTGAAAAGCTAAAAAACGACAGAGAAAAAGTACATGAAGTACAAACATTGAACTTATAAAACCTAGAACCCAAAAACCAGGAAGAGAGCTTACCTCTTGTGTGACAAAAACTTTTCTCCTCACAAGAGAAGAACATGGCTGACCTCTTCCGCCACTCCCTAGACGCTGGGGGCAGGGAGGGTGGGGCTGATGGCCTCCTCATACAGCAAGAAACCAACGCGCGGAGATTTTAACCAGAGAAAAAAATATATAAACTTAAGACTGTGGATCTGTATGATCAGAAAGAGCAGAATTAACTCTCCAGAATACATGAGGAATATTATAAAATACACGAGCAGTGTATTTAATAATCTTTGCATGTATTAAATCACCTTAGTGAGCTTCTATAGATTAATCAGAATCTTATTAATTTTAATGTTGGTTTTACTATTTTTAGTATAGCTATCCTAGTGATGAATAACTAGTTTTCTTTTTTATTTGTTTTTATTTTCTTTTATAAACAGATTTTTAAGCTTTTTTTGTGATTTTGTTTATATTATTTAATTTTTTGTTTTAATAGGACCGTCATATCCATAGCACTAAGGTTCCTTTAGGTAGTTAATAGGCATCCTCTAGCCAACTTCCTTACGGCTTTGATTGGTCAGAATCATATTATTAACTGTGTAGAAAATTAAAGCAGATCTGCCAACCTTACCCTATTATTCAGAATAATTTTTCTTAAAGTTCTTTTGATGAAAGAAGAAGGAATTTCGTTCTCTAGAAAACTTTCTAATAGTATATTAATGTGGTAATTGAAGTCCAAATTGTTGCTGCAAATTCTTGAAATTCTTAGGACCTGAGAAATTAGTACATTCTCAATTACTTTGGTTGAAATGTTATTATTCCAGTGTAGATATTTAATTACTTTGAAAGGAAAATTAACTCTTTTATCAAAGAGGCTAATAGATGGGTTACCTCTGTTGAGCTTAATGCTTAAGTCTAGGAACTCAAGTTCCTGATTACTGTGGTTGGTTTTACATAAGTTAAGAGAGCTAGGATAGATATTATCAAAATCACTCTCTGTAACTTCTGAATTATTGATACACAGCAGATCATCAATATATCTAAAAGTGTAAAGGTAGTTATCTGAGCAGGTGGGGTGATTTTTAATGAATTTATATTCCTTAAAGAACAGGAATAGATTAGCGATATTCGTGGACGTTGATGTTCCCATGGGAATACCGTTCACTTGCTTATAGAGGGTATTATTATATAAGAGATGGTTATTTTTTATGCAGCAATTGAGATAAGAGTTCCAAGTTCCTACATCAACAAATTGGTTAAGTTTAAATTCTGCATACAGCTCTTTAAAGGTAGTGAAAAGGAACCTTAGTGCTATGGATATGACGGTCCTAGTAAAACAAAAAATTAAATAATATAAACAAAATCACAAAAAAAGCTTAAAAATCTGTTTATAAAAGAAAATAAAAACAAATAAAAAAGAAAACTAGTTATTCATCACTAGGATAGCTATACTAAAAATAGTAAAACCAACATTAAAATTAATAAGATTCTGATTAATCTATAGAAGCTCACTAAGGTGATTTAATACATGCAAAGATTATTAAATACACTGCTCGTGTATTTTATAATATTCCTCATGTATTCTGGAGAGTTAATTCTGCTCTTTCTGATCATACAGATCCACAGTCTTAAGTTTATATATTTTTTTTCTCTGGTTAAAATCTCCGCGCGTTGGTTTCTTGCTGTATGAGGAGGCCATCAGCCCCACCCTCACTGCCCCCCAGCGTCTAGGGAGTGGCGGAAGAGGTCAGCCATGTTCTTCTCTTGTGAGGAGAAAAGTTTTTGTCACACAAGAGGTAAGCTCTCTTCCTGGTTTTTGGGTTCTAGGTTTTATAAGTTCAATGTTTGTACTTCATGTACTTTTTCTCTGTCGTTTTTTAGCTTTTCAGCTTTTAGGCATTGGTTAGTCTGTTAACATTTTTGCGGGTTTTAACTCTTTCTTTTCTTTGTAACTTTGAGCGTCTTTTGGGGTACCTAGGAACAGAAGATGGCTAAGCTTGTTCCTTTTCTATGCGCTGTCTATGCGCTGTTTTTTCAAAGTAGTTAAGTTCTTAATAACTAATTAATTATGCACTTAAAGCACTGCTGAAATACTTTGTACATATTGCAACTAACTGTTTAAGGTATATAACTTTCACAAAGTTTTCTTTAGTTAATTATTATCTTTAACTTATTCTCGTTTTCGTGCTGTCATAAGTTGTAGAGTAGGGGTTTTAGACTCAAGTTTTCTTTCAAAATTCTGTTCGTTAAAAATTAATATTTCCTTTTTTAATTGCAATGTAAAAATTTGGATTTCTTTTGCATTGATTTTCAGGTTTAAATTCTCTCTCAAACGAACTTGGAATTTCGTTATGGCTGAAAATCATTTCTAATTATTATGTCACTCTCACAGCTTGAGTTCTCTTTAATCTTCTTCTCTCTGTTTAATAGTAACAGATGAAGAGCATGGGTCGGGCCAGGAAGGTTAATGGATGCAAGCGAAATTGTTAACCAGTGCTAGGTCATGCAACTCTACGGAGGACATGACATATATATATTTTTTAAACTATTTTAGGTGGGAATGTTACTTGCATCTATGGCCTTGCAGAAACCCATTTCCAACTAGGTCTTTGTGGAAGTGAGAAAATGCAGAGTTTTTGCTGGTCCTTGATAAAGCCAAGGCTCAGTATTCTCGACACCTTCTACATTCAGTTGTTTTATTTTATTTTTTTATCTTTTCTCCTTTTACTCACACAGGTAGATACATAACCTTTTCTATGTTGTACTAGGTGTGAGTCAAAATTATATTTGTATTTTTTTGCTTAGGTATCTTCTTTATAGAATATATATCATCATCATCATCATCATAATTGTCAACCATTATCCATTATCAATCCACTGCTCCTGGATGAAGGTCTCCCCAAGTTTCCTCCACAACGGTCTGTCTTGTGCCAGTCTCCTCCATGTCACCCCTGCATACTTTCGAATTTCATCCACCCATCTCCCATGTGGTCTTCTTCTGGGTCTTTTCCTGTCCCTTGGAATCCAATCTAAAATTTCGGCTGTCCATCGATGATCTGTCCTTCTGGCAGTATGGTCCAGCCCATTGCCATTTCAGGGATTTAACTCTGATCATGATGTCTTCCACTCTAGTCATTTTTCGGATCCACGAGTTCCTCTTCTTATCTCTCCTGGTTACACCAAGCATGCACCTCTCCATGCTTCTTTGAGTTGTCTGCAGCCTTTGTATGTCTCTTTTAGTTAAGGTCCACGTCTCTGCACCATACGTAAGCACTGGAAGGATGCATTGATCAAACACTTTTCTTTTAAGACATAATGGCATATTGCTCTTGAAAATTATGCTGTTTCTTCCAAAAGCTCTCCAGGCAAGTTTTGTACGCCGATTAATTTCTTCATCAATGTGACCCTCACTTGATATCTGCTGTCCAAGATAAACGTACGTGTCTGTTATCTCCAGCTTTTCTCCATCAATCGATAAATCTTCATTTCTTGTAAAAGCATTGAACATCACTTTTGTCTTCTGAAAGTTCATTTTTAATCCCACTTCTTTACTCTTGTCAGCAAGTTCCTGGATCATACTCTGCAGCTCTGATGGGGTAGTTGCAAAAATGACTACGTCATCAGCAAAACGAAGGTGGGTTAGATAATCTCCATTAATCTTTATCCCCTTGTTTTCCAAGTTCAATCGATGATTGAAAGACATTTTGCAATGTGGCATTAAAGAGCTTCGGAGATATGTTGTCACCTTGTCTCACTCCCTTTCCAATTTTTACGTGTGTTGTATTTTCAAACAGCCTAATCTTTGCACTTGCATTTTCATAGATGTTATTAATAATATTAATGTATGCATCTTCAATACCGCAGGTTTTCAGAGCCATTGTAACTGCTGATGGTTTCACCGAATCAAAGGCTTTTTCATAATCGATAAAAGCCATGCACAATGGAAGTTCATATTCCCTCGCTCTTTCAATTAGTTCTCTCAGCACGTGGATATGATCTATTGTGCTGTAGCCACTCCTGAATCCAGCTTGTTCTCTCGGTTGAGCCATGTCCAGTGTTACCTTCAAGCGGTGTGAAAGAACTTTAGTGAAGATTTTATAAACTACTGATAGGAGGCTGATAGGTCTGTAGTTTCCGAGATCCTCAATGTCACCTTTCTTATGTAGCAGGATCATTGTAGCGGTGTTCCAATCCTCAGGAATCTTTCCTTCATTAAGGCATCGAGTGAAAATTTGGGCGATTGTACTGTTTCGATTTCTCCACTTGCTTCTTGTATGATGTCTACAGTAATTCCATCTTCTCCTGGAGCTTTTCCTCGCTTCATGTTCTTGATTGCATGTGCAACTTCTGCTGGAAGGACTGGAGGAACTCTGGTACTGGTATCTTTCATGATGTCTGGAGTGCATATATCATCCCTTTCATATAATTTGGAGTAGAAATCTTTCACTCTTGTCAAAATTTCGCCTCTATTTCTTGTTACAGAACCATCTTCTTTTCTCAGTGCCATAATCTGTTTTCTTCCCTTACTGAGATGTCCCTTTGCTATCTTTAGGCTTTGGTTCTTTTCAATTGCTTTCCTCACTAGTTCACAGTTGAATTTCCTTATGTCTTCAGTGATACTTTTTCTTACTGTCTTGCATAGCTCTATATATTCCACTTTGGAAGTCACATCTTCTTTAGTTGTCCTCATCTGCTCTTCTTTTTTGCATCAACATTTTGGTTTTTCCTGATAATTTGTTCACATATGCAACTTGTTCTTAGACCCAGCTAATTTTGTTGCTGTTTCCATAAGAGCTTTGGTTACTTTTCTGTTAACTTCAGAGATGTCCACTTCTTCCGATGTTAGGCCTTCTAAAGCAGAGAACCTGTTCTTCAGTTCTAACTTGAAGGTATTATGGTGTTTTTTGAGGTTGGTTATGTCAATAGACTTTGTTTGTCTTATGAGCTTGCCACGTTCAAGTTTAGCGTTGAGGTGCATCTTACATCTCACCAATCTATGGTCACTACCTGTGTTGAACTTGTTTAGCACACTGCAGTCTTCTATGACGAATTTTTTGTTACACATAATAAAATCAATTTCATTTGTCGTCCCATTTGGATGTCTCCATGTCCATTTCCTGTGTGGCTTTTTCTTGAAGAAGGAGTTCAAGATGAAAAACCCTTCTGCCTCTGCAAACTCAACGAGAGTATTTCCACGCTGGTTTCTGTTGCCGTGACCGAATTTACCTACTGAAGTTTCATTCTGTTGCCGTTGCCCTATTTTTGCATTGAAATCTCCCATAATTATTTTCAAGTGCTGCTTACCTTTATTATTTAGATGACAAATTTCCTCATAAAATTCTTCAATTTCTTCTTCAGGATGACTTGTGGTGGGTGCATAAGTTTGAATAATCTGAGCCTGGTATCTTTTCGAGAGTTGGATAACAAGTCGTGCAGCTCTGTCAGAGGAACTTTCAACTTCTACAACTTTATCCTTCAGTTTCTTGTTTATTATAAATCCAACACCACTAGTTCTGCCAGTATCTGTCCCACGATAGTAGAAGAGATGTCCACTTTTCAGTTCCATGAGATCTTCTCCTTTTCTCCTTACCTCACTTAGCCCCACGATGTCCCACTTGATCCTTTGTAATTCCTCTTCCAATTCAAGAAGCCTTGAATCAGAAGATAGGGAGCGTCCATTGTACGTTGCCAAGGTCAGCATCAGATGGCAGCCTAGTCCGGTCCTCCGGGGATTCTTAGCACCCTCTGCCTTCATGTCGCACTGGCCGCTGCCTTGGCCAGGTACATTCCAGCTGCCGGAGACTGAGGGCCAAGATTTAAGTTGTGGAATCATTTTGGAGGGGTTTGGCCATAACTCACCACGCTGGCCAAGCGGGTTGGTGAGTGTGGGATAGAATTTCCTCTAATCCCGATGGTATAGTTATACCGCTATGGGCGGTCGTCAGAGCCCCTTTAGTGGGAACAGGATGCACCACGAGAAGGCGGGGTTGACATTTGTCAAGGAGAGGCTGTGATGTTACGCATCACTTGACCTTACATCCCAGAATATATATATATATATATATATATATATATATATATCATCATGATCATCATCATAATTGTCAACCATTATCCATTATCAATCCACTGCTCCTGGATGAAGGTCTCCCCAAGTTTCTCCCACAATTGTCTGTCTTGTGCATGTCTCCTCCATGTCACTCCGGCATGCTTTCGAATTTCATCTATTCATCTCCCATTGGGTCTTCTTCTGGGTATTTTTCTGTCCCTTGGATTCCAGTCTAAAATTTCACTTGTCCAACGGTGGTCTGTTCTTCTAGCAACATGGTCCAGCCCATTGCCATTTCAGTGATTTCACTCTGGTCATGATGTCGTCCACTCCTGTCATTTTCCTTATCCACAAGTTCCTCTTCTTATCTTTCCTGGTTACACCAAGCATGCATCTCTCCATGCTATTTTGAGTTGTCTGCAGTCTTTGTATGTCTTTTTTAGTTAAAGTCCACGTCTCTGCTCCATACGTAAGCACTGGCAAGATGCATTGATTAAACACTTTCCTTTTAAGACATAATAGCATATTGCTCTTAAAATTTGTACCGTTTCTTCCAAAAGCTCTCCATCCAAGTTTTATACGCCGATTAATTTCTTCATCAATGTGACCCTCACTTGATATCTACTGCCCAAGTTTAATGTAGGAATCGGTTGTCGCAAGCTTCTCTCCATCAATCGATAAATCTTCGTTTCTTGTAAAAGCATTGTACATCACCTTTGTCTTCTGAAAGTTCATTTTTAATCCCACTTCTTTACTCTTGTCAGCAAGTTCTTGGATCATACTCTGCAGCTCTGAAGGGGTAGTTGCAAAGATGACTACGTCATCAGCAAAACGAAGGTGAGTTAGATAATCTCCATTAATCTTTATCCCTTTGTTTTCCAAGTTCAATCGATGATTGAAAGACATTTTGCAATGTGGCATTAAAGAGCTTGGGAGATATGGTGTCACCTTGTCTCACTCCCCTTTCCAATTCTTATTTGTGCTGTATCCTCAAATATCCGAACCTTTGCACTTGCATTTTCATAGATATTATTAATAATATTAATGTATGCATCTTCAATACCGCAGGATTTCAAAGCCATTGTTACTGCTGATGGTTTCACAGAATCGAAGGCCTTTTCATAGTCAATAAAAGCCATGCACAATGGTAATTCATATTCTCTTGTTCTTTCAATTAGTTGTCTCAGTACATAGATATGATCAATAGTGCTCTAGCCACTCCTGAATCCAGCTTGTTCTCTTGGTTGGGCCATGTCTAGTGTTACCTTCAAGGGATGTGAAAGAACTTTAGTGAAGATTTTATAAACCACTGATAGGAGGCTGATGGGTCTGTAGTTCCTGAGATCCTCAATGTCACCTTTTTTATGGAGTAGGATCATTGTAGCATTGTTCCAATCCTCAGGAATTTCCCTTCATTAAAACATCTGGTGAAAACTTGGGCGATTGTAATTTCAATTTCTCCACTTGCTTCTTGTATAATGTCCACGGTAATTCCATCTTCGCCTGGAGCTCTTCCCCGTTTCATGTTCTTAATTGCATATGTAAATTCTGCAGGAGGATTGGAGGGACTTTGGCACTGGTACCTATCGTAATGTCTGGAATAGATGTATCATCCCTTTAATATATTTTGAATAGAAATCTTTCACCCTTGTCAAAATTTCGCTTCTATTTCTTGTTACAATATCATGTTCTTTTCTCAAAGCCATAATCTGTTTTCTTCCCTTACTGAGATGTCCTTTTGCTCTCTTCAGGCTCTGATTGTTTTCAATTGCTTTCCTCATTAGTTTACAATTGAATTTCCTTATGTCTTCAGTGACGTTTTCGCCCTGTCTTGCATAGCTCTATATATTCCACGTTGGATGTTACGTCTTTATTTGTTCTCATTTCCTTTCTCTTTTTCATCAACATTCTTGTTTTTCCTGAAATTTTCTTCATATATGTAACTTGATCTTAGTGCCACCTATTTTTGTTGCTGTTTTCATAAGAGCTTTGGTGAGATCTCTGTTAACTTCAGAAATATCCACTTCTTCCGATGTTAGGCCTTCTAAAGCAGAGAATCTGTTCCTCAGTTCCAACTTGAAGGTATTATGGTGTTTTTTAAGGTTGGTTACGTCAATACGTTTTGTTTGTCTTATGAGCTTGCCACATTCGAGTTCAGTGTTGAGGTGAATCTTACATCTCACCAATCTATGGTCACTACTTGTATTGAACTTGTTCAGCACACTGCAGTCTTCGATGCCGAATTTTTTGTTACCCATAATAAATCAATTTCACTTGTCGTCCCATTCGGATGACTCCATGTTCATTTCCTGCGTGGCTTTTTCTTGAAAAAGGAGTTCATGATGAAAAATCTTTCTGCTTCTGCAAATTCTACTAGTATTTTCACGTTGATTTCTGTTCCCGTAACCGAATTTATTAACCGAAATTTCATTCTGTTGCTGTTGCCGTACTTTTGCATTGAAATCACCCATAATGATCTTCAAGTGCTGTTTGCCTTTGTTATTTAGATTCCGAATTTCCTCATAATTCTTCAATTTCTTATATACATATATATCTCAACCGAGAGAACAAGCTGGATTCAGGTGTGACTACAGCACAATAGATCATATCCACGTACTGAGAGAGCTAATTGAAAGAGCGAGGGAATATGAACTTCCATTGTGCATGGCTTTTATCGATTATAAAAAAGCCTTTGATTCGGTGAAACCATCAGCAGTTACAATGGCTCTGAAATCCTGCGGTATTGAAGATGCATACATTAATATTATTCATAACATCTATGAAAATGCAAGTGCGAAGATTCGGCTGTTTGAAAATACAACACACATAAAAATTTAAAAAGGGAGTGAGACAAGGTGACACCATATCTCCGAAGCTCTTTAATGCCACATTGGAAAATGTCTTTCAATCACTGAACTGGGAAAACAAAGGGATAAAGATTAATGGAGATTATCTAACCCACTTTCGTTTTGCTGATGACGTAGTCAATTTTGCAACTACCCCATCAGAGCTGCAGAGTATGATCCAGGAACTTGCTGACCAGAGTAAAGAAGTGGGATTAAAAATGAACTTTCAGAAGACAAAAGTGATGTTCAATGCTTTTACAAGAAATGAAGATTTATCGATTGGTGGAGAAAAGCTGGAGATAACAGACACGTACGTTTATCTTGGACAGCAGATATCAAGTGAGGGTCACATTGATGAAGAAATTAATCGGCGTACAAAACTTGCCTGGAGAGCTTTTGGAAGAAACAGCATAATTTTCAAGAGCAATATGCCATTATGTCTTTAAAAAAGTGTTTGATCAATGCATCCTTCCAGTGCTTACGTATGGTGCAGAGTCGTGGACCTTAACTAAAAGAGACATACAAAGGCTGCAGACAACTCAAAGCAGCATGGAGAGATGCATGCTTGGTGTAACCAGGAGAGATAAGAAGAGGAACTCGTGGATCCGAAAAATGACAAGAGTGGAAGACATCATGATCAGAGTTAAATCCCTGAAATGGCAATGGGCTGGATATACTGCCAGAAGGACAGACCATCGATGGACAGCCGAAATTTTAGATTGGATTCCAAGGGACAGGAAAAGACCCAGAAGAAGACCACATGGGAGATGGGTAGATGAAATTCGAAAGTATGCGGGAGTGACATGGAGGAGACTGGCACAAGACAGACCGTTGTGGAGGAAACTTGGGGATACCTTCATCCAGCAGTGGATTGATAATGGTTGACAATGATGATGATGATGATGATTTATATATTTATATATGCCACAAATTCTCTTGTCAGAAAGTTCTTGGATCATACTCTGTAGCTCCGAAGGGGTATATACTTGTATATACACTGAAGAGCAATTGAATTAGAGATACCTGTCTAGTAATGTGTAGCACCACCTTTCGACCTGATGACGGCGGCGATTCGTCTCGGCATGGACTCGACAAGACACCGGAAGTGTTGGGAAGCCATACGGATCCACGACCCTTGAACAAGCATCCACAGTTCACGAAGATTTGATGGAGGGGGTAAGAGCCTCGAACATCCCTCTCGATGGCATCCCAGATGTGCTCGATGGGATTGAGGTCAGGTGACTTAGTTAGCCAAGGAAGCGAGGTCACGTCCAACATTCGGATACGATTCGGGAGCAATGGCGCGGTGCATTTTCTTGTTGCAGGATGAGGTCCCCAGTGGGATGTTAAAGACACACAAACGGGAGCAAATGGTCGTCCACGATATCCCGGTAACGTTGACCTGTGAGGGACGATGTCTCACGTACCAGGGGTCCCATTTCAGTCTACGTAAACAGTCCCCAGACGAGAATGCCACTCCCACCAGCTTGAAGAATACCCTGCTGGCAAGAAGGATCCATCGCTTCATGTGGTTTGCGCCGTACTCGTATCCTGCCATCCGCATGTACCAACGTGAATCTGGACTCATCAGTCCAGGCAACATTTTCCCACATGTATAGGGTCCAGTGGCGACGACCCATGCTAACCTTTCCACCCTGTGATGTGCGGTCAGCAGCGGTACCCTCGTGGGGCGATGGCTTCTGTACCCCATAGCGAGGAGATGGTTCTGGATGGTGTGGCTGCTTACACGTTTTTGTGCACCAGCGTTAAATTGCTGAGTGATTTCTTGCACTGTGGCCCGTCTATCCGCTGTTACAATGCGAGCTAGACGACGATGACTCCGCTCATCCACACGCTGTTGTCCACGGCAGTTGGCCCTTGCAGGGATGGTTTTACTGGATTCGATGTACTAACGGTGCACCCGTGACACAGTGGCTCATGAAAATCCCAGTGCCTGCAGGACATCGGAGATGGAGTGACCCATTCGTCGGGCCCCGACAATTTGCCCACGATAAAATGCGCTTAGATCCTTCGTCTTACCCATACTGCGTCCGATTCTTACTGATTCCCGTCGCATCACTCCTTATACTGTCGGATCGCTGCATACGTCAAGTCGTTTCCGTTTACAGGGCCGCCCACAGCGCCACATTTGCATAACGCCAGCTGTCTCTAATTCAATTGCTCTTCAGTGTGTGTATATATATATATATATATATATATATCAACCTTTTTCCTTTTATAATCAGATTTCTTCTGCTTTCAGTAATTTGCTTTGGTTGATGTGTTATGTTTTTGATTTTTCTTATACGGAGCCTCCGTATAAAAAAAAATCCTATATATAATTACTAATCTAAAACAACTATTATGGGAATTTTACTAGGAAATTTTTTCATTAAAATTGCAAATTTTCGGAGAAAACTCTTCTCCTTCTTCAGGCTGTCTTGTTGTTGTCACTTATACCTGTCACTATCGCGGTTACGGTGAACCTTGACGGTTTAGGTTATTTTTCAACAAATCCTGCCAGATGTTAGGCAGGGAAAATCCTTTGCAGTAATTGGTGATGGAATTTTGATTTTTCTCAATCTTTATTCCTTCTTTCAGCTTTCTTTTTGACAATTGCTTTGGAAACTGATGACGCCGCCCTGGTGGCGCAGTGGTCTAAGGCGTTGGCCTCTGATCATTCGTCCGAAAAGGGTCCGGGTTCGAATCCCGGTGAGGCATGGATGTTGTGTTTGTCTTACGGCACTGACTCTCTCCCTTCCCTGGAACCAGTGACCCTAAATTAGGGACGGGCGACTGCTTATAGCCCATTGAGTTGCTCACGGTGGTCGTTAAACCTCCAATCAAAAAAAAACAAACAAAAAAAAAACTGATGACTTTAAGGGAATTCCAATCTATGCTGTGCCCAGTTTTCCTAACATGCCTATCTAATCCAGTCTTGTTGGGGCAATTTTTTATAGCTGCTTTATGCTCTGCTATACGAGTTTCTAGTCTGCGACCTGTTTCACCTATGTAAGATAGTCCACAACTACATTTTACTTTATAGACTACTCCTTGCATTTTTAAAATATGTTCTTCTCTTTGAACTATTTTAGGGAAAAATTTTTTAACTTTGTTCTCTAAACTTGGAGCTAGCCTAATATTGTACTACTTCTTACTAATTCTCTTTAAAGACTCAAATAAACCTTTGTGATAAGAAATTATATATATATATATCATCATCATCATCATTGTCAACCATTATCAATCCACTGCTGGACGAAGGTCTCCCCAAGTTTCCTCCACAACGGTCTGTCTTGTGCCAGTCTCCTCCATGTCACTGACATATTTTCCCGCATATTTACAAATTATATATATATATATATATATATATATATATATATATATATATATATCATCATCATCATCATTGTCAACCATTATCAATCCACTGCTGGACGAAGGTCTCCCCAAGTTTCCTCCACAACGGTCTGTCTTGTGCCAGTCTCCTCCATGTCACCCCTGCATACTTTCGAATTTCATCCACCCATCTCCCATGCGGTCTTCTTCTGGGTCTTTTCCTGTCCCTTGGAATCCAATCTAAAATTTCGGCTGTCCATCGATGATCTGTCCTTCTGGCAGTATGTCCAGCCCATTGCCATTTCAGGGATTTAACTCTGATCATGATGTCTTCCACTCTTGTCATTTTTCGGATCCACGAGTTCCTCTTCTTATCTCTCCTGGTTACACCAAGTATGCACCTCTCCATGCTTCTTTGAGTTGTCTGCAGCATTTGTATGTCTCTTTTAGTTAAGGTCCACGTCTCTGCACCATACGTAAGCACTGGAAGGATGCATTGATCAAACACTTTTCTTTTAAGACATAATGGCATATTGCTCTTGAAAATTATGCTGTTTCTTCCAAAAGCTCTCCAGGCAAGTTTTGTACGCCGATTAATTTCTTCATCAATGTGACCCTCACTTGATATCTGCTGTCCAAGATAAACGTACGTATCTGTTATCTCCAGCTTTTCTCCATCAATCGATAAATCTTCATTTCTTGTAAAAGCATTGAACATCACTTTTGTCTTCTGAAAGTTCATTTTTAATCCCACTTCTTTACTCTTATCAGCAAGTTCCTGGATCATACTCTGCAGCTCTGATGGGCTAGTTGTAAAAATGACTACGTCATCAGCAAAACGAAGGTGGGTTAGATAATCTCCATTAATCTTCATCCCCTTGTTTTCCCAGCTCAGTGACTGAAAAACACCCTCCAATGTGGCATTAAAGAGCTTCGGAGATATGGTGTCACCTTGTCTCACTCCCTTTCCAATTTTTATGTGTGTTGTATTTTCAAACAGCCTAATCTTTGCACTTGCATTTTCATAGATGTTATTAATAATATTAATGTATACATCTTCAATACCGCAGGTTTTCAGAGCCATTGTAACTGCTGATGGTTTCACCGAATCAAAGGCTTTTTCATAATCGATAAAAGCCATGCACAATGGAAGTTCATATTCCCTCGCTCTTTCAATTAGTTCTCTCAGCACATGGATATGATCTATTGTGCTGTAGCCACTCCTGAATCCAGCTTGTTCTCTCGGTTGAGCCATGTCCAGTGTTACCTTCAAGCGGTGTGAAAGAACTTTAGTGAAGATTTTATAAACTACTGATAGGAGGCTGATAGGTCTGTAGTTTCCGAGATCCTCAATGTCACCTTTCTTATGTAGCAGGATCATTGTAGCGGTGTTCCAATCCTCAGGAATCTTTCCTTCATTAAGGCATCGAGTGAAAATTTGGGCAAGTACTGTTTCGATTTCTCCACTTGCTTCTTGTATGATGTCTACAGTAATTCCATCTTCTCCTGGAGCTTTTCCCCGCTTCATGTTCTTGATTGCATGTGCAACTTCTGCTGGAAGGACTGGAGGAACTCTGGTACTGGTATCTTTCATGATGTCTGGAGTGCATGTATCATCCCTTTCATATAATTTGGAGTAGAAATCTTTCACTCTTGTCAAAATTTCGCCTCTATTTCTTGTTACAGAACCATCTTCTTTTCTCAGTGCCATAATCTGTTTTCTTCCCTTACTGAGATGTCCCTTTGCTATCTTTAGGCTTTGGTTGTTTTCAATTGCTTTCCTCACTAGTTCACAGTTGAATTTTCTTACGTCTTCAGTGATACTTTTTCGTACTGTCTTGCATAGCTCTATATATTCCACTTTGGAAGTCACATCTTCTTTAGTTGTCCTCATCTCTCTTCTTTTTTGCATCAACATTTTCGTTTTTCCTGATAATTTATTTACATGCAACTTGTTCTTAGACCCAGCTAATTTTCTTGCTGTTTCCATAAGAGCTTTGGTTACTTTTCTGTTAACTTCAGGGATGTCCACTTCTTCCGATGTTAGGCCTTCTAAAGCAGAGAACCTGTTCTTCAGTTCGAACTTGAAGGTATTATGGTGTTTTTTAAGGTTGGTTATGTCAATAGATTTTGTTTGTCTTATGAGCTTGCCACGTTCAAGTTTAGTGTTGAGGTGCATCCTACATCTCACCAATCTATGGTCACTACCTGTGTTGAACTTGTTTAGCACACTGCAGTCTTCTATGACGAATTTTTTGTTACACATAATAAAATCAGTTTCACTTGTTTTCCCATTTGGATGTCTCCATGTCCATTTCCTGTGTGGCTTTTTCTTGAAGAAGGAGTTCAAGATGAAGAACCCTTCTGCCTCTGCAAACTCAACGAGAGTATTTCCACGCTGGTTTCTGTTGCCGTGACAGAATTTACCTACTGAAGTTTCATTCTGTTGCCGTTGCCCTATTTTTGCATTGAAATCTCCCATAATTATTTTCAAGTGCTGCTTACCTTTATTATTTAGATGACAAATTTCCTCATAAAATTCTTCAATTTCTTCTTCAGGATGACTTGTGGTGGGTGCATAAGTTTGAATAATCTGAGCCTGGTATCTTCTCGATATTTGGATTACGAGTCGTGCAGCTCTGTCAGAGGAACTTTCAACTTCTACCACTTTATCCTTCAGTTTCTTGTTTATTATAAATCCAACACCACTAGTTCTGCCAGTATCTGTCCCACGATAGTAGAAGAGATGTCCACTTTTCAGTTCGATGAGATCTTCTCCTTTTCTCCTTACCTCACTTAGCCCCACGATGTCCCACTTGATCCTTTGTAGTTCCTCTTCCAATTCAAGAAGCCTTGAATATATATCTTCATCATCATCATTGTCAACCATTATCAATCCACTGCTGGACGAAGGTCTCCCCAAGTTTCCTCCACAACGGTCTGTCTTGTGCCAGTCTCCTCCATGTCACCCCTGCATACTTTCGAATTTCATCCACCCATCTCCCATGTGGTCTTCTTCTGGGTCTTTTCCTGTCCCTTGGAATCCAATCTAAAATTTCAGCTGTCCATCGATGATCTGTCCTTCTGGCAGTATGTCCAGCCCATTGCCATTTCAGGGATTTAACTCTGATCATGATGTCTTCCACTCTTGTCATTTTTCGGATCCACGAGTTCCTCTTCTTATCTCTCCTGGATACACCAAGCATGCACCTCTCCATGCTTCTTTGAGTTGTCTGCAGCCTTTGTATGTCTCTTTTAGTTAAGGTCCACGTCTCCGCACCATACGTAAGCACTGGAAGGATGCATTGATCAAACACTTTTCTTTTAAGACATAATGGCATATTGCTCTTGAAAATTATGCTGTTTCTTCCAAAAGCTCTCCAGGCAAGTTTTGTACGCCGATTAATTTCTTCATCAATGTGACCCTCACTTGATATCTGCTGTCCAAGATAAACGTACGTGTCTGTTATCTCCAGCTTTTCTCCATCAATCGATAAATCTTCATTTCTTGTAAAAGCATTGAACATCACTTTTGTCTTCTGAAAGTTCATTTTTAATCCTACTTCTTTACTCTTGTCAGCAAGTTCCTGGATCATACTCTGCAGCTCTGATGGGGTAGTTGCAAAAATGACTACGTCATCAGCAAAACGAAGGTGGGTTAGATAATCTCCATTAATCTTTATCCCCTTGTTTTCCCAGCTCAGTGATTGAAAAACACCCTCCAATGTGGCATTAAAGAGCTTCGGAGATATGGTGTCACCTTGTCTCACTCCCTTTCCAATTTTTACGTGTGTTGTATTTTCAAACAGCCTAATCTTTGCACTTGCATTTTCATAGATGTTATTAATAATATTAATGTATGCATCTTCAATACCGCAGGTTTTCAGAGCCATTGTAACTGCTGATGGTTTCACCGAATCAAAGGCTTTTTCATAATCGATAAAAGCCATGCACAATGGAAGTTCATATTCCCTCGCTCTTTCAATTAGTTCTCTCAGCACGTGGATATGATCTATTGTGCTGTAGCCACTCCTGAATCCAGCTTGTTCTCTCGGTTGAGCCATGTCCAGTGTTACCTTCAAGCGGTGTGAAAGAACTTTAGTGAAGATTTTATAAACTACTGATAGGAGGCTGATAGGTCTGTAGTTTCCGAGATCCTCAATGTCACCTTTCTTATGTAGCAGGATCATTGTAGCGGTGTTCCGATCCTCAGGAATCTTTCCTTCATTAAGGCATCGAGTGAAAATTTGGGCGAGTACTGTTTCGATTTCTCCACTTGCTTCTTGTATGATGTCTACAGTAATTCCATCTTCTCCTGGAGCTTTTCCTCGCTTCATGTTCTTGATTGCATGTGCAACTTCTGCTGGAAGGACTGGAGGAACTCTGGTACTGGTATCTTTCATGATGTCTGGAGTGCATTTATCATCCCTTTCATATAATTTGGAGTAGAAATCTTTCACTCTTGTCAAAATTTCGCCTCTATTTCTTGTTACAGAACCATCTTCTTTTCTCAGTGCCATAATCTGTTTTCTTCCCTTACTGAGATGTCCCTTTGCTATCTTTAGGCTTTGGTTATTTTCAATTGCTTTCCTCACTAGTTCACAGTTGAATTTCCTTACGTCTTCAGTGATACTTTTTCTTACTGTCTTGCATAGCTCTATATATTCCACTTTGGAAGTCACATCTTCTTTAGTTGTCCTCATCTCTCTCCTTTTTTGCATCAACATTTTCGTTTTTCCTGATAATTTGTTTACATGCAACTTGTTCTTGGACCCAGCTAATTTTCTTGCTGTTTCCATAAGAGCTTTGGTTACTTTTCTGTTAACTTCAGAGATGTCCACTTCTTCCGATGTTAGGCCTTCTAAAGCAGAGAACCTGTTCTTCAGTTCTAACTTGAAGGTATTATGGTGTTTTTTAAGGTTGGTTATGTCAATAGATTTTGTTTGTCCTATGAGCTTGCCACGTTCAAGTTTAGTGTTGAGGTGCATCTTACATCTCACCAATCTATGGTCACTACCTGTGTTGAACTTGTTTAGCACACTGCAGTCTTCTATGACGAATTTTTTGTTACACATAATAAAATCAATTTCACTTGTCGTCCCATTTGGATGTCTCCATGTCCATTTCCTGTGTGGCTTTTTCTTGAAGAAGGAGTTCAAGATGAAAAACCCTTCTGCCTCTGCAAACTCAACGAGAGTATTTCCACGCTGGTTTCTGTTGCCATGACCGAATTTACCTACCGAAGTTTCATTCTGTTGCCGTTGCCCTATTTTTGCATTGAAATCTCCCATAATTATTTTCAAGTGCAGCTTACCTTTATTATTTAGATGACAAATTTCCTCATAAAATTCTTCAATTTCTTCTTCAGGATGACTTGTGGTGGGTGCATAAGTTTGAATAATCTGAGCCTGGTATCTTTTCAAGAGTTGGATAACAAGTCGTGCAGCTCTGTCAGAGGAACTTTCAACTTCTACAATTTTATCCTTCAGTTTCTTGTTTATTATAAATCCAACACCACTAGTTCTGCCAGTATCTGTCCCACGATAGTAGAAGAGATGTCCACTTTTCAGTTCGATGAGATCTTCTCCTTTTCTCCTTACCTCACTTAGCCCCACGATGTCCCACTTGATCCTTTGTAGTTCCTCTTCCAATTCAAGAAGCCTTGAATCAGAAGATAGGGAGCGTCCATTGTAAGTAGCCAAGGTCAGCATCAGATGGCAGCCTAGTCCGGTCCTCCGGGGATTCTTAGCACCCTCTGCCTTCATGTCGCACTGGCCGCTGCCTTGGCCAGGTACATTCCAGCTGCCGGAGACTGAGGGCCAAGATTTAAGTTGTGGAATCATTTTGGAGGGGTTTGGCCATAACTCACCACGCTGGCCAAGCGGGTTGGTGAGTGTGGGATAGCATTTCCTCTGATCCCGATGGTATAGTTATACCGCTATGGGCGGTCGTCAGAGCCCCTTTAGTGGGAGCGCAGGACTGCAGAAATACGAAGGGGCATGGACTCCACTAGCTTCTGGAAGTATGCTGTAGGCAATGCACACCATACTTCCTGCAGAGCGTTCCACAATTCTGGTGTGTTACGAGGTCTATGATTCTTGTGTTCGATAGCGCGTTGCATGGCATCCCAAATGTGTTCTATCACGTTCAGAACTGAGGACTTGGGTGGGAATGGCAACACCTCAAACTCAGATGAATGCTCCTCTAACCATAATGTGGCGTCCCGACACTTGTGTGGAGGTGCATTGTTCTGTTGGAACAGGCTCAACCCATCAACATGAATGCAGGACATGAACGGGTGTACCTCGCCAGAAAGGATGCGCACATAGCGTTGGTCGGTCACAGACGTTTGTAGACGTATCAGGGGTCCCAGTGAAGTCCAACTAAACACACCCCATACCATCACGGACCTCCCACTAGCCGGTACAGTTCCCTGTTGACAGGCGAGATCCATGGCTTCATGGGGTTTGCGCCACACACGAATCCTTCCATCTGCCCGATACAGTTGGAAACGCACGCGACTCGTCAGACCAGGCTACTTTTTTCCAGTCATCAAGTGTCCAGCGGCGGTGTTGCCGTGCCCAATCGAGGCGCATAGCTCTGTGTCGTGCCTATCGCGTGAAACGATTCTTGACAGCCGACGATGGTCACGTTCACCCAATGTCTTTGTAAGGGCGAAATATATTATCAATGTAATGTCGGACATTCGACATCATTTTCATATTTTATGTGATTACGATACAAGGACTGGAAGTAGAAGTCAAGCGACAAAGGAAAGAAGCAGCACGTGTTTTCCTGTTTCCAGGAAAAGAACTCTTCTATTTTTATTTTTTTTTATTTCCAGAAAAGGAACAGTTCTACAAGTTAAATTTGTCGGATTACTAAAAACCCTTGAGGCTAATGGGTTTCGGATGCATTGTAAGACTCCAACGTGCCGCTCGACCGTCTGAGAAAATGTACATATTTATGGTAACCGAGGCGGTTCGGAATGTATGAACACAATACTGTATACAATGCTGTCGAGCTATGCTGTCCGTTGGAGATTAATTCACAGAAAAGGTCAAGGTCGCGATGGGGGCCGTTAGGTGACCTTCGTAATCCGCAGCGAAAGCTGGGGGTCAGGGAGCAAGCTGGTGGGAAAAGTGCGGGGGGCAACAGCGGAGGCTCGTTGTATGCCTCTCGCTAAATACACTGCTGGCCACCCGAAATTGCAGTACCAAGAAGGACACGAGATAGCAAAGCGAGATTTACTGGACACATAGCAACTGATACAAAGATGAAACGATTGAGCTTACAGGCCCGTGCGACTTGCGGAACACGCAAACATCTATAGTTCGTGTGGCCCCAACGGCTGGCAATTACGGCCTCTACACGCCTCGACATCGAACGAAAGAGGCTTTGGATGTGGGTTTGGGGTATGTCGGTCCAGGCTGCTTCCACACGTTGCCACAGTTCATCAGGCGTAGCCTCGGGTGGTGCTTGCCGGGCCACTCTGTTGCCCATCAGTGACCAGACGTGTTCGATGGGCGACATATCAGGAGAACAGACTGGCCACGGCAGCAGTGACACCTGGCGGGCCGTGAAAAATTGTTGCATGATGCGTGCCACGTGCGGGCGCGCGTTGTCCTGTTGAAACGTGACCGCTAGCAGGTACTGCAGGTGAGGGAGGACTACAGGCTCCAAAACGCCGGAGATGTAGCGGTGGCTGCTGAGTGTACCTGCGATGCGTACCGGAGGTGTACCGGTGTCATATCCAATTGCACCCAAAACCATAACGCCAGGCGACGGACCGTTATGGCGATGCATAATGCAGGCGTCATACAGTCTATCGCCGTGGTGCAGTCACACGCGGATCCGATCATCGTGGTGTTGTAGGCAGAAGCGGGATTCGTGGGAGAAGACAATGTCGTGCCATTCCGTAGTCCAGGTGCGGCGTTCAACGGCCCACTGCCGCCACACTCGCCTGTGGTGTAACGTCAATGGTAACCGGAGCAATGGGCGCCGTGCGACAAGTCTCCGCTCCTGCAGACGACGTCGAACGGTTCGTGCTGACACCAGTTGTTGCGCAACACACCCTAATTCTTGCGCTAACGTTCGTGATGTGGCGGTGCGAGCCGTCAATGCCCGCCGCACAACATGCCGGTCCTCTCGTTCTGTGGTATGCTGCGGCTGCAGCAATCGCTGATGTCGGTCCGTCCGTCCCTCCTGCACCCACCGAATCCATACTCGCCTCACTGTGGCTGGATGTCGTCCCACACGGGCGCCAATGTCTCGGTACGATAAACCAATGTCGCAATAAGCCACTATTCGTCCTCTGTCGAACTCCGAAACGTGCTGGAATGACTGCCGTATTCTGCGACAAGGCATCAGGAAGCTTCCCACGCACGGGTCCGGCAGCACAACACACTTCCACTACTTACACCCCGCCTTCTGTGCACCCTTCTTATAGTGTTTCTCGGTGGCGTGCCGGGCGCACATGATTTGCATACGCCCTGCAATGCTAATCGTTTGCATGTCCTCTCGCGGGCGACGTATGCTGCGAATTTCAGGCCAATCGGATGCTTCCTTCTTGGTGTTGCATTTTGGGTGGCCAGCAGTGTAGTTCATCGCGTCTTAGGCGATAGGGCAGAGGTTAGCACGTGACCAGAGGGGGGGGGCAAGAGTGACCCGCGAATCTTGATATTCAGTTAGTTTAGGGTCGGAGCTTGGTGAAGGAGCACGTGTATGTTGCTCGGTAGGAAGCGAGAAACTTTGAATGTCCTCGTGGATGGACGGAAATTTAGCGTTCTTGTGATACACGCCATTGTAGGCTCTCACAAGCGCGTGGAGATTCTGTACCGAAGAGCGGACAGACTCCGGCAGATATTATTAGGAAGAACAATAAAGTGTGAGCAAGGAGAGCTGCACGACGACGGAAACGCACGTGTGAAACAATGCGTGAGTGATTCCTCGCCACGAACGAAGTCTCCGATATACAGCCTAGGCTCGGACAACATTTCTTTGAATGATGATTGAATTCGGTTAAGTTTAGAAAACTTTGATGGATTCCTTTCAAAACCTGTCAAACAAAGCTGAGGGAGCGGAGCGCCTGTTTGACCAATTATTATAAATTATTGGTTATCTAAGTAACAGGAACCTTGTCCTATTGTCTGTGGGGTGCGTGCCCCGGTGAACGAGCTTTGATTATAGAGCCTTGCAGGACTTTGGATTACATAAGGCAGGTGGAGCATTTACGTTCGCCTCTACAGCAAGAAGGTTAATTTGGCGCAGTCGGCTGGATATTTGTAGGCAAGCTCGTAGGAGGTGAAGTTAGGGAAGGTATAAAAGAAGTTGGTAGGCTTACAGTTTTTTGAGGACTGTGACAAATCGCAGACGTGGACGAACAGAGGAGCCCGTAACCAGGGTTCGGACGGGCAGAAGAGCCCGTAACGAGGTTTCGGACGGACAGAGGAGCCCTTAACCAGGGTTCGGACGGACGGAGAAACCCGTAACCAGGTTCCGGACAGAGCTTGGAACAAAGGAGACACCACGTGGCGCGAGGGTTTCCGGTGCCGATTCAAGACCGGGTGGTCCTGTTTAAGACGCTCCTTCGCGGGCCGCGGTACAAGCCGCAACAGAAGAAGCAGAGGGGAGCCCGAGTAGCTCTGGTAAGTACCACTTTTGAGACGAATTTTTTTACCTGTGTCGCTACCTGTGTAACAGTTAGGGTTAGGTAGAAAGTGTCATCAGGGTACTAGGAAACTAAGGCGTAGAAGCCAAAAAAATGTTTGTAGCAAACATGAGTGTATTAAAGCATTTATTAAAATTTGAAGTAGAATAGAGTAAGAATCGTGCAAATATTATATATATGTAAGAATCGTGCAAATAGTATATATATGTGTATTCCGAAAAATGTATAATGTAGGCAGAAGTAGGAAGAAGCGATTGGCGTATAAATTCAAAGATTTAAAAAAAAAAAAAAAAAAGGTTTTGCGTTAAGGATAGGTACTATAGATTAAGTTGAAAGCAAAGGCTACCGTCGATCGAAGTGTATTGTATTAGTGTGTGTATATGTAGTGTGTATATTATTAGTGCATAACCATGACGCAGCTTTTGGATGGGAAAGAATTAGATGATTAACAGAGTCAGTTAACAGAGGGAAAAGAGGAGGAATTTAGTAATAACGGGGAAAATGAACTAAATTCTAGCAAAGAGGTAACTATTAACTTAGATAAAGAAAAGTTTAATACTGATAGAATGGAATTGGAATACAGATTGAGAGTATTAAAACTGGAAGATAGAAACGCAGAAAGGGAAATAGAACTGGAAGATAGAAAAGCTGAAAGGGAAATAGAACAAAAAAAAGCTAGAATTGGAGAATAGACAATTAGAAGTACATCTCTTAGATAAAAGAGAGGAAAAAGATTTTGAGATTAGAAAATTAGAATTAACTCAAGAAAAGACAGATACGTCGGCACAAGGAAAAAATCAAGTTAAATTGGCCGACTACATGAGAGTTCTTGAAAAAACCTTGCCAAAAAGTCCCAGTAAGCCAGAAGATATTCTAGATTTTTTTGATACGCTGGAAAGATATTTTCTTCTACGTGCGGTTCTTTAGAACATGAAGGGGCGGCTAGTGATAGCTTTGTTTAACGCAGAATGCGTGAATAATTTATTTCGACGCCTCACGGTGGAGCAGTATGATTGTTACGACACCGTTAAGGAAGCAATCTTGAGTGAATGTCACCTGACTCCCGACATTTACTTATGGCAGTTTGAGGCCATTCGTCGGAATAAAGAGGAGAGTTTCCAACAGCTAGCAGGATGCATTGGGAGGACGTTCCAATATTATGTGGGAAACAGCGGTGTAGAAAAGTTTGATCAGCTGCTGAATTTGCTAATCTGTGATAAGTTCAAGAGCCTTCTATCGCCCAGTTTGAAGACTTACCTTTTACAAATAGGGTCCGTTGGTAAGTTGGTTCTCGCCAAAGAGCTAGGAGAACTCTGTGACTTGTATGAAAGTCATGTGGAAGCTTTAGAGTTGGGGGAAACGAAGCCTAAGATAAGCTATCCAGGGGCTACTAATTGTAAAGGAAACCAGGTGGCCACCTCAGAAAGTGGGTCGAATCTAAAGAGCTTACGGCGGAGATCGACAATATAACTCAGGGACAGCTTCGAGAGCTGCAGGAGCTAGTAGGTAGCTCTGGAAAGTTTTTTCAGAAAAGGTGCGGAAGTATTGTGATGCTTGTGAGGCGTACCAGTTGCGACGTTACATCACAAGAGGGGACCGGGTGCCGATAACGGCCGTTAGAAGACCCACCCTGCCCTTTCAAGTAGTTAGTGTAGAACAGTTAGAGACAGAAAAGTCGGGACAGTTAGTAAGATAAAGAGTTGAACAATCAGAAAGAGAAAGGCTTGAAAAATTAGGGAGAGAAGGGTTGGAACAGTTAGAAAGAGAAAGGCTTCCGAAGTTAGAACAAGAAAGGCTTCAGAAGATCGAACAAGAAAGGCTTCAGGTGATGAGAAAAATGGAGTTAGAGGAAGAAACTAGGAAAAAAGAGAGAAGGTTAGAGAAAGCCAGAGAATTCTGCACATTGCAGCGGGAACAGGACAAGTGTGTGTGGGAAAGATAAGTTTGGACGTGACAAATCTAAGATTCCAGCAATTTTTGCTGTGGAACATAAAAAGGGTGCAATATAAAGACTATTTTTGATAAGGAAAATTTGATGACCGATAGAGATTTCTTTTATTCAGAGTGGCACTTTTTGGTTTTGATTGGACAGAAAGAGTTATGAGTTTAAGATTATGAGCCTGGTCTAAGTGGGAGGAATGGTGTAAATATTTGTTTACCTTTTTTCTTGGTATGTGTACATCGCCCAGTTTAATCTCTCAATAACTCATGTCGCCGGCAAACTTATTCCACACGCCGACGCATTTTCAAAATTATCTTTTAAGGAGTAGGCTCAGCACCCTGATGATGTGAGAAGTACCACAAACACAGGTAGAAGACTCAGTGAGTCTCGGGAGTGGTACTACGATACACATATGTAAAAAGAAGTGCCAAG
Source organism: Macrothele yani (assembly GCA_039090855.1). NCBI lineage: Eukaryota > Metazoa > Arthropoda > Arachnida > Araneae > Macrothelidae > Macrothele > Macrothele yani. The sequence continues at coordinate 16,781,134 of CM077029.1, read as the reverse complement.
TAAAAGTGTTTGTGATGAAAAAAACAAACAAAAAAACAAACAAAAAAAAACGCAGATGACACTGACTCACCATGCGAGATAAGAACCCCGCATGTTTCGTCTTGCGTGCAGTGGCCTGTAAGGGCGAAATACATTATTAATGTAATGTCGGACATTCGACATCATTTTTATATTTTTTGTGATTACGATACAAGGACTGGAATTAGAAGTCAAGCGACAAAAGAAAGAAGCAGCACGTGTTTTCCCGTTTCCAGGAAAAGAACTCTTCTATTTTTATTTTTTTTATTTCCAGAAAAGGAACATTTCTACAAGTTAAATTTGTCGGATTACTAAAAACCCTTGAGGCTAACGGGTTTCGGATGCATTGTAAGACTCCAACGTGCCGCTCGACCGTCTGAGAAAATGTACATATTTATTGTAACCGAGGCGGTTCGGAATGTATGAACACAATACTGTATACAATGCTGTCGAGCTATGCTGTCCGTTGGAGATTAGTTCACAGAAAAGGTCAAGGTCGTGATAGGGGCCGTTAGGTGACCTTCGTAATCCGCAGCGAAAGCTGGGGTCAGGGAGCAAGCTGGTCGGAAAAGAAGAGGGGGAGGGCAACAGCGGGGGCTCGTTGTCTGCCTCTCGCTAGATAGTTCATAGCGTCTCAGGCGATAGGGCAGAGTGACCAGAGGAAGGGGGAGCAGAAGAGTGACATGCGAAGCTTGATATTCAGTTAGTTGAGGGTCGGAGCTTGGTGAAGGAGCACGTGGATGCTGCTCAGTAGGAAGCGAGAAACTTTGTATGTCCTCGTGGATGGACGGAAATTTAGCGTTCTTGTGATACAGGCCGTTGAAGGCTCTCACAAGCGCATGGAGATTCTGTACCGAAGAGCGGACAGACTCCGGCAGGTATTATTAGGAAGAACAATAAAGTGTGAGCAAGGAGAGCTGCACGACGACGAAAACGCACGTGTGAAACAATGCGTGAGTGATTCCTCGCCACGGACGAAGTCTCCGATATACAGCCTAGGCTCGGACAGCATTTCTTTGAATGATGATTAAATTCGGTAAAGTTTAGAAAAATTTGATGGATTCCTTTCAAGGCCTGTCTCTTCGTTATTCATTCACCTCCCCTCCCTTGATTAGCATATCTTAATATAGCAAAGCTGAGAGAGCAGAGCGCCTGTTTGACCAATTATTATAATTTATTGGCTATCTAAGTAACAGGAACCTTGACCTATTGTCTGTGGGGTGCGTGCCCCGGTGAACGAGCTTTGATTACAGAGCCTTGCAGGACTTAGGATTACATAAGGCAGGTGGAGGATTTACGTTCGCCTCTACAGCAAGAAGGTTAATTTGGCGCAGTCGGAAGGATATTTGTAGGCGAGTCTTTTTACGGCCGCACTGGTATCGTAGGTTGGAGGTTTTGCCGGAATTCTTGTAATCACGGTACACCCTTGCAATGGTCCTCCGTGAAAATCCGAACTTCGTTTCTACCTCCGAAATACTGTGGTCCATCTCACGAGCGCCAACTATGACACCGCGTTGAAAATCACTTAAATCGTTATTACTTGTCATTCTCATGCCGAAAACAGCTCTGACAGCTGGCAAGGATGTCTATCGCTTTATATACGCACTGGCGGACGCAACCGCATACGCGCATAGGTGACGTTGCTATGTATTTTGCATAAGCTCGTCTGCACCAGTTTTTCTGGCACTTCAATGTATATTCAATAAATAAGTTATCATCATTGTCAACCATTATCAATCCACTGCTGGACGAAGGTCTCCCTAAGTTTCTTCCACAACGGTCTGTCTTGTGCCAGTCTCCTCCATGTTACTCCAGCATACTTTCGAATTTCATGCACCCATCTCACACGTGGTCTTCTTCTGGGTCTTTTCCTGTCCCTTGGAATCCAGTCTAAAATTTCGGCTGTCCATCGATGGTCTGTCCTTCTGGCAATATGTGCAGCCATTTCAGAGATTTTACTCTGATCATGATGTCTTCCACTCTTGTCATTAGAGATAGTCTCTATTAGAGCCGTAGCCAGAAAGAATTTTCGGGAGGGTTTCTGAATCTGAAAATTAATTTTTATAAGCAAACGAAAATTTCTTTTCAAATACATATGTTAATTTTTCCCGTCACACTTTATTTGCACACGAAATTTTTCTATTTAATACTGCCCATTTTTTAAATACTGACTTACATGCCGTACTACTTACACAAATATATGGATTTATCTACCCTCTTTTTTATTTAAATACACATTTCGGGAAGGGTTTAAACCTCCCAAACCCCTCCCAGTCTAGGGCTCTGGTTTCTATACGTGCATATTAAAAGGAGAATGTGAAAGAAATATCAATTTGAAATATTTGTACCAATGAGGATAAGGTGTTATTTATTACAGTTGTTTGCACATAACTTCGCATCCTTCAGAATATAATGCAATAAAAGATGTTCTTCGGGACGAAGAAGAAACAGACCTATGTCTGTTGCTTTATAACAGAGTCAAGAGAAAAAATATATATTCCTGAGTGCAAAACGTTGTAGTTTTATTCAAGAGTAAATAATTTAAGTGGTTTTACTTTTTGTGACCTATGCTCTGTTTTTTCGTATAAATCGGAAAAGGTCGTTAGACAGTGTCACATGACAGTTGTTTGTTTTGTGTGTGTGTGTAATCGTAAAGCATTTCCAAAAGTCTGGCCTTAGTTCTCTAGAAGAATAAAATGTGCATGTGATTAACTTTGGCGTAAGTGTTTCCGAATACTTTTCATTGGTAAAAAACTAGAGACATCATTTTGATTACAAAGTGTGCATCTGTGTAACACACAATAAACTGTAACAATTTTGGTTTTACGAAAAATGCCTAACTGTTTTAAAGAATTTGAATTATTTAAACGTCTGTAAATCCTATTTAAAAATATGGAATTAAAAAATTCAGTAATTGTAAGTAAATAGATTTTGAATATATTGTTGTTGTTGTTTTGGGGGGGGGGGGGTATCAGGTACGTCACTGGGTGAAAAACTAGGACAATAATTTTAATTACAACGAGCGGGCTGCGCGTTACCTAATGGTCAACGTTCGTGACTGCTACGGAGGAGTCTCAGGTTCGGTCCCAGGCAGGTACAAACGCTCGAACCAATAAATATCCGCCGTGCGTCGGATGGACACGTTAATCCGTCGGACCCCGGGTACTGGAGCCGCGGTAGTAAGCAAGGGCGTCTTCCTCCCCCTTTCTACCTCGCTTCCGTGTGACTTTCCTATCGGATACTCTACCCAAATCTAGCTTCCTATTTCTAAATGTTGTTTAAGACCTGGGGTCAGACCCTCCCATCTTAAAATCCTCTGCATATTATGATCTGATCTAATTACAACGTCGCATTTGTGTTACACGCAATAGAGTGCAATAATATTTGGTTTACGAAAACTACCTGTGGGTTCCAAAGAACCCTAGCTAGCAACATGGAATTCAAAAATTTCAGTAATTGTAAGCTAATAGATTTTCGCAAAAGGTCCTGGAGGATATATTTTGTGGGAGAGCACCAAGTTTTTTCCGGTACGCCACTGAGTGCAGTCATCTGACGAGGATTTAGACTCTTTTTTTTTTTTTTTTTTTTTTTGTAGTGCGTAACTTAACATGTGATAAAACTTTCTATCAAAATTTCGCTGCAATGCGTGCTACTTATGAGGTGTGATAACTCCCCAAGGCATTAAATACCGGGATATAGCTGTATTTAATGTGATTGGTCGGCAGAGAAAGCTAAGCAAGAGTGCGTCTTTTTAGTATCTTGTTGCTTCTCGGAATCTTTCGTCAAAGAAACGCTCATTATTCTTATTTTTTGTTGATTGGGATTCCACTGCAGTGACGGCCGTGTGTAAGGGGGTTTGGTTCCACGGAGGGAAATGGGAAACCGGGAAATTTCTTTTGATGACACAATCGGAGTGAGAGTTTGCTCGTTTCCTGTTTGGACAGCCGTTTCAAGACGTGTGACGCTTTGATCGTGGGATAGGCAATCACGTGCATAGCACGTGCTCAGCTCGTGAGCCGCCCGTAGCCAGGTATCGCAACTAAACGGTACAGAATGATGGATTATTTTCATGTGTCGGAAGTATGAACGTTTCCAGTCCTCAAATTACATTATCTTATTTCCTTTCATTTTCTTTTTTTCTTTTTTCATATCATTGTCAAGCGAAAGCTTTTTTTTCCTCAATAAAAACTCTTGTTTCTATTAGCCCTAAGCACTTGAAATTATTATGTTTTTTTTTTTTTTCTGTCATTCTACAAGCCTGGAGCATATTGTACGGGAATGTGTGACGCAAACAAGATCTCTTTTCAGGGCAAGGGTTACATGCAATGCTCACAGGATTAATTTTGAGGCAATGGAAATGTATTATTATTTTAGTTCAAGGAACGGGCACTTTTAATACTCTTTCATTCTTTGTACTGAAATGGCTGACTCTTTTTTTCTTCTTCCTCTTAGTGGTTGAAGTGGGACAAAACAACAACCAGGATGGTATATCGTCATTAGTCGAGGGTCGAACCGAAGTGTGTTACATAAAGTACCCCCCACCCCCCCCCCTTCGCTCCCAAAGCACTATACACCTCAGCCTTTCTGTCGCTAACTTTTTTAATAACATGTACCGTATCTACTCGTTTTATTTTTGACCTGAAAATCCCCGACGCATGCTCAAAGCATTTTGGCAATTTAAATAAAAAGACTTATATGAACGTTTGAAAAAAAAAAAAAGAAAGAAAAGAAAACGGATGCATAAATATTCACAAAAATTTCAATAAAAAGACCGTGAATGTTTGTTTTTTTATTTTTTGTACTAACAAAAAACAAATTATTGATTAGTTAACGTATGAAAATTGCATTTCCCCCCATCGTTATCCCTTGTCTTGCCTGCAGTACTATTTTTTTTAATTACTGGGATAGAGCGTACATATTTTAATTACTGGGATAGAGCATACTATTTTTTTTAATTACTTATGTAGAGCGTACTCTTTTAACAGTGGGGGAACGTTCTCTTCTCTGGGATACGGAGCACTTCACCAGTATTTATGTGCGCACATAGATGTACCCCCTAATAACGTTTTACCCCCCTAGATAATATTTTACCCCCTTTTTGCGATGTGACATAAAAGACGTGTTAGGCTAATATTCCAATTTCACAAATTTGACGGTATCCTTTTTTATTTCCCTTTTCTTTAGTAGTCAGACAAATTTCTTCCGCCTTTTCTTTTCTTTTCTTTGAAAGATATCCTAGTAATTCTTTTAATAACCCTTTTCACAAGTAAGAAAATAAGCTACATAAGCTGAATTTAATATTTTTCTGTTTTAATTTATATTTTTACTTTATTTCGTATACAAAAGTAGATTGGTCTACCAAGACGCTTGTTTCTAGGTTTTGGACGGCCGGGATGGGATGCCTTTGTCAATATTTTTTAACAACTGGGATGTCATCCCGCCACTATCCCGGCCCACTTCAGACACTGATCGTCCTCTTTCCTACTCACTCTTTTATATATATATCATCATCATCATTGTTAACCATTATCAATCCACTGCTGGACGAATATATATATATATAGGAGACCTTCGTCCAGCAGTGGATCGAAAGGTCACCAGGGCCGTGTTCCCCTGACGAGATTGGCCCTATATTTCATTCCTTTTCACTCTTTGTATTACTTATTTATTTACTTTCTCATATTTCATTTTGAGTTAGGCATTCTGCTACTATGCTTGTGGAGTGAACTATGATTCTGTCAGTGATTATTTCAAGATGTTCCTTAATCGTTCTGGGGCTTTTTAAAATATTTACTTGCCTTCTTAGGCTTTTAATTTTATTCACTGGTTCTGAATGATTTCTATTACAGTAATTTGCAAGTAGTGGACTTCTATCTATCTATCTATCAGTTTGCTTTTTTGAGAAGATGTGTATATTTTACTATATATACATGTACATATACACTATATTTACAAAAGTCAGCGGGCACCCCTTCAAAAGCAAATAAACGGATCCGCGTCGTTGTGAAGATGCGCGGTATAGCTGCAAACGGTATAAAAACAAGCCTGCAGCTGACCGCGATCGCATCGCGCTGTGAGGTTGATTGAAATGTCGCGGGGGAGAGAACTGACTTTGAGAAAGAAAAGATTGTTGGGTGTTATATTAGTGGGTTGTCCATGAGAGAAACCGAGAGGCGTTTAAACATACCGAAGTCAACTGTTTCGGATGTACTGAATAAGTGAAAGACACATGGCGTGCCTGAAGCAGCAAATCATACCGGCAGACCAAAGAAAATCAGTGATTGAGGACTTCGAATCCTCACGAGAATCGTTACAGCTAATCGACGGAGTACTGCACAAGACCTCAGTGTACAGGCGAGTAAAAATGCTGGAACCTCAGTATGTACACGTACCATTCGCAGATAACTTCATTCCAAGGGTTACCGTGGTCGTGCGGCTGCTCATAAGCCTTTCATCTCCACTCGGAATGATACTCGTCGTTTAGCATGATGAAAATGGGCAGTCTGTTTAACTGCCCAGAGACATGAAAAGATGCCTCATCCGTAAAACAAACATGTGTGAGAAACTCGGGATCTTCACTGAGTCTATCCAGCATCGTTACTGCGAATTCTTTTCGTCATGGTCTATCGCTTGCCTCAAGTGCTTGTAACAGTAGCGCTTTGTATGCATATAAGCGTAGATGTCTATGTAGCACCCTGTGTACCGTGTTAGATGTCTATGCAGCACCCTGTGTACTGTGTTAGATGTCTATGTAGCATCCTGTGTCATCATCATCATCATCATTGTCAACCATTATCAATCCACTGCTGGACAAAGGTCTCCCCAAGTTTCCTCCACAACGGTCTGTCTTGTGCCAGTCTCCTCCATGTCACTCCCGCATACTTTCGAATTTCATCCACCCATCTTCCATGTGGTCTTGTTCTGGGTCTTTTCCTGTCCCTTGGAATCCAATCTAAAATTTCGGCTGTCCATCGATGGTCTGTTCTTCTGGCAGTATGTCCAGCCCATTGCCATTTCAGGGATTTAACTCTGATCATGATGTCTTTCATTCTTGTCATTTTTCGGATCCACGTGTTCCTCTTCTTATCTCTCCTGGTTACACCAAGCATGCACCTCTCCATGCTGCTTTGAGTTGTCTGCAGCCTTTGTATATCTCTTTTAGCTAAGGTCCACGTCTCTGCACCATACGTAAGCACTGGAAGGATGCATTGATCAAACACTTTTCTTTTAAGACATAATGGCATATAGCTCTTGAAAATTATGCTGTTTCTTCCAAAAGCTCTCCAGGCAAGTTTTGTACGCCGATTAATTTCTTCACCAATGTGACCCTCACTTGATATCTGCTGTCCAAGATAAACGTACGTGTCTGTTATCTCCAGCTTTTCTCCATCAATCGATAAATCTTCATTTCTTGTAAAAGCATTGAACATCACTTTTGTCTTCTGAAAGTTCATTTTTAATCCCACTTCTTTACTCTTGTCAGCAAGTTCCTGGATCATACTCTGTAGCTCTGATGGGGTAGTTGCAAAAATGACTATGTCATCAGCAAAACGAAGGTGGGTTAGATAATCTCCATTAATCTTTATCCCTTTGTTTTCCCAGTTCAGTGATTGAAAGACATTTTCCAATGTGGCATTAAAGAGCTTCGGAGATATGGTGTCACCTTGTCTCACTCCTTTTCCAATTTTTATGTGTGTTGTATTTTCAAACAGCCGAATCTTTGCACTTGCATTTTCATAGATGTTACTAATAATATTAATGTATGCATCCTGTGTACCGTGTTGGATGTCTATGTAGCACCCTGTGCACCGTGGACCGGGGCATTTGTAGTCTCTGGCAGCTGAACGAATGGACTTCTTCGGGCTTCGTGAAAATGAATCACGAACACGTTCAATGTCTTCATTCGATGTTCGTGGGCGGCCACTACGATCTTGATCCAACACAGAAACAGTTTCCATGAATTTCTGGTGCCATGGCGAATACTAGAATGAGGTGGCGGGGTCTTCCCGAACTTAGTCCGGAAATGTCGTTGCGTTTGTGTATCAGATTTTGTTTCGATGAACCAAGCACCGCACTGCGCTCTCCCTTCTGGAGACCACTTTTTCATGAAACAGCACCTGCTACGTCAGTGAGGGACCTATAACAAAAAACAATAATGCCAATTAAAACTTTGTTATTTACAGTATACTATACAAAAAATACCATGAACTTACATAGTACAGGGTGTCCGTAATAAATGTACAAAGTTGTAAAGAGACTTTATGAACATCCTGTATTTACAAGTATAACGTGACAAAAGAGACTTTGGACATCCTGTACTTTCAAGTATAACGTGACGAGGGAAAATAGTGCACCTGAAAAATCAGGAAGCATGTATTTTATACTGATAGCAACTAAAGACAGCCAAGGGTAAAACAATTTGTTTGAATTTGATCTGTAGGAGCTAAAAGTCATCGAAATAAAAATCCAAGTTTACGCCACCTAGCAGGTATATTTTGCAAAGCTGGAAAATGATTAAACATTTGGCTACAGTTGTAACTATAGGATGCCAAAACGAATTTTTTAAATTGGATTTCCTGAAGGGTGTTGTGTACATTTACTTTTAACTCGTAGAAGTACATATTTGCGCTATCTAGCGATGGACCCGTGCGATTCACAAAGTAAGAAACTCGTTGATGTCCTTGCTAAATACCTCCAGTTAAAGAACGAAAAAACAAAAATTCATTATGCTTTTTAGTAGTATAAATATCATGCCAAGAATAAAAGTACGTTCGCGCGACTTTGCGTGAAAAATGTAAAACTTCAGAAATTCGAAATTGCATGAATCGTAATTTTTTTGTGGTTAGTGTTATCCACAATTGTTCGAATCCTATTTACAACTGGAGATTTCTTCAGAGAGAAAGGCGGAGAACGTACTTTTTTTCTGCAAAAGAAGTGGAAAAAACTGGTAGCATCAACTTGAAATTTCTTAGAACTTTGCAGGCTTCGAAAGTTTGTCTTCATAATTTGCCTGTGGTTTTGCTGACTCTTCAATTCTCATCCTAAAGGTCTTGAAAGATCTTTCTGAGAACGCGTCAAGTCGGGTGCTTTCAGAGGTTATGCGTATCTCAAGGAAATAGTGTACAGGTACTTTTGTTACGAATCTTCGTTTGTTTTTTGTAGCACTTTTTTGAATAAAACGTGCTAAAAAAGCAAACGAAGCTTATGTTATCAGTTTGTCCGTCCGTCCGTCCGTCTGTGGACACCATATCTCTGCAACTATTAGTCCAATATGAAAAAACCTTTTCGCATTGGGAAACCTGAAATGTGAGAACGATTATTGTTACTTTCGGCTTTTTTTTTTTTTTTTTTTTTTTTTTTACGATGCATGAATTCGCCGCTTGAGGGCCTAAAGGTAGATGATATCGAATTCAAAATACGTTTCATTCCATATGATTGCTTCTAAATGCCCTTTCTTTCTTTCATTCAATACTATTTGTGACGTAGACTATTTTGGGTACAACTTCTTTTTCAAGGCATGCAAATTTTTTTCCGCTCGGTTGCATAAAGTTAAATTGCGATTTCCCAGATATATATGCTTCTAAAAGTAAAATTTTAAAATTTCTTTTGCTTCGGATTGAGCTCATGAAGGTAAATTCTCTCCATATAATTTCTAAATTTTGGTAAAGAAAGGTTATGCCTCTAGGAGGCGTAAGTATACATTTCTGAGCAATATCTACGCTTCTGAAAACTCGATTAAAAATTATTTTGTGGTG